>OZ010674.1:69128648-69676818 GCA_963932185.1 Troglohyphantes excavatus | reverse complement strand
AATTTCATCTTCCTGGGTATACAGAAAGTTAGAGAAATAGTGTGAGTGTGGACAAGTGGCGAGGATTTTTACTTTTGGCAGTTAGAGTTCGAATTTTTTAATTCTACTACCAGAAAATCCTGTTATTGGGAGCAATTTTGACTTAAAATGTACCTCCATGCCAAATTTAACTTTCATAATTGTAGTACGGAATATCCCGTTGTCCAATCATATTTTCACCATTTTGACATTTTATAATTTTTTGACATTAATTTCGCCATTTTTATATTATTTTTACATATATGATCATATTTTAGTTCATTTGGCGATATTTTATTAATTTGGCGAAATGTTTTATTCATTCGGTGAAATTTTAATTTATTTGGCGAAGTTTATTAATTTGGCGACAGTTTTTAGTTATTTGGCGACATTTTGGCGATATTTAGTCATCAGCCAATCAGAATGCTCCTCGTACGTTACATAATATTAAAAATTTCCATTGTTTAAATTTTATATTTTGCATTGTTACATGTTCTCCATGTTAATCCTATGGAGAAGTTTCGAAAAAGGGGTTTTACACCCCCTTAAATCCGTTCGATCGGAACAAAAATAGCTTACTTTTCCTATTTAAGGTATAAGGAAGAACTTTGCCAAATTTCTTCTCCATAGGTATACGGGAAGTTGGAGAATTAGTGATGAGTGATGACTGGGTTTTTCGCATTTATATATATAGATTACCAAAATGTGACCATTTCTAGACGTCATTCTGATCTAAAATAGAAAACTCGTACTATCTCTCTAAATCAGGTTTTAGTACGGATGTTTCCCTATTGGCACTTATATCAAGCTTCAATACTATTATCTTTACATCATTGGCTAAAATACAATCACCTATCGTTGTTATTGCGATGTAATTTCGACAGTCAGGAAACTCAACTCATATAAGTCCTCTGAATCTTATTAAATTTTCTTTTTCTCTGTACATTTCACACCAGCAATAATTATTCAACAAACAACACTTATAGACGTCATTCTGACGTTAATTCAACGTTAAACAGAAAACTAGCACCATTCTTCCGTATCCTATTTAAGCATCAAGTTCCTCTATCGGCACTTTTATATCAACCTTCAATACTATTACTTTACATAATATACCAAAATACCTATCTACGTTGTTTCGACAGCTAGGAATCTCAACTCATATAAGTCCTCTGAATGTTATTAAATTTTCTTTTTCTTTGTACATTTCACACCAGCAATAATTATTCAACAACCAAACCATTAATGTTTTTCATTCCACTGAAGTATTATTTCCTAAATTATAAACCTTTATATAAAACGATCAGAATGTAATTACTTATAGACGTCATTCTGACGTTAATTCGACGTGAAATAGAAAACTCGCACCATTCTTCCGAATCCTGTTTAAGCAAAGTCCCACTATCGGCACTTTCATACCAACCTTCGATACTATTACCTTTATACCTCTATATATAAACGACCAAAATACAATCATTTCACGACGTTATTCCGACGGCTTTCCGACGTTAATTCGACAGAATTCCCCATCCGGGGTCTTCTGCATCAGATTAAAAGTGATTGAAATCAGACTTTCCACGGGGCCCCCCCTACCTAATCTCCTATTATAAGAATAGACGAAAGTACCCGTGGCGCGTTGTAATTCCTTAAATAAACGACGCACGCATATGCCCCTCGTATGCTAATAAAAGGAAGGATGCTAAGGAGGGGCTTCAGGAACTCTTATCTCGCCACGCTCCGGAGAAAACCTCATTTTCTTCCTAATCCCGGCTGCTCAAATCGGGAGACAGTTTAATTCGGGGGAGATAGTGTAATGATAA
Organism: Troglohyphantes excavatus; assembly: GCA_963932185.1. Taxonomy (NCBI): domain Eukaryota; kingdom Metazoa; phylum Arthropoda; class Arachnida; order Araneae; family Linyphiidae; genus Troglohyphantes; species Troglohyphantes excavatus. Next base: position 69,674,980 of record OZ010674.1, on the reverse strand, counting down.
TCGGGGCAGCCAATCACCGATGGGGTAGGGGGGATTCATTCCACCCCTCCCCCTTATCGCAACGATTAAATCCAGGTCGTCTCTTTTGTTGTTGCCCGCTACCTCATTTGCTCTCATTTAAATGCAATCCTAGGAGGGACATTCACAGAGCGGCGAAGAGGGTTTTAATTTTGTTCATTTCGGACCCTTTTCAGACGACGACCTTTATTTATGGAGCATAAAGCTTTTAGGGATTAATAATAAAAAAGGTCTGTCGAGAGAGGGGTGTTGATTTTAGTCGGCAAAAGGGGGTTGGGGGTGAGTTTTTCCGAACGATTGATCACTGCGGATTGTCGCGCGCGATTTGAAATGGCGATTTTTTTTAGTGTTATTCTCCCTGTCACGAGGGAGTGTGTCGAAGTATTACATGGGTGCGGTAATAAAGACATGTTTCAGGGTGTTTTATGTCGGCTCTCTCACTTCAATATGTCGGCAGTAAAAATGAAAGCGGTCCCCTTTTCTTTTTCGCTTGGGGTTTTTAATTTTCGATGCGATTGTACGCAATGCAGATATTATTGGCGGTGACAGCAGAAAGTAGGGGATAAAAAGTTTTGGATAGTGGTCGTAAACTTAACGTTTTTGATTTTAATGTAACCCCATAAAAATGTTAACTTTATAATTTGTTAAGAATGTAATAGCTCCGAGGCGAATTAAAAATTTATGAACGAAATATTAAAACGATTTCTGTTGCTCTCTTAGAAGTTTTAATTTTAATAATACTTACATTTTTAGAAGGGCCAGTCCACTGTATTTGTTCGGGATTTGTCCTCTCCGTAACTTTTTGTTATTATTTTATTATATATTAATTAACGTAAACTAAACCCACGTTTTTGATTTTAATGTAACCCCATAAAAATGTTAACTTTATAATTTGTTAAGAATGTAATAGCTCTGAGGCGAATTAAAAATTTATGGACAAAATATTAAAACGATTTCTGTTGCTCTCTTAGAAGTCTTAATTTTAATAATATTTACATTTTTAGAAGGGCCAGTCCACTGTATTAGTTCGGGATTTTTCCCCACCGTAACTTTTTGTTATTATTTTATTATATATAAATTAACGTAAACTAAACCCACGGTTTTGATTATAATGTAACCCCATAAAAATGTTAACTTTATAATTTGTTAAGAATGTAATAGCTCTGAGGCGAATTAAAAATTTATGGACAAAATATTAAAACGATTCCTGTTGCTCTCTTAGAAGTTTTACATCTCTCAAAATAATTTTTTTAAACCAATTCGATATTAAAAATTCATTAATAACTTTCACCTTCCAGACGCTATTACAAAACTATTTTTGAAAGAATTCATATATATATATATATATATATATATATATATATATATATATATATATATATATATATATATATATATATATATATATATATATATATATATATATATATATATATATATATATATATATATATATATATATATATATATATATATATATATATATATATATATATATATATATATATATATAAAGCGGGAAATTCCCGATGACCAAAATCATTCGACAAATAGAATATTTCCTCTATCGGGATGGCAACGGCCCCCAATATCGTCTGCCGTGTCTCTTGTCTGCCGTTCGAAATGATGCTCTCTCACTCTCTCCTCTTCAAAAAAACACATCTATTCCCTCCTCTCCACGGGCAATAAAGGAGAACTTTATGACGTCTTGACTGCCGCAGACGATGTCACAAGCAAACGATAGTATTCCATAAAGGGATGGCCGCATCTGGCAACGCTTGCCCCCTCTTCGCTTGCAAATGTTCTGTTTTGAGAAGGTCTTTACTCGGAGCCTGTTGCAAGGCCATTCGACATTTTTTGTTTGTTTGTTTGTCCTTTTTATTCGACCCCCTGTCCTCGCTTGTTTATACCGATAAGAAACTTTTTTTTTTATTTTATTTAAAGGTTTATTCTACTCATATTGTTCCTTTTTTTTTATAGGCGACTCGGTTATTTTAAAGGAAAAGTAGACGAGGGAATAGTTACAGCGATATTCTTTTATTTATGGGATCATGTTAAAAACTGAAAGTCATATTTAAAAAAATAAAATAAAAAAGAGGAGTATAAAGGTGCAGCCAGCATAAAGATTTTCACAAATATCTCACACTCATGTAGACCATTTGATTTTTGAAAGTACTTATATAAAAATCAATGTTTAAAATGGAAAATACACTGTAAAAAAAGGTATTTAAAAATGAGTACCTGAACATACTCGTTTTTCTTTGAGTATAATTGCACCGTAAATGTGCGATGTAGTACTCAAATTTAAGTAATCGTGCTTTCGTAAAAATAAGTAGAGCGATTTAATATGGCTAATCTCAGCTCCTGTTCAAGCCATCTTAACAAAGCGACCTGACAAACTTAAAATAGTTGTTCAAAATATGGTATTCCACATTACTTGATGTCGATTGCTTAAACGGAAGCTGAGTTATTCCAACTCAATTATCTTACTTCCCATTCTTTTGGCACACCTTTTTAACATTTCTGCTGTTTATATCTTCTTCACGTCTCCCTAGTATTACAACAGATAAGGCACTGGACTGCTGTGCCTGAGGATATATGTTCGATTCCAGGTAAGTCTTGGTTGAAAGTGTTGATATTTATTAAAAGTTATTTATGAAGGTAACCTACGTAGGCAAGCAACTTCTCTTTTTATTTATTGTACTCCTTTTTGGGTTCATTTTTTTCAACTATGAAACTTATGTATTCGGAGCTATGATAAGCATCGAATGTACTCAAAAATAAGCACATTTTACATATTTTTGATTACCTATTTTAACAGTGTATCTATAGAAATTACGACTTTAATGTTTTGTTTAAAGACTACTGCACCGCATAAACATTCCTATTATTTCCGTTTTCCTATTTAATCGTACATTAGATTGCTTGCCATAGCCCTATCACTTATTAAAAGGAATTACCTAAAGACTTAACAGTCGTTAAACACGCTAATTTTATTTATAAAATAATAACAAGGTTTGCGAGGTATGGGTAATTAAATCTACCATGTTGTTGATTGGACTGCTTGCTTGAAACCTCTAGCTCATTAACAAAATAAACGTAACACAATTGAGACATAATAATTACTATCGAATTGTAAATTGGTGATAAATAAATGTAAATTAGGTTGCAAATTGATGTTCAAGTAAGGATTTCACATAAAATATCTTGATAAATAAATGCAAGTATCGATAGCTAAAAGCACATTAATTGTGCGTCCGCTTTTGAAAAGATGATTTCAAGCATGGGTCTTTGTTTTTAACTTGGGCCGAATTTTAAATCTGAACCAAAAAATTATTATTTGGAAGGGACTTACAATATTTGTGCAGGAGAAAAGAGCTAAACTCCACCATTATATTGATATCAAAATCTCATTTGGGCCTAATGAAGGGACATGAAATGACTGTGCTATAAACATTGATATGTTTTCAAATTAAGGAATAAATAATTGTAAATATGTTTGGACGGAGGTTTAAGCAAAGGTGTTTTACATAATATATTCTTCTACCTTCTCTCTCTAGTACCATATTACCGAGTATACTTGTTCTAAGCAACATATTTAATTATAAGCAAACCAATTCTAACTATCGTTTATTAACTTATGTGCCGGGCCATCTATTGTGGAATACAACAAAATAATTGTTACATACAAAATACAATAAAATAGAATAAAGTACAATGAAATACAATACGTTAAAATACAATACAATACAATACAATACATTACAATAAAGTACAATACAATGCAATACAATACAATACAACACAATACAATACAGTACAATAATATAAAATAAATTACACTAAATTTCATTAAAATGCAATAAAGTACAATAAAATACAATAAATTACACTAAATTACAATAAAATGCAATATAGTACAATAAATTACACTAAATACAATAAAATGCAATAAAGTATAATAACCAACAAAAAAGTGCAATAAAATACAAGAATACAATAAAATACAATAAATTACACCAAATTATAATAAAATTTAGTAAAATACAATAAAGTACGATAAAATACAATAAAGTACGATAAAATACAATAAAGTACGATAAAATACAATAAAGTACGATAAAATACAATAAAATACGATAAAATACAATAAAGTACGATAAAATACAATAAAGTACGATAAAATACAATAAAGTACGATAAAATACAATAAAGTACGATAAAATACAATAAAATACAAAACAAATAAGTATAAGCAAATTTTATACAATAAAAAACAATAAAATACATAAAACAATAAAATACAAATTTTTTTACTAAAATGCAAAGCACAATTAAATATAATACAACATATTTGTATTGATGTTTTGCTAACTGTCGTTAAAGTAGAATTGACAAAGTGTATTAGATGCATCTTAAGGGGGTTGGCATGGTATCTTGAGATTAGATTCGCCTTTTAACTACCATCAAAACAGTTCGATAAATTTCAAAGTTTCACACTATGTACATGAAAGTTTATAGTATGTGCATACGTTTTCTCAGTATAAAGTACCACATTGTGATATAACTGTGAGACAATATTGTGCCGATAGTAATATTTAAAAAAAATTCTTGTTGAGGATCACTTCCATATAAGTTGATTCATTTTTCTAATTGCAAGATATTTAGGTACGAGTAACACATAGGGCGCATTTATAAGCGGTTACCAATTTTATATTTTTAAAAGATATGTCTTGTATACAGCAATAATATAATTCTAGCAAAGTTTCACAATTTTTTTTATATGGAACATGTTTTAAATCACTTGCTTTCAAATTAAATAGGAGGGAGCAACAAAAGGAGCATAGAAAAACAATGTTAAACATCTAGAGTGATCCATTCCTATGCTAAAACTCCCCGTGAAAAACATTCCGATTAACAAAAATTTGGCACCGTTTGATAGAAAATTATTCATCGAAATTTATTTAAATAAAGTAAAGCACGAATGGAACAGTTTGTTGCGTTTCGCAAATCGACAATCTTTCTTCGTCTCTTACCAATATCCCGGGTCTTTCCTTTGCAATATACCCCTTCAATTTAGTATGCCCAATGACTCTATAAAGAATAACGTTAATTGGAAAAAAACGTGAAGCATTCATTGAAAAAATAACATGTATAAATTTTGAAATAAAGCAATTACAGAACAGCTTGTTGCATTTCGTAGAAATATCAATTGTCATTCAGATTTGAGTCTGGCCAAAATGTCCATAAAGACAAGCGTTAAATGATAGTTGCTGAAATTGCGTTAGATTTTTAAATTTAAGTATTTACAGATAGATAATTGTTGATGCGATGATTGACTACGCATCCGTTCAAACAGACATATTTAAACTAAACCGAACGAAAAAAAGTCTAAAAAAAAGAAAACCATCAAAACAAAAGACCGAATACTTTTTTTTTCTTCTTAAGGACACGCGAGAAACAATGGGACCCGCAGGGCTGACCCAAGGTTAGCGCCCCTGCACACGCTGCGGTTCGATCTCTCGGAAAAGGAGCATTAGTGGGACGCATCGATCGTCAGCGCCATCTGGTGGTCCGAGAAAGCATTATGTGGTATTAAATCTCCATTCGGAAACAATTTGCATCGAACATTAGGGGGGGGGGGGGGAGAGGGTGTGCGGCACGTGAGGCCTATTGTAGCCCCCCCCCCCCCCCGCTTCCCCCCACTGCGTGGGCTGTTTCATCTTTTATTCTCAAGCCCCCATCATGGATAGAAATGGCTTCTTGAGGAAATGTATTGAATGATCATGAGCCATGGTCACGTGATTGTTTGGTTTCCGAAATGAGGTTTAGATTTTTCAAAAGTTTGCGAGAATTGACTATCGTAGTTTCAATTTATGGAATAGACTAATAACTTATCCGGTATTTTGTAATAACCCTTTAATGTATCAGGAGTCTAGAGACAAGGACATATTTATTAGTGCTTTGTAAAGCCCGGGATTCTAAATATGGGTTTGAATATCTCATACGTGTAAAACCAATACAAGGTACAGGGTGGTCACAAAACACAAATATTTGGGTAATGGTCATTGATTGGCAGTTTAACTAGACAAAATGAATAATTTCTTTTACTTTACATTAACTACTTTGTTTGTTACTATTAAAGCTAATCGATTTGTTTAAAATACATGGTGCGGCAAGCTAACTTCCTTATTTCGAATTGCAATAAAAGAAAAAGTAGTAAAGATATATTTTTATTTATTTTTTTATACAAAAGTTACACATTTAAAGTTGTGGTTTGCATAGTTTTAAAAATCATATCGGGTAAGTGACGCCCGCCGTTATCGCTACACTGGGTGAACCGAATTCTGCTGTTTCTCATCACTCTTTCCAGCATATTGATGGATATGTTGGCCGTTTCTCCCTGAATGTTTCTTTTCAGATCTTCCAGCGTTTGTGGGCGGTCAGTATAGACACGGGATTTTAAATAGCCCCCCCCCCCCCTCCTTCCCTCCACAAAAAGAAATCACATGGGGCCATATCGGGAGAACGCGCCGGCCACTCCAAATCGCCTCTCAGTGAGATGAGGTGCCCTGGGAAGTGATTTCGCAACACATCCATCGATGTCCTTGGAAGTATGGGCTGTTGCTCCATCCTGCTGAATCATACTTCTTCTAAGTCCACTTCATCAGGTCGTGGCAAAAAAACTCTTCGAACATATTCACATAACGGTCTGAAGTGACTGTGACAGTCTGTTCATTTTCTAATGGGACGTACGTTTCCACTTTTTTTTTCTGCATAGAATCAGTTTGCCTGAACGTTGTCACCCACAAAAGAATAGATTTCCGGTTCGGGGCAGGTCCCGAAGGCACAATATTGAAGCGATTTCGGAAAGCGCGCTGGGTTACTCCAACATATGATGGCGACTGAACCACAAGTTCACACAACTTTATGATCTCCTCTTTCGAACGAGACCACGCCTACCTGCCTGGGGCTCCTGTAAGCTTCAGAGCACTCACTGCAAAAAAGGAAGTTAACTTGCCGCACCCTGTGTAAGCGAAGTAGTTGGGCAAAAAATAATGTTTATTGCACTAATACCACTTAATGTAATACGGCCAAACAATAAGCATCGTACAACAACTTATGACCACCCTGTACTACAACATACAAAACAGTCTTGGCAAAGAATTGAACATTTCTTACAAAAATTAGTTGACATTTAAATTTTCTTCAAAAAATTGACATTACAATTTTCTTCAAAATAACGACCGATTAAATTTTTAAATGTCTTTGGGTGACATTTAAACGTGTATAAGTGCTAATACAAAATACAAATGATTTATATTGATTCATTAAATATATATGCGAATGATTTTCAAAAGATTTTCTTAGTTTTGATTTTTTTGAGTTACGTAATTTTATAATGAACGATATATCCTCTTTCTACTACCATTTTTAGCTAATTTATAAGTAACCTTGCGATATCTTACAATGAAATGTAAGTGTAGTAGGTTACTTTACTTTTGCGTAAGAAGTTGAATAAATATTTTTTTTTATTTACAATCTTTTTATATGGGTATGCACTTAATTCATATGCTAACTTACAAAGAAAAAAGCAACTGAAGGCTTAGACGTCTTGGTTAAAAGTTTAGATATTTAAATTTTAATTTCCGTATAACATATATAGAACATAAGAGCACTAGTAAGAATCGGAAGCTTTGAAAATCAGTCCTTCTACTATGAAGAACTTAGCTTAGAAAACATTATAATTGGTCATAATTATTCAAAATAGCATTGATTAATTAAAGCACTTTATTAATAAATTAAAATAGTTATTAATACTGATATTTAATTAAAAAATAATACATTGTTAATTAATCCTAAATTACTCAAAATTCATATTATAATTAGCGATAAAATAATACTGTAATGTTATTAAATAATAATGAAAATTGTAATATAATCTTATTTAACATATATTTATGGTGAATTATTTAAAAAATATTTTTATTTTAACTAATTAATAAATATAATACTTTAAAATTAATTACAATGGAGATTAATAATAAATAGTAATTATTACTAATTCATGTACTCTATATTTAAACAAAATAGTATCTTAAATAAGAAATATTAATATAACTTAAATATTAAAACATAAGTATAACATATTAGTGTATTAGTTCGTTTTGAATTTCCTGTAATCAAACAACCTTTGCAAAATCTCATTTACCGAAATACAGTAGCCCGGATTAAAATCAGGTTTTAAACAAAAGCCTACAATGAACACTGAAGATGAATTATAAAAATTCTTAATTAAACATCCTAATAAATAATCCTATAAAATAATAGTTATTTCTGAAAATAAAACTTCAAATGAAAGCGGCATAAAAGCAAGCAAACAGCAAGCTACAGTTTCTCTAAATGTCGTTTTACTGCGGGGGTACTGTACGCACAGAAAAAGTAAAGGAAGTACAATGTCAATGATTTTTACCTTTTTCGGCTAGAAGAACGATGTGTTTATTTTATGTTGGTATGTATATAACGGAGTGTATACATGTACGAATTTATTTATTTTCACATATACCTTAAACAGCTTAAAATAGTTTGAATGAATGTTTTACTCTTTGTTAGGATTCCCATAGTGTTACATGTATGTACAGCATATTTAAGTAGCGCCCACTGTAGAGAAAGTCATATGGCAAATCCAAAAATGAAAGCCGAAAGGAGCGTAGAAAGGCAAAATCGTAACTCGTATTATATTGGATGCGATACACTCAGACAGAAACTGAAATCGGTATTTAGTTTGTGACGTTCATGCCGTACATGTGACACTTGCCATATGGCTTTCTATACAGTGTACGCTGATTTAAGGCGATAACCAGGTGCCAATATAAGTAACATGTATAAATGAATATTTAAAAAACTTTAAACAATAAAACTGAAATAAATATATTAGGAGGAATTGAAATAATTAAATTCTATAAAAACCTAACTTAGATGATTTTTTAACAAATATGTTTTAAAATGTACTTTGAATGTGTCTTTAGCAGCAAAAAATGTGAAATATATTTTTAGGAATTTTACTGGTGAGTATTACTGGAACAATTACTGCTGAGTATTATTTAAATGTTTTAGAAGCGTTTGAAATCCAGAATTCGTCGAGAATATTGGAATGAAAACAATTGGTGTTTGTAGCACGATAATATGCACCCAACAGAACTCACTAAAGTTGCAACGATTTTTGGCAAAAAATAACGTCTGCGTGTTAAATCATCCACCGCATTCACTTGATTTAGCACCCTGCGACTTCTCTTTATTTCCAAAATTTAAAATGAAGGTATAAGTGTGTTATTTTGATGGCATTGTGACTATACAAGCAGCTTCGACGCGAGCTTTGAAGTCAATCCCACAAAGTGAACTGGGACGTTTAAATCGTTAATAAGCCGCTATAACAAATGTAATGAAGACAATAGAGCTCATTTTGAATAAAAATCCTAAAAAAATATAATTACTTGTTTTCATTTAATTTTATAAACCCAGTCTTAAAAAGTCTTGTGACACACTGTGTATAGTTACAATAAAGTTGATGTATATTTATTTATAAACAAAAATATCAAATCTAAAAAAAACCTTCAATTTCACAATTTTGATGAATATTTATGTTAACTTGTTTAAGCTGTGGGCAAGCTCAATGGCCGTTTATATAACTAAAATTTTAACCCCCCCCCCCTTCTTACTGAAACCCATGCGGTTGCCGTGTCCATCCATATGCAAATACGACACTCGGTATAATCCCTCAATAAAAATCACTCCACAATCTTCCCATCACGCAATACTTTAACGATGATATTAGAAAGTCATGTTACACGACACGCAAATTTCATTATTCCCTCCTCAGATCTCCCTCCCTTGAGTACGAATGAAGCAGACGATTCGACAGGAGGGGAGGATGGAGAAGCATCGTGGGCGGAGTTTACATCCCATTTCTGGAAGGGGGGGGGGAGAGGGGATGGCTTTCAAATGAATTCGCTTGTCCGCGGCGGTAGTCGGCGCTTTTGGATAATCATATTGTACTCGTGCACCTAATCAAATTAGACCCCTTCAAGGAAGGACCAATTTCCGAAGGACATTTGTCATCGGAACATTGGGGGAGGGGGGGAAGGGGTTGCAGTGACCACTTAGTTTGATGCGGGTTGTTGGGGGGGGGGGGGGTGCATGGAAGATTGGGGTCCGGTATCAATGAGACTGTTGGATTGAATTGTTAGGGATTGAAATGAGTGAATTTGTTTGTGGTCATTGTTAAAGAATAATTTTAAAGGGTTACATTTCGCCTTAGGCAATTTTTTATCGAGAGTGGGCATTTGTAGATGTGAATCGAGAATACAAACCACGTTATTTGTATTCACCAATCGCAGATACATCTGTAAAAGCTCGCGTTCGATTTTCTTGTTCATATGGGGAATTAACCGAAATGATCTGTTTTTTCTCTAAACGACATTTGAATGAGTTGGTTCGTGAAATTAACGTTGCACTGGAGCTGCAAAGTGGGCTATTGGCGACGGTTTTGGGTCTATCTCGAAGGGAAGACCCATAAATACTGCCATGTACACTGTAAAAAAAAGATACTTAAAAATGAGTACCTGAACATACACATTTTTTTATGAGTACAATTGAAATTTCAAATGAGCGAAGAAATACTCAAATTTAAGTAATCGTACTTCCTCAAAAATGAACAGTGTGATTTAGTATTATTAATATCAGCTTCTGTACAAGCCATATTAACAAAGCGACGTAACAAATTTAAAATAGTTGTTCAGAAGATGGTTTTCCACATAATTAAAAAAAAACCATATATATATATATATATATATATATATATATAAATATACAGCCTTTTATACGCTAATGAAGTAGGTATGTTATGATCCACTCACAAACACATTATTTTATTATTATACAACGTTGAAAATAGGTATTCAAATATAGGTAAAATGTACTCATTTTTTTAATAGATTCGATGTTTATATCATGACTCCAAATACATAAGTTTCTATTTTGAAAAAGACATGGGTAAAAAGGAATAACAAGAGAAGATGCCAGACTACATTGGTTTCATTCATAAATCATTTTCAATAAATATCGACAATTATAACAAAGACATACCGGGAATCGAAGTTGTCCAGAGCCTTATCCGTTAAGCTACCAGGACGACGTGAAGAAGTTATAAACAGAAGTAATGTTAAATTGGTGTGCCAAAAGAATTAAAAGTAAGAATATTGAGTTCTCATAACTCAGTTTCCATTTAAGCAATCGACATCAAATCATGCGGATAACCATCTTCTGAAAAACTATTTTAAGTGTGTCAGGTCGTTTTGTTAGTATGGATTGAACAGAAGCTGAGATGAGCAATATATTAAATCACACTGCTCATTTTTGCGAAAGTACGATTACTTAAATTTGAGTACATCATCGCTCATTTACGATGCAAGTGTGTCAGATCGCTTCGTTAAGATGGCTTGGACAGAAGCTGAGAATATCAATATTAAATCACACTGTTCATTTTTGCGAAAGTACGTTAGTTAAATTTGAGTACGTCTTCAGTCATTTACGACGCAATTGTACTCAAAGTAAAACGAGTACGTTCATGTACTCATTTTTAAGTACCTTTTTTTCACTTCACATTGTGGTACAATTAAATAATATGCATGAAATGTTATGTGATAAAATAAATATTAAAGAAAATTCATAATAAGTGTATTTTTAGCTGGTATCCATCCATCATTTCTACGCCATTTACGTGGAGCGCTGTTTATAGTAGGCTTATTTTTATCTATTAAATTGCTCACAGAGAACGGGGATTTATTATCAAATGAAAGAGCATCTCGTAAGAGAGAGAGAGATGAACGAGACCGCAGACTCGGCGAACATCCATCCCCAACCGGTCGCGTCACTTAAAGCCAAAAGCCATCGCCAATAATTAAATTGCCGCGAGGAGAAAGGGGGGGAACACTAACTGTAACTGAATGACAAGGGACGTTCGAATGTCGGGGGTTGTTCTGCCGCTTTATCGAATTAGAACGCGCGCGTGTCGTCTGCACTTTGAGGGTGTTTAAATGCCCGGTTTCATATACAAGAGGGAGGTTTCCGGTTCATTAATCTATTGCATCCGCTCGGCTTTCGGGGCAGCTACGCCCGGGGTGATTCATAACCGCTGATCCCTGCTGCCCTCTTGGCTCCGGAAAAGGGTTGCCGACTTCGGAATCGCCAATTTGAGAGATTGCAACAATGACGATGAATAATGTTTGAAATGGACACAATTGTGTTCAGTCCACAAATGCAATATCGTCCACATGTGTCTTATCTATCTTAAAATACTCAATGGACTTCTTATTTTTTTTTACGTGAAATGACTTTCATTTCGGTCAGTGAACCCGTAGTGTATTGTATTTGCAATGAGCGAAGCAGGAGACGCGTTGAAGAAGAGTCGTTTATTAACTAGGAATTCATTCTTGAACTACTTTATTTCAAAATAATAGAAATTATCCATTAAAATAACTAAAACGGTATTTTTGACAAACATCAACGAAAGGAATAACAGTAAAAAGCCCTCCACACTCACAGCAGAAACGGGTTAAGTACCGGTCGTAAGGGAACAAGCCGTTGCCAAACATTTCATATTAAAGCAATTACCAATTAAAGCAATTAAAGCGCTCGTTCCAACCTTAACGGCACTGGGTGAAGGCTTTTGAGGCAATCAAACGATCAACCAACCAACAATATTATCATAAGCTCAACAGTCAGTAGGGAGTCTCTTGCTAAAACCGTATGGTTTTGTTTTGTTTGGTTTTGTTAATTAACGTCGCACTAGAGCTGCACAGTGGGCTATTGGCGACGGTTCGGGGTCAATCTCGAAGGAAAGACCCGGGAACACATACACATTCACACACACATTCATACATACACCTCGTTATTTTAGAACCATAGTCAGATGACGAGGAAGCACCTGAACTGGCACCCAACGCCTTCAATAGACGTCGGGACTTTGGACCCCGATCAGATTTGTCGTGCACCAGTCCCGTATACACGCCAGTATAATTTGTTGGATATTCTGGACGACTTTCTAGTATTTTTGTAGCGAAGCTGGCATCCCTCCGATCGCAAGATCACTACTTTTTTACTTTTCTATATCAAGTCCATTTCCCGGATTCGAACCACCAATCCTCTGATTAGTAGCTGAACGCCTTACCAACTGAGCAACTGGGGCTCCGCTAAAACCGTATGGAGCGAAAACATGTAACACTAATACCGCTTGTATCTTTGAAACAAACTGGAATTACACTGTAAAATAAAATGTGCTCAAAAATGAGTACATGAACGTACTTGTTTTTCTTTGAGTACAATTTCATCGTAAAGGAGCGATGACATACTCAAATTTAAGTAATCGTACTTTCGCAAACATGAACAGTGTGATTTAATATTGCTAATATCAACTTATATTCAAGCCATCTTAACAAAGCGACAAACACACTTAAAATATTTGTTCAGAAGATGGTTTTCCACATTGTTTGATATCGATTGTTGCAATGGAAACTGAGTTATTACAATTCAATCATCTTACTTCCCATTCCTTTGGCACACCTTTTTAACGTAACTTTTGTTTATAACTTCTTCACATCGCCTTGGTAGGCGATGTGAAGAAGTTATGCCTGCAGATAACGGACAAGGCTCTGGATAACGGTGGCTGCTGTGTTCGATTCCGGTCAGTTTTGGTTGTAATTGTCGATTTTTATTGAAAGTGATTTATGAAGGAAGCCTATGTAGGCTAGCATCTGCGCTTTTTATGCATTTCTACCCATTGTACTCATTATATAAGTAGATGTCTTTTTCAAAATTGAAATTTATGTGTCCGGAGCTATGATAAGCATCGAATGTATTTAAAAATGGAATACATTTTACTTATTTTTGAATACCTATTTTTAACAGTGTACAAATGAATAGTTTACCTCATACAATTACAAAATATTTTAAGTACTTATCTAGATTAAAAATTAGTGTATTGTTGGATACACTGAATCCCCCAAAACGAAGATTTTCGCCAAAGTATGGCAGCCCTCCCTTTAGTGATCGTGTAATTGAATTCGTCCCAAAAGGCCCAGGTCGAGTGAGTTATGCATTGGCGAGGGGGGCCCTTGTTGCTGTTTCAATTAAATGATGTTTCACAGCGATGGAAATGATGACCGACGCTTATTGGGGAATCTGTTTCGGTGGAGGGGGAGGGGGGGGGGTTTGGCGAAGGAAAAAGAGCGCGTCTAAGAGGCGCATTAATGTGCTCCATTCGCATAGTGTGTTCAATCACATTTACAAGAATGTGTTTGATCGAATGCGTGCACATTTCAATGAGAGATTGGTTTTTTTAGGCATGTATATGTCATTCGTATTTGTCAAGATATTTGACACTCATTTTTATTAATTTGAATTATACGTCATTTTTACGGGTGAGATTTTTACAAAAAATATATTTTCATCTGATTTATTTTTATATGTATTATTCTGTATTCTAATTTTAGGTCTTACTAGGGTAAAATGTACCGACCAGTTTAGACCCATTTCATACCAGTGCCAAACATAACAAATCTTTTGAGTCACTGAAATCTCAACTATTTTGAGTCTCAACCCTTTGAATCTCAACTTTTGAATTTTTTTAAATCTCAACTTTTGAACTTTTTTGATTCTCAACTCTTTGAATCTCAACTTTTGAAATTTTTTGATTCTCAACTCTTTGAATCTCAACTTTTGAACTTTTTTGAATCTCAACTTTTGAACTTTTTTGAATCTCAACTCTTTTGAACTTTTTTGAATCTCAACTCTTTTGAAATTTTTTGAATCTCAACTTTTGAACTTTTTTAAATCTCAACTTTTGAACTCTTTGATTCTAAACTTTTGAACTTTTTTGAACTCGCAATAGACTGTAAAATGAAATTTACCTATATCTTAAAATCATTTGAGTAAC
The DNA here is from genome assembly GCA_963932185.1 of Troglohyphantes excavatus. NCBI lineage: Eukaryota > Metazoa > Arthropoda > Arachnida > Araneae > Linyphiidae > Troglohyphantes > Troglohyphantes excavatus. Next base: position 69,659,970 of record OZ010674.1, on the reverse strand, counting down.
ATTCATTGAAGGTGCTTTTAAAAACATAATGATATGATCTTAGTTTTAATTATTTTTTCAAAGTGGTCGGTCACTAATGCCCTATCAGGTCCCTATGCCCTATTTATCCCCCCCCACTATCCCCCCCCACTAATGCCCTATTTACCCTATCAGGTTTTCGTTGTAAATTTTTGAAATCGATTTTTTATAAAAATTTATCGATAATATATTCTTTATACGTTAATTTTTAAAAACTAAATGTCAAAAACTATACCTGTTTTCTGTTTATATTAATTTTTCGAAGGTTTTATTTTTAATTTTTTTCCCTCTACTTTTTATGCACTTCTTCATTTTTAGGATGCGTATATAAATGAGTTTTCTATATGTAAATATAAGTTTATTAAATTAAATAGTATTCTTATGCCTACTTATGAAATAAACCGTCAAGTTAATTTAAATACACTAAAATCGTTTTACAAATTGCAATAAAAGTCTGTTCACAGTGCTTAGGTACCTGGAAAAATTGATTCATTTGATAAGCACATAACAAATACTTATTTTTTAAATATTTTTTTGTGAAAATATTAAAAAAAAGTATAAACATTTAGAAATGTTAAATGACTGGTATTTCGTACAAGCCAAAATTCTGTACGAAGGACATACAAAAATTCACTTTTGTACATTACCTCCCACCAATCATTGCTGCGCCTTGCCGGCAGGTCGTTCGTTTTGTACTTATTTTGAACTTAGAATCGTGAATTAAAAAAAAACTAATAGTTGAAGACACCAATGCTGACACACACAAAGTGGATTTTACAAACTCAGTTTACTTTTGTTAGGTAGAAAACTCAAGAAATTCCCAATTCTCGTAAAAACTCCATTTTGAAATTTTAAACTGATTTTTCTCCCCTAACACAGAATTTTTTGAATTTTTAATCGTAGTATCGGCCGTCCTGCCAATAAAAAGGAAAAACCTATATACGATCAGGTGAGTTCTACCGGCAGTACGCTGCGTCCTTTTGGAAGGACGCTGTTTGTACTATCATTAACTATAATATATTTTTAAAAAATGAATCGGAAATATACAATTTAATCGGAAACTAAATTAAATTATGAAAGTAAACCACTGTGCCAATTATATATACTGCTGTTAGAAACTATTAGAAATGAAATTACTATGTAATTTTATCCAAACTTTTCTAAATATATTTCTATCTCCAAACGGCTAGTAAGTTAACCTTTAAAATACGGAAGTTTGTTTTAAACTTGGGATTCTGGTTGAAATATAACCAAACGTTCGGTAAAAGTTAGATAATTAAAAAAAATTGTACGGGAGCGTTTATTTATTATACGCCACGTTATTTTTTTGATGCATTTGTGCTTCCCGATTTTTCCATGTCGCGCATATTCACATTAGCTTCCATCTTCCCCTTATCCATATCGCAATAAAATTTGGCAGTTAAAAATAATCTTTAAATCTTCTGCTCTGTGTATCTTACTAAACATGTTATTACATAGAATTAATGATTTTTATAAAAGAAACTTTAGCATTTTTCTGCTAAGTTTTGCTACGTCACGCAACCACTGAGATCCCGCCATATTCACGCATGATAGACCCCAAAGGTGAGTGATGTAGTAAATAAACGGTCCGTAATGTAACTAAAGTTATAATTATAATATATTGATTATTTAACTAATACAACAATTTATATCTAGCATTAATAAAGTTTTATCTGGCATTTATAATTATATAATATTTTTTTCTGACATCAAAACATGAAAAGCCAAAGCACGTGTTTAACTTTAAACTAAAAAACTACTCTGAAAATCTTTATTTATCAATCAACAACCTTGGTTGAGGTTCATATAATATTCCTTAAACTTAACTGTTCGCATGGTCAGACGTCAGACATTCAGTTATTCTGAAAATGAATTGTAAGTTAAATAAATCTATCTTTTTCGTAGAAAATTTTTACGTTAACTCTTCGGAGTCGAGAACAGACTTAGTCACAAGAAATTCACCAAATATGTGGAAAATCGCCTCGAGTTGCTGGTTTGCCCGAGTTAAAACAGCCTCGACAGCAAAGGGTTAACATTCTTGAAAGTAATGAAATATTTATACTTTTTTATTTCATTTGGAAGCTCGGAAATCGGATAATATTGATCTGCAAATTGATAATATATAAATTGATAATTTAAATACAGTAATTGATAATTTAAATGGACAATTCAAATACAGCAATTGGGCCTCCAGTTCCCAGTGGATATAGGCACTCATATGGTAATCAGAGGATTGCTAGTTCGAGCCCGTGCGGTGGACTTGACAAAAAAAATTAAAAGTTGGGATCTTGCAATCGGAGGGTCGCCAGCTTCGCTACAAAAATACTAGAAGAACATCCAACAAATTATACTGGCGTGTATATGGGACTGGTGATCGGGGTCCAATGTCCTGACGCCTATTGAGGTTGCGTCGGGTGCCAGCTCAGGTGTTTCCTCGTCATCTGACCATGGTTCTAAAATAACGAGGTGCATGTATGAATGTGTGTGTGAATGTCATTCCTTCGAGATAGACCCCGAACCGTCGTCAATGCCCACTGTGCAGCTCTAGTGCGACGTTATTTAATCAAACCAAACCAAATTCCCGACGTCTATTGAAGGCGTTGGGTGCCAGTTCCGGAGTTGTCCTCGTCATCTGACCACTGTTAAAAAACACGAGGCATCGTTCCCAGATCTTCCTTCGAGATAGGCCCAACCGTCGCCAATAGCCCATTGTGCATTTCTAGTGCGACGTTAATTAACAAAAACCCAACCCAAAGTTAAATCAAATCATCGTGTTATATTTATTTTTAAAACTTCAAAAGACAGTTGAAAAAAAAAATACTCCAAACCGTTTATTGGAAAGAAACGGCCCCAGAACTCAGACACACACACCCAAAAAAAAAATCTGATCTCGAAAAAACCGTAAAATCCATACGAGATAGAAAAGGGCTACAAGAAAACGGATTCTTCCAAAAAATAAAATAAAATAGGCGAATAAATAAAACAATGAGAGCAGGGTTCCAGAAAGGGAATGTCAGAAAAATGAAAAATTCAAAAGGACTGACCGGAAGAAAAATGGAGCTCCAACTATCAACGGAAGGACAGACATAAACTCGCACCCACTTCTTCATCTCTCCTTTATATTCTAGCCCCCCCCCCCCTTTTTTTTTCTTACTAGCCCCCCCCTCTTTCGCTAAATATATATATAACTCCTTATATATTTGCAGAGATGGTATGAACGGCTATTTTCCAATCCATCATGTGACGTCCATTGCTTTTTTCCCCTTTGCTTTTTATATATATTTATAGATTTTTTTTTCTGTCCGTGGAAGGAATTTTGAGATTAAATTTAAGGTCGGAGACTTATATTAAAGAAGCGATTAGTCTGTAAGGGGGATAGCCAATAAAGTGTTTAATATAAAATGTATCGATTCAGTGTAATGGGTCAATCGTTATTGTTTGAGCTTCTTGTTTCTTTATGTATTGAGTAGTAAATTCTATAACATTTACTACTCAATACATAAAAAATGCACGATACAAAAATACACGATAGAATGCTGTATTAAAGATTTAGTTTGTAAGTTTATAGAGCTAGTATATAAAAAATTTATTCATATGTAGCGTTTGGGTTTAAATTAGACTATATTTGGTATGGATGCAAAGAGTTGTTATATGGATGAAAGAAATATTTTATAAGCTTTAATAAAAATAGGTGTTCAAATATAAGCAAACTGTACTCATTTTGAATACATTCGATGCTTACCATGGCTACGATTACATAAGTTTTAATTTAAAAAAAAACATGTACTCAAAAATGAGTACAATAAATAAAAAGCCTACATAGAACTGTCACGTAAAGTATTAAATTTAGAATATACCTATGACCAGGCCCGTCGTCGCACCGGAACACCCCCCCCCCCCCCCCTCCACTCCAATAACTTGGACTCCCTAAAAATAGGGAATTTCAAGTTTTAAAAATCCCCCAGTTGGGAAAATTTATGAATGAAGAAAATTAATATTATTAGCAAATGAAAGCTAGGGAAGATTAGAAATTGCCCAACTTGTAAGATTACATTTAAAGTAGACTTCAGGAAGAATACTGCATTGGAACATGCGCGCAACAAATCCATGCTTGTGATGAGAGAACTGTTCAATATGACCTAATATATATAAAAACGATGAATAATGCCGATAAGTTGGAACTGAGAGTTTTCAGCTATGTTGAGTTGGAAATTTCAAATCGTTAAGTTGGGCATTTTTTTTATTTCAATCCTCCCCAACATAAATTTTGTGTGACGACACTGCCTGTTACATATATATACAATATTGACCACCCATAACTAATTTTCCGGTAGTAATTGTTTACCGCACTTGTTTATATAATTCCGAGTGTTTGAGGCAAATGAAAACATAGCTAAGCAGAAACGTATAAAAAAGTAAAACAAACATTCTAACGTACTTTAGGACACTAAAGAGTGTTCAAATGTATCATAGTATCTCCTATTATTCTTAAAACACTTCCCTAATACAGGCAACGCGTGGACACGATTCAATCCCACATAATCCAAACCAGCAATACCCCCAACTCAACATTTTCGATACCTCCCCCCTCCCCAACCCCAAACGATTGACGGTTCCTTCCTTCCACCCCCTTCGAAATCCCGCAGACGATTCTCCAAAATAATCCGCGAGGTTGCGCTAAACCCTATGCAAAATCCGGAAACAAACACTCCCGGAATGGGCTCCTCTCTGGGCAAAGCGTCCCTCATTGTTTGCGGTGTCAGTCCGGATTTGTCCGGGAAGCCCCCTCTCTCCTTCCCCCGCCCTTTAGTCAGACTAAAGCGGGGGCAGAGGGGGCTTGACGAATGTATGACACCCTCCTCCTTTTGTTCCCCTAATCAGCCCGATAGAGGGCTCTGATCGACTCTGATTTATAGAATGCTTGTTAGTTTAACTCCCCCCCCCCCCTCTCTGGAAGAGGGTATAAGTGGGACGGGAATGGATGAAACGGTTGATGAATGTTGACTTTTGCGTTTGGGACTATTGATGCCCCATCCTGGTGGTGATAAGTCTTAATTTGGGATCATTTGGTTTGATTGTTGACTTTTCTATTTAGTGCTTTATGGATGTGTTCGGAAGTATTAATTCAACGAATTTGAAGCGGTTAATGAATACTGAATAGAAGTCGCCCTATTCCAAAACGTATTGTCCACTACTAGATTATACTCGATTACAATGGTTTTTTTTTTAAACAAAGCGTTATTCATTACGTTTATATGAAAAAAAATGTCTTCTTAACACTGATTAACAGTTGTAACGTGATTGAACTCACTTTGAACGAGGAAGTGCATAAGAAAATACAATAACACATAATCTCTATTTGTGTGTGTACTATGTTAAACGCATTAGTTTTATAAAGTGAAATATTGTTTTAAATACTAATCTTGAGCAATACGTTTTGCGATCGATTGGAAAAGAAACGAACAAAAATTCTTGCTCAAGATTAGTTTTATTGTGTGAATATTTTACTTAATACTGCTGAGTATAGTTTGATCTTAAGTCGATGCACATGAAGAGATTGAACTGATGGAAGGATGTAACCTGCAGCTGAAGGAAAGTCACATGGAAGAAATCGTGATAAATGGAAACAAAGTGTCTCATGTCCATGTTACTATGTTTTAAAAAGTCACGGTTTCGAGTACCATTAGGGCAATTAAATTTTTACAGAGTGTTTCAGAAACGTGTGACTAAAACAGCTAGTAATTCAATAAAGTGAGGCATAAAATAAATGCTTATGCATAATTTTACACTCCGTTGGCGACATTTTCAATTTTTCATATTCGTTAAAAAATTCTTATTTGTTTGAAAAATTAACAGTTATTCTATTTAAAATACGATTTTTAAAATAATAAAACAAGTAATAACCTCTTGAGCTTCCCGGTATTTACCCTCGCCTCCAAAACTAAACCCAGGCAAAGGCACTATTTCAGCCTATGCTTCGATCCCCATCGACCCAGACCAATACAAGAAAAGAAAGACGCCCGCAAAACAATAAACGAAACAACACACAGTAAACAATCTTCATTTAATCTCCCCCCCTTCCCCTAACAAATCCCCAAACACCCCCAAATACCACCTCAACAATCAATACTCCATCCTTTCTTTAGCTTTCTCCATCCTTTTAGCCAAAGAAGAAAGAAAAAAAATAGAGAGAGAGAGAGAGAGAGCAGCGGGCAAGAGCTGTGGTCCGCCACTTTCGACACCGGGTAAATCACGGGTTCGAGTCCCCACCGCATGATCTATGGACCCGACGAAAACGGTTTTTCTCCTCACTTTACCCCTCTAGGATAGTGGGGATGGGGAAAAACGGTTTGTTTTTCTTCCCCCATGATCGTAGCTTTCCCCAGTGTTTGGGTTGCTGATAGGGGAGAATCGAGGGTTCGATGTCTTTGTATGGGATGATCAACTAGGCAAAGAATCAATTAGGGAAATAGACCCCCTCTTTTGTCTTTTTCCCCCGAAGGGGCCGTATAAAAATTGAAGCGAATGGTGAGTGTAAATGTTTTTAAGGGAGTGTGAATTTTTTTTAACTCGCTTAATCCTTGCATCGATCACTATGCAAGATTCACTATCACTGGTCGGATGCCAAGGGCCGTTGTATCGAATAACGAATGGTTTTTACATCGAAAAATCTTTATAACGAAACTTATTGTATTATATACTAATTATTCAATGGGGCTCTTCCAGTAGTGGTGATCGTTAATAAAGAAGGATTCGCCGTATCGAAGGGTCGTTGGAAAAAGTGTCTACTATAAAAAATTATTTACTTTTATAAGCAAATTAATATTAGATGGAACTATGACTTTTTATTTAAAGACTAATAAGATATGTCATCGTAAGATATTTTGGACTATCACGAAGACTTTCCACAAACCCGACCAAATATTATAATTTCTTCATACACATAAATTTTGTGTTGATATTGCCAATCATAAATATCCATATATCCTTTAAGAATATCTAAAAGTATATTACCAAAGCAATTTGAAAGCAAAACATTGCAATCGTTATTCAGCGACACCCTTACCTGCTTCCCCCGAAACACAATTGGATAATAAAAGCTTATTTCATAGGATGCATACATGATTTGTCTTGCCGAATTAACACTAACAAGTTGAATATAAAATGTGACTGTTAGTATTACCGTTCTTCAGTCCGTATCTGTACCCAGTAGGTATAGGAAACTATATCCTATATATTTGTATCACATAAGTTTATGTGCTATACAAACATATAGGATATAGTTTCCTATACTTACTGTGTTCAGATACATATTGTATACATAAACAAACACATAATTTTTTTTATCCACTTATACTGTGTAGGAAAGATCTTAAAATGTGTATAAAGATCGAAAATCGACATTTTAATTTTTGATCAAAGGACCATGGAACAGGAATACTGGAACCCTAAAGTACCGATTGATCTTCATAGTGGCTGATAACGAATTTTTCCTTACGAAAATTCCAGTTTCCATAACAAACTGCAAAGTTCTAAAATTCATTGAAATACCCTGCGTTATAATATTTTCCAATTCTAAATCGTAGAAGTACGATATGAACACAGAAATAAGCAATTCATTTTTTAACTACGTATTTCTGCATTATATTAGTATTTAGTGTGCTTGGCATAAAATCTTCTATATGACGAGTTTTTATCTCATTGAAATACAATTAAAAGTTATATGTATTTGAATTTTATCATTCGAAAAATTTAATTACAAAATAAAAACAGCATTGTAATAAGATTTGAAACAACGTTGGAACTTTTGTTTACTTTGTCGTACATACGGTTAAATAATTAAATAAAATCCCAAGCTTTTATCCACTATGACTTCAACATAAAACTTTTCCATCAAACAATTTCTATTTCAATCATATTAAATTTTCATAATTAAATCTTCATAATCAAATTAAACAATTACTATCTCAGATCACCATCCCCCAAAGAGCCCCGTATATTTTTTTTCACGCCAGCCCCTTTATCCTAGACTTTTAACACAAAAGTCTGCAATAACAGTCGCCCATTTAAAGGGTTGAATGGGTGGTGGGGGAGTCGGAATGGGCCCATTACATCCCGTGTTGACTTTGAGAAGGCAGGGGTGGCGCCGAAATCATCCCATTCATGGGCTCTCACGCTGCATTGAATCCCTGCTCCCAATCAGGGCATTGTTCCTCCCCCCCGCGTGTTGACAAAACGGGAGCTTTTTTTGTGTTCAGATGGCTCACACAATCAACAGTTTGCTCATTGAGTAAAGTGAGCGATGCTTCGATGAAATAGGAGAGGGGAAGGATTGTATATGTTTAAGGGCTATAATCATTTATCGTGTGTTATTTATCAGTTAGTTTATAAGGTTAGTGAAAACTGGGAATTAATTTGTGAACTTTGAAAAAGCGTTGAAACAAGTAACTGGTTTGTCAGTAGTTCCCCAATCTTTAGGTGGCTACGGACCACCAAATTAAAAGTTGGCTAAAGCGTGGACCACTACGTTCTAAAAGTACTAAATCAAATTCAAGGATCAAAATTTATTTTTTAAATACTTATAATTCAGATGATAAATACCCTATTCTTGCACATTGTTTTATAACTAACTTTTTAATTATTTTTTAAGTAATTTATTATAATTACTTAATGTATTAAAGTTAATGAAATTACTTGGCAGTCCTCAACTAAGAGTGGTTTATTGAGATAGTACTATCAGTGACCGACTTACAAGCTTAGGGGCCCAAGGCTAAATAACATTAGGGGGCCACTCGACGTAACGAAAAATAAAACTGCTAAGTTTATGCACAAGCACACAACAAAATGACGTAATCAGTCAGCTTTAATGCTAACATAATTTTTTTTAAACTACTAATTTTCTTCTTTTGGGAATTTGACTTAACGTTAATGGTCAATTCTGCAACAGAGTTTTTTCATATGTTTCTAGTTCTGTTCTTTCTTCCTTTTTAGCTTTTTTTTAGTTGAGCCAGATTCGTATGTTCTACCCATTTTATAGCTAGGAAATCCCTAATGATTACAATATTAGGAAATTTGGTATAGGAAAAAAGTATCCGTAAACGACAAATCTGTGTGCGATTATGTAAACACAGATTGTTTATGGTTTTGGACCTTGGTCATTAATTTAATTTTACTAGTGATCCAAAGCGCATATATTTGAAATACGCGATGCAAAAGGTGACATACATCATGAACGTGCTGAAAAGTGAAATTGATTTAATTGGGGAAAATAATCTAAGTTTTGCAAAACAATTAACGATTAATTTTAAAAATGTTGATTAAAATAAATGTAATTGATTTTTAAAAAATTCGTTAGTAAATTTATTTTGAACTTTTTTATATATATTTAGCATTAAAATATTTTTGGGGGACCCTTTAAAATGGGGACCCTGAGCAAGTCCTCCGAATGCCCTCCCATAAATCAGTCTCTGAGTACTTTTTCTCCTAACTTCTATAATTTTTTAGTAAAAATACAACAATACTTTTTTATAAGAGGGAAAAATTGAAAATAACACCTTTTATTTTAAAATCTGATAATGGAAGGATTCCATTTACTATTTTGTCTTTTCAATTACATAAATTAAATTTATAAAATATATAAGAAAATTGACAATCTTGCCATAAAAATACTAATAATACATCCTTATCGAGTACTTACTATATAAATAAAAGCAAACTTATGAAAGTTTTAAAGTGAGGTTTCAATGCATATATTTGTGGACTTTAGAGGATTTATAAGAAATTGGGTCATTCCTAAAGCGTTATTTATATATAAAGACGTATAAATAAAGTCCAGATATTCAGTATAATTAGTAAAAATTCGATGAATAAGAATACAAACAAGTCAAATTTCGAATACGACTATAATAATCTAATATATCTTTTCAAATAGAATAGTTAATAAACTCATAATTTTTTTTACATTGATCAAAATTAATTAATATCATGCAGAAAGTCAGTTAAAATTTTCAATTCAATTTAAAATTTCCCTCAAAAGCAGACGAGAATTCCAGCTTAGAACGTGTGGCAGTAAACGTTGCAACACGTTCTAAGCTTGAATTCTCGTCTGCTTTTGAGGGAAATTTTAAATTGAATTGAACATTTTAACTTTAAGTTTTTTATTTGAAAAGTTGAAAAGGGTTTTGATAAATTAGCCCACTATATACTAAAAGAAATATCAACATCAATAAATTAAAAATTATTACCCATGAAAATGAACTCCATCATCAATAAAAAATATATTCAGTCATATTATCCCTCTGTACAAAATAAAATAATGTCTAATATAATTTAGTAGGACATTTTAAACTGAGCTTTTATTACAACCCTTTTTACAGCTGAGCATATTCATTCATCTCAGTCAAAAAACAGCCAACATTATCCCCAATAGGTAAATATAAGCTTCCGTACCCGCAAGTTGCCGCACAAAATATGACGTCCCTCGCCAATTCATGAATTACGGGTTATCAGAATTTATGGGTTGATCATTGAAATGAAGTGAACTCAAAACAGATTATTTCGGAATAAAATGGCGGGAAGGGTTGGTGTCCTAAATTATCTGCAGTTTTATTTCTTGCGTTTTGATTGGACGAGTGTGCAATAAAGATGCCATGTATGTGCGTGGAGTAGGTTGCATTGGGTGGCAATAAAGTTTAAAAGGGATAAGTATTTTTTATTTATGAAAGAATTTAGTATAGAACTATAAAACAAATCGATTATTATGTTTTTTATTATTGTAATCAGCACTAAGGATGGGGGAAAAAAACATGAGTTAGGATCCTCGATCGAAAATTATATTTCCCCCTTTAAACCATGTAAAAAAACATGGTTTAGAGCAGTGTGCCCAACCCGTAGTCTGGGGACACAGGTAGTCAGTAAAAAGTCTTAAGTAGTCCGTAGAGTTCTTGTCTAACCACCAAAAGGTTTTTAAATATTTTTGCAAAAGCATTTTTTAATTCTTGTTATATACAAAAACATTTAAATAGTGAATCAGCATTTATTTGTTTAAATGAAACACAATTATATACATTGGAATCTTCATTATCAACTTTCATATACTTGCTTGTAGAGATATAGAAACTACCAAATGAAGAAGCTTTTGTATTTTGTTGAAAAAGTATTTTTTATATGGCTATTTAATCACTCTGTTACATATTACATCATATATATCATATCTACCAGAATATGATGTTTAATACCTAAATTGTTATAACATTTAGTGGGAACTGGCGCACATTAAATCTGATCTTGGTCCAACGTCCTGATTCCTATTCAGGTAACGTCAAATGCCAGCTCAGGTGCTGACCTCGTGATTTGACCATGGTTCAAAAATACGATGCAGTGTTCCCAGGTCTTTCCTTCGAAATAGAGCTCAACTGATGGTTAACTGTGCAGTTCTACTGTGACGTAAATTAACCAACCAAACAACCATATTTAGTGGCAAACAACTATTTAACACTTGAAGTTTATTTAATACATTTAGAAAATGGTGGTCCACGCTTAACCTAGATTTTAATTTGGTGGTTCGTAGTCATCTAAAGGTTAGGAACCACTGGTCTAGAGGACCACTTTGAACAATGGTCTACTATTTTGTAAGGAGACTTCTCTTAAAGGGGATATCTCTCCCAATAAAAGTACATAAATATTTTATAAAAGTAGGTATAACAAAACAGACCGTTATTGACCTAGAATATAATGATTTATTATTATATTTATTGCTTCTTTGGGATCAGTTAAAGACTTGAAAACTTAGATAAAAGTAAAGTAAATTAATAAGACTTTTAAAAATTATCATATTTTGTTTTTAAATTCACAACTGTTTTGACAAAATTTTAACTTAACTTTCTAAAAGTATCTTATTGAAATAAATAGAAAACGTCATGAAATTCTGAAACGTCATAATTAAAATGAAGAAATATAATTGTCAGAAAATATTTTAATTTTTTTTATAATTTGGTATTATTAAGGTATTATTCTTATTAAAGTTAATATAACCACTTTGAAGAAAAAAAAATGTTTTACTAAATTATGTATAATTAACGTGGGGATTTGAATAACGCAACAAAATTAATATTTTATTCTCCTATTTTACGTAAATTGCAGCTTAAAATACGTATATTTTAGTTACAAAGAAGTATAGCTACTTATTTTTGAGGTCATTAAACAAGTGAATGAGTAAAAATATGTGAATAAATCTATTCGTGTATATCCTCTCTCCTCACAAACTTATTTAAAGTTTAAAAAGACCATTATTAATATTATAAGCAACTTAATTTTCAATAGTTTTTCTTTGAGTCTAAATTTCTGCAACTAAATTTTATAAGTTATACATGGAAGTTTATGGGAAATAGTTTTAAAATGTAATAAAAATAATCTTCTACAATAATCAGTAATTTAATAATTACATATTCTTTAGAATCAAGAATTATATATTCTTTAGAATCGAGAATTACATATTCTTTAAAAACAAGAATTACATATTCGTTAGATTCAAGAATTACATATTCTTTAGAATCGGGAATCGCATATTCTTTTAAAACAAGAATTACATATTTTTTAGAATCGAGAATAACATATTTGTTAGATTAAAGATTTTACATATTATTAAGTATCAAGAAAACATATTCTTTAGAATCTATAATTACATAGGCTTTGGAATAAAAAATTAGATATTCTTTAGAATCAAGAATAATTACATATTTTTAGAACAAAGAATTATATATTCTTGGGAATCAAGAATTACATAGTCTTATTCCATTGCAACCCATTTAAAACTATTTATATTTTGTTTATTATAAGTAAAGATTTTATTCTTCACATTTCACCATAATAATAAAAATGTTATTTATGATGAACGAAGCAAATTTATTCAAAATGCAGGTAGGAATTATCCGTTTCCGAATAATCGATATCTTTAACCGACCTTAATTCCAGACCCACAAGATTTCATTTCCCAACCCGAAAGCCATTTGAAATTCCGAGAAGCCCAATAAACGACGGAATTATCAGGGAAAGGGAACATAATTGAATCACGTAACCGATGCGGAGAGAAAAAGACAAGAAATCTCAGAGAATCTCTTAAGTTGAAGCCAATAGACTGCTGCATTTCCCGCTCCGGCCGTAATTTGGCGTGGAAATGCGGCGAGGTTACTGAATACCGATATCGTGAGAAATCCATAAGCAGAAAAAGGGAAAAGAAAGTCACAGTTAACACACCCGGATGAGGAAACAAAAAAATGGAAGGAATATAAGTAAGAGCCGAACCGCAAAAAGGGGCGTAGCAAAAGCACAAATCGTTTTTCCGTTTCCTTGATAACAACGAAGAGGGAAAATGTCGGTGCAAATGACGCAGTCGGCGTGGTACTTATGCAACCGATTCTGGAATGAAAACCTTCCCTCTCATTTACACCCTCCCCCGTACACACCCGCAGCGAAAAAATAGGGATTTAACGAAAAAGAGAACAAAAAAAAACCTTTTGCAAGGTGTGATGCGCATTTGTAGCAGATGCAGTAGTGAAAAAAGGACGGTTCTGCGACAAGAGGAGGCGTGCGAGGGGGGGAAAGAAGTATAATAATAACGATAGGGAAAAAATGGCCAGGAGGGTAGAAAAAAAAGAGAAAAATTTCAGTCGATAGTAGCTACGACATTATCTGTTCTTCTCTGGTTATTTTTTTCCCTCTTTTCCCCCTTTCTCTTTTTGCGGCGGACAATTAGGTGGCACCATCTGGCAACACGCCCCCTGTTTTGCAAGATATTGTTTTTGGTGCAGCGACAAAAAGTCTGCAAAGTTCACTAACACGACATCGGGATAGCTTCTTTCCAAACTAAATTACACCCGTCTCCAGTAAGTTTTTTTTAGGACGTTTTATTGCACTTGGCAGTCCCTCCCCATTCTTACTTTTTATCGCCCACTTCAGGGATTTTTTTCCCCTTTTTCGCTTCTCATTATTAAGTTTTCAGACGTGGTCTCTGCCCATCTTTTCATTAAGGCTAATATCGTTTGTAGGGGGATTTCTTCCCCGACTAAACCATTAGTTAATTATTTTTTTAATGAAAGAGGAGGGGTGTATTTTTTGTTTGTTTCGTTTTTAGATTAGGGTTAATTTTTGCGCTCGAGAATACTTAATGGATGTGTTTGAGAGGGATTAACGTGTTTAATGTTCGAATGGAGGATGTTTTAGTCGGCGGGATGGGCTTCGGAAAAGATTTTCTGCAGAATTAATTTAATTTTGTATATTACATTATCTTTAAGGATCGTGTTCTTTCTTTTATATTTAAAATCCAAATAAAAATTTGTGTAAGTTATGCTTGGGTATTATATTTTGCTTAAAAATTTTTGTTATTTGAATAGGATAATTAAAGTATGTATATTTTATTTTTTATATTCAAAGCCACTATTGAAGAAAATTAAGGAACTCATTTTATACTCATTTTAAAGTTTCTAAACTATATAAAGTTAGATAAGTTAATCATTAATTAAACTAATTTCGACACATAATCTGGCACATAAATGCAATTTATATTGCATTTTCTCTTTAAAAAAGCATAAATAAATTCAAATTTTAAGGTGATTTTGACTTTGGAACAATGTTAATGTTACATAATTGTATGAGTGAAATCAAAAGATATATCGGGATCGTACATAGTGTATTATATTTGTTTAATTTTATATTTGTTTAATTTTATATGTGCTTAATTTTATATTTAATTAATTTTATATTTGTTTAATTTTATATTTGATTAATTTTATATTTGATTAATTTTATATGTGTTTAATTTTAAATTTGTTTAATTTTAAATTTGTTTAATTTTAATTTTTTTTTAATTAAATTTTTTTTAATTTTAAATTTGTTTAATTTTAAATTTGTTTAATTTTAAATTTGTTTAATTTTATATTAGTTTAAATTTATATTTGTTTAATTTTGTATTTGATTAATTTTTATATTTGTTATATTTTATATGTGTTTAATTTTAAATTTGTTTAATTTTATTTGTTTTTAATTTATATTTGTTTAATTTTATTTGTGTTTCATGTTACATATGATATATTTAAACCCTTCTTTAGAAATTCTTTTATTAAAAAGGAACGATGCAATGGTTTTCTAATTTAATAGTTGCACATGTTTGGAATATTGATAAAATATGAGTACTTTAAAATAATTTAAGATTTTGTTTTAATTAATAAGTTATTGAAAAATAACTACATTTGCAACATTCGACAACTTTCTAGTTTCTTTCTCAAAGTTATCTATTTTCAAGTCACAAGTTTACAAGTATCAGTTTTCTCCAAAACTACTGCATCGATTTGAAAATTATTCAGTATTTGGAGGTTTTCTGCATGATATGAAATATGTTTTTTTTGTTAATAATTAATAAATACTAAAATAATTAAAAATTTGTTTTCTACAGTACTTATAGGGAAGAAGAGGACACACGTAATTTTTTAAAAATATTTTACTGTTTTTTAAAATTGCTATGAATTAATCAAACAAACATTTACTTATATATCTATTTAGCCCTTCGGTCTATTTTTATCCAACTATAACAAATTAAATACTCGCAATCAAATTAATGTAAGAAAAATAACTGATAAACTTAGCTTATAAATTCCACTATGTTTTGGGAAAATAATATTCCAACTAAAAAAAAAATATAAAACTTGTTTTTACTTAAAAATTTGGAGCACTTGTTAAAAATACATGTGCGAAAAAAACGCACTGCAGACCATCAAAATGTCTGATGTTTTGTAAATTTAACTGATATATGGCACCAGTATTACCATTCATTGATATATTTTTATTTGGAAAACTGCGTGAAATAGACACTGTTCATATGTGACGTATGTTTATATGTGCCTCTTCACCGGTAAATACTTGTTATTGTGATACTCGGATATTTTATGGATTTTTACTTATCCTGCAATAAGTAAAAGCACATTTAGAGCTTGGGCATTTAGAGTGAGTAAGTACCACCCACAATGGCAAATCAGTATGAAGGGATCTATTTTGTTTTCCTTTATACAAAAGTTTTGCAAGTAAGTTTTTGAGAATTATTTTCAGAAATACACACATACACGCGAACGAATAATTTATGAAATGATAAGCATCAATAACAATCAATAGCTCAAAACATTATAAAGTCTTTTGCTTTTGTTTTAAACCAAAATACAATTTATTGAGAAAAAAAAAAGGGAGAACGACAATTTCCATCTTGGTCATGCTTTGATAATGATAAGTATTCGCATTTTATATTTCAGTGACAAGAAAGCATCTGTTTGCCATCCAAGTAGATAAAGTTTGGAAATATGGTGCGTAAAATGGTGTTCTTGCCTATCAATTCTACTATGCAGAAGAGCCATAGTCTAGATTCCCTAAAATATCCCAAACTTTTCTTGTTCTTCCTTGGAATAAACATGTCTAAATTGAATAAGAAACTAACCATCGTGTCGTGGATAATGGGTATTTTCTTCCACCTGTTCACCACATTTGTCATTCTGGTGGTGTGCTGTTGCGTCATTAAATTCAGAAGTGGGTTTTCTTCGCTGGGATTAGTCACGAGCCTCATCACTTTTGTCAATTGGTGGGCCATCTACTCCAAACGCAAGCACTGCATCCGACTGCAATCGTGCTTGAGGAACATCAGAAGAACGACCCACATGACTCCAGATATGAGAAAGACCATTCGGAATTTCACCAGGCTGTCGTTTGTTGTCCTTTCCGTTATTTGCTTCATCCCAGCGATATCGGCCGCCATCATGATCTACAACACCGACAGTCGATCGGCGAGATGCAACGAGTGCTGGTTCAACGTCCACTCGCAGTTAGGCAAGGCGATATACACCTTCTTCTTGCAGGTGGCGAGGCAGCTGGTCAACTGGGGATTCGCCTACTGCATCGCCGTCTTCTACAGCTGCGTCTGCCTGGAACTGGACTCGGCTGCTAGAAAACTTCTGGACGATGTCACGCTTGACAATGACGGTTCCGTCTACCCACTCCCGCTGCTGAATCGAGATTCGTTCCAGAATGAATCCGACCACCAACCAAAGCAAGATTCGTTCCAGATTGAGGTAACTCGCCAACTGAGCCAAAAATCTTTCAAGATTGAGGCCGTCCATCAACCGAAACAAGAAACATTACGCAATAGAATCACTTACCATCAAAACCAAGACTCATTCAAAAACGAATCTGCCAACTACTCGAACCGAAACCCATTCAAGATTAAGTGCATCCTCTACCCGAATCAAGAAGAATCGTTTGAGTATGAGTCTACTTACCATTCGAGAGACCCCACATTGCAGAATGAGTCCACTTCACATCAGAGACAAGACTCATTCCAGAATGATTCTACCCGCAACCAATCGAAGATAAGGTCGTCGTACAGATTGGTGGTGAAGACCATCTCCAAGTTGGAAGAATCCATGTCCCTGCCCATACTTCTGGTCTTCTGCAGCTGCTTCAACGAACTCTACCGTTCCATGACGCTCTGCCTGTTCCACTCCCAGTTAGACGCACCGACCCATCTCATAGTCTTGGCGGGGTTCTACTTGGCGGGGTCCACGATCACTTTCATTTCTGTCGTCTTCTGCGCTGACAGGCTGCAGAGGAGCTGTGCCATGTTGAGGAAGGCCATGATGGATGGGTCCGAAGTTTTAGGTGGACACCGACAGCTCTCAGATCGGCTCAAATATGACCTGGAGTTGCTGGAAGACAAGGATGACATTCACCTGACGGCCTGGAGAATGTTCGAAGTGAAGAAGGGGATTGTGGTGACGACCCTTGCGTCGTTGATATCCTACAGTGTCATTTTGGGACAAATAAAAATTTAACTAGCCTTACCCAGGGGCTGAGGGATTGAATACAAACCGATTTAAAGGAATATGGGACACACAATGTTCACTCTAGGCTTTTTTTGAAATGCGGTCCGCCCTGCCCGCCCTTTTTCCATCTCAATAGCGCCCTCATGTCCCTTTTTTGAAAAATGCCGCCCTTTTTTGAAAAAATTCCTCCCCTTTTGCCCGTTTCAGTCAAGCACAAGCGTCCTTGCTTCCCTACCTGTATTTAAAAAATGCATCGATTAAAAAAAATGTGTGTGTAAAACGGAATTAAGTGAATTGTGACAGTAAAAAAACAAATTCCTTTTAACTACGCGTGTTGTACAATTGCTATGATTCCGCGGTTATTTCGAGCACGCGGCATTCCACGAATCCTATTGGGTTGTCTGTACCCGCATATGAAATGCTCTATGATTTTTTTTAAAGTGAAAATTGTTTGGTTGCAACATTGGGCCGTTTATTACGAAATTTTAGATTTAAGTAGCCTTTTCATCAGTTTTGTAAGGGCTGATTCGGGCTACTTAAAGATTTAATTTTTAGAAAAAACATTAATTTTGAAATCATAAATTTTTGATCTTCATAAAGAAACATTAATTTTGTACGGGTCTCTCCTACAAAATAATCCCGAATCGTCAGCAATATCCCAATATGCAGCTCTAGCGCAATATCAAACAACAATACGGAACTTTTTTTGTTTGGTCACGGGTCCGATATATCAAGGGGTGGCCACGCCTATCTCAAACTTTTTTTTAGAAAAAGTGCCCTTTTAAAAACAAGAAGTGCCTTTTCAAAAACTGGTGCCCTTTTACAGTCAACAGCGTCCTGCCTTTTTTTTATGTCTTGAGTGAACACTGGGACACAAAATCACCAAAATATCCAAAAAATATTTTAATGCTTTAAAAATAGTTCATTTTACTTTGAATTTAAAAACAACATTATATTTCTACATTAAGTACAACTTTTTTTTCCAATCAATATTAAGCTTTGGTACAAAATTTTCTGAATATGTAATCTTTAACTCATTTTTCTCAGTGATGACTGTTATCAAGTTTAAAATGATATAATTTCAATATGTTTGAAAAAATTGTTGTAAATTTTCTACAGTTAATTTTCAAACATATTACTTTATTTTGTTTTTACGGATTAGTTATATTTAGATTTTATATAGTATTTTTTTTAATTCGTTTGACCAATAACAGTATTGATTTTTTTAAAAAATATTTAAAAAAAATATTCTGCAAATAACAAAAATCTCTAAAAACAGTTTAAATGCGTTATTTTGTTTATAAAATGTAATATTATAGTTTTTCAGATATTATTTAATTGACTTATATTAATCAGTAAGATAACTTTTTGGTAAATTTATTTTTATTATAGATATATTTTAAATTTTTGACCATGTGATTATGATTTGTACGCATATGTGAAAAAAATTATGATATTTGCAAAATTAAAAATATATATATACAATACCTCCTTAAAATAGACATTTAAATAATAATTATTTGCAATGTTTCGATTACGACTATAGTTTAATATAATTATATGAACTTTTATTATACTCAACTAATTAATAAATAGCTATAAAATATTAGTAACTCAGGATTATATAAACTAGATTCTATTCACTCACCTTGTAATAATAGTACATCCTTAGCTGCTGCTTAATGTTAGATACCTTTAAGCGTTGTGCTCGTTTCTATAGTAAGAAAGCAAACGAATTGGAAACAAAAGAAGACATATAATGCAGAACATAAATGAAATGAAATCAATAGTGGCCGAAATTTTAAATTATTTTAAGGCTAATCTTGAAAGTTTCTACTATTTCAGTAGAATATGTGATGACTAATTTATCAACTACTGGTTTTGATTTATTTTAATACCTTCTTGGATGTGTTTCTTCGAATTATTCATCCAAAAAATGCATTTTTTTAATTCTTAAAACTGAATATATGTTCTGTCCTGAATTCTGACATGTCAAATATTTTGCCTGAAACAGTTGTTTACTTGATCCACTGAGGGTCATGTAAGTGATATCACTTCACGGACCTCCCGTTTTTCTGTAATGTCCCTTCTATTTCAATACATAAAATACTCTTTGTTACAATATTTTAAAATCTTTGGCACTAAGGTATATTAAAATGTATCTCTATAAAAATGTTTATTGAAAATTTGAAAAAGTACATAACAAAATAAATAAAAATATTGTAACTAATATTTATCGAAATTCCAGGTTTTAAATCGAAATTGAAACAAACAGACCACACTATTTTATTTCTTAGTCTCATTATTTTTGAGTTAATGTAATTGTTCTTTTAAATTACTAGACCCTAATAAATGTCATCACCCGATAAATTAGAATTGTCTTCTTTTGACTGAGAAAATTTAAATTCACTCCACTAAATCAGTCATAAAAGCTAACTTACCCAACAAAAGTAGACAGCGTCTTGACTACAAAAATAAACAATAAAATAATAATAGGAATTTTAATATTGCACAGAACATATTTTTAAATTGTATTGAATTATCTAAATTATACTCATGATAATTTTTATCACTACACTAATTAGTATTTGAATTTTTCACATAGTTACTTTAACTAAATTAGCATTATTTCGAAACTTTTAAAAATAAGAATATTTTTAAACTTATAAAAATAAGGATATTTTTAAACTTATAAAAATAAGGATATTTTTAAACTTATAAAAATAAGGATATTTTTAAACTTATAAAAATAAGGATATTTTTAAACTTATAAAAATAAGGATATTGTGCTCCTCAAATGTGTCATTAATGCAACCAACCATATTCAGATTTTGGTATGGTTCCCAAGATACACCATCGAATAGAATAGCGTCGGCTTAATTCACAAACCCCGTAACTCAAAACCACGGATTCAACAGCCGTAGCGAGTGTTGCTTGGCGACGAAATTCCAGCGATTCGCTTCTAAATATGAAATTGTTCATAAACAAAAACTGATCTGTATACCCCTGAGCTTAGATTGCAGGTGATGGATTAGATTAAAGAGTTAAGGGATTTCCGAGTTTGAATTTCATCGCCAAGCAGCGTTCGCTACGGCTGCCGAATCCGCAGTTTGGAGTTATTTTGTTTGTAATCACTTTCATAATAACAGCAAGCATTTACGACCGCTAGACTCTCAGAATCAAATGTACTTTTTCGATTATTTTTCACTAATGTCCAACGTGCGAAAACTGGCCAATGTTGTTAACTTTTGTTGTTTATTTTCCACCTCATATGGACTTGAAAATTGTGAAGATTGGTAGGTATATTCTACATGCATCAAATCACACCTCACCCCACCAATAACGACCTCAGTTTTTTTCCAACCAGGCAACAGCGATGTCCCTATGGGTTCATGTTGGTTAAATAGCAGACATAAGATCGAAAACAAACAATCGCAACGTGCCAACATTTTGCATTACAAAGAATTGTGGACGTTAAACTAAAAAGTACCCACTGAACAATTTATAAAAAGTCCTTGTTCTTGAAAATATTAGGTTAAGAACAGTATTTGACCAATGACTTTAAAAAAGCGTATAAAACAGAGCACATTATTATTCTGTAGGATAAAACAGCGTTGGAAAATGTCGTTCACGTCTACAATATTTTCCAACCAACCCAAAATATTGTCCATTCCGAATACAAGTCATATAAATCCCTTGGTACAACCTCTTAATCCAATAGCACTTTCGATGGAAAGAAATATGGACGCTACACCACCAAATTCCGTATAAAATGCCCCCTGCTCTTAAGATCACCCTAATCCCGGGTCGGGCGAGTGTTGTGGCCCCGACAAGAAATATCTACGACCTGAATAATAAAGTCAAGACAAAATGGTTCCTTTTGATGGGAGGCCGGACCATTCCACTTGAAGTTGAGTAGTGCCGCTTGTTCTTTGATACCCTTTATGGGGGGGGGGGGGGGGGGGGGAGACCATCGAATTCAGTACAGGATAGGATTGGCGATGAAATGCCATGTTTGGCGAGGTTAGTTGTGGTTTTCATGAATGCTCTCTGAAGGATTTTTAATGTTAATTATGTGGATTTTATTTCAATTGTGGTCTTAAGACAGTCGTCCGTCAGTTTACCTTTCTAAAGCGAACTGTTAATTCTATTATAAAAAGTTTAATTGTTGTTATCTGCAATGCTCTTAATAATGCTTTGAAATAAAGGGGTTCAGAAAAAAATTAAGGAGAGACGCTAAAAACTTTAAACTTGATATTTCTTGATGTTGTCGCTATATTTTTGAATAGTCTGTCAAAATGTGCTTGTTTTAGTCACGGAAGAAAGGGAAAGGGGAGCATAATCATATTGGCTAAGAAAATCCCTGAAATATGTATATATATAACCAATAGGCGGGGGTGATTATGCCATTTTGTCATTGCGATTAATCGCCAGTCATTATTATAAAGTCAACCGATATTTTTTACGTAAAAGTACAATCAATGGCAAGATCTATGCAGTTATATCTCTTACGTAGTAATATCTAATACTATTAAACGAGCAATGTCACTATATTTGTTTGTTCGTTTGTTTGCACAATCTCCAAATCCGCTCTAACGATTTTCACGAAAATTGATGTACTACCAATTTTCGCGGTAAAAATTCGATTGGGATAGGTTTCATCTTCGAAAGATTTCATTTAGAGGGTGAAATAAGTAGATTAAAAGTTCCATTTAACGCTTTCCAATGCAAATTATTCATCGCGTATGAGTTAATAGGTTATATGCCAATAGCAGTTAAATGTTATTTAATTCTTCATATGTTATTTTAATTTAAAACGTGCAAAATATTGTGATGATGTATTTTCATTATAGTTTTTATTTTAAAATAAAGTATTTTTTCTCATAAATAAACGAAGGAAACATCAGTAAATTAAAATTAAAATTGAAAATCGTTTGCGTTTTTAAATAAGCAAAATACACATTCTAATCACGTGACTATTTCGTCTACTAAATGCTATAAATTTTCTAATAAATATTTAAAAATAACTTGAACAAAATCGTTTGCATTTAAAATAATCAAAGTTTAAACAAATTTAATCCTGCGATTTTTTACTGTTTCTGCACGTGACGTCATAAGTGGAATTCACAAGAGAAATTTTTAAAATTCCATATAAAAAAATATCGTTTGGATAAACAAGTAGATTTTTTTATTCCATGTAAAATGGATTATGTATTTCCGTAAATAGAATATGGAATTTTCAAAACAAAAATTAGAAGCAATTGCGTTTGTTTTGTTAAGTATTTATATTCCAATGAAATCAATTGAATAAGTTTTTATTAAATTCATGTTACATGTTATTTATAAAATATATATTTATTTACATTTAAAATTTAACTTTGTTATAAATTTTTATTTGATAAGTTTTATTTTAGCAATTGTTAATAAATATTTTTTTTAGAATTTATATGCTAATGGATATCAATAGAAGAAGTTTTATTAAATTAATTTTAAGCAATATTTATTAAGGTAAAAATATAATTTTATACATTTAATAAACTATTTTCTTCTATTATTTATAGCTTTTATTTTACCAATTATTCATAAATACACTTATTTCTGATAGTATTAAACAAGAAATAAAGAAAAATTCTGAGTTTTCCAGTTTTCAAGATATGTTTTGGAAATTGTGAAAAAAGGAAGTGTTTCCAAAAGTTAACATTTGTTTACCATGGACACTTTGCGCTGCTTTGTGTGGAAATTACATGACGCCATTTCAAGATATAAGTGACTTCACGTGCATTTTTTATTGGTTGATGGTAACCACATGGTTTGTTATTCACCAATCACAAAGGCTAATCGACCATGCGTTTTTGTTATTCCGTCAAAATTTTAATCTCGGGACCATGTCATGCATAGTGTCTATAAAAATGGTTTGGTATTTATTAATTCCACTTTCTAATGAGTAAATAATTAATGAAAACGTTAAATTGTTTTAAATGATATTTTTTTCTCTGTATAACTGATACCAGCAAATTTGTCATATAAAGTTCTTAATATAAAAGCAACATTTCTATGATATTTTGTACAATTTAATAATGAACTGTTTCTCGAATTACGTAAGTAAGTTTAGTTTAGAGAGTGATTGAAAATTAGTAATGAGATTTTACAATAGAAAAACGGAAAAGGAGTTTAAATTTTTCATTAACAAACTTAAAATTATTTGTAAATAGAAATTTCACATCATTTACTATAAACGTGTTTTAAATTTATTTACTTTGTTACTTCAAATAAGTTTTTTCTTTATTTAAAGGTTTGTCCGAAATAACCTTGCACCTGCCTAATTAAATATGAAATTATTGTCGATATTAAATTGCATTAGATAGTAATAACAAAATACTGAATAATGTTCTCGTATTACGTTAATATGTTTAGTTTCAAGCAGATAATTAAATGAGTAACGAGAATTTATACAATATAACAAAGGAAATAGAGTTTTTAATTAAAACGTACATAGTAATTTAAACGCTTGAAAAAAAAAGTTTTCACATACAAACAGAGAAATTAATTTCAGCAAATTTAAAACTCTTTTTAAAAATAAATTTTACATTTACCGTAAATGTGTTTTTAATTATTTTTATCATGTTACTTTAAATAAGTATTTTGTTACTAAAAATGTGTTCAAAGTAACTATATTGTTTTCAAGACCCAGACTGCAAGCTACCAACTCATATTTTATATTCTGTAACCTTTTCTTAGGAACAAAATTATGAACTATTCCTAACAACTGTCGCAAATTTCAACACGTGTCATTTTCAAACATTAGGCTAAATAAAATAATATATGTGTATTGAAAAGTCGAGAACGGCAGCTTCATCATTAAAAAAATCTGTTTAACAGAAAAAAATAGATTAATATCAGTTTATTCGTAACTACTATTATATAATAAAAACTCTTATATTTAGATTATAGAAAAAGTTTAATTTTATAGAAGGTTGATTTTCGATGCCGTTATAATGAAATATACCGGCATTGGTATTGGTTCAAATTATATTATTTTACACTGAATTAAATATAAAACTTTATTTTCGTTCATTTTCGTCACTACGATTAATTCCGAATCACACATAAAATTATTCGAAATAAGTAAATATCTTTATTATTGATTACACGTTTAATAAGAATATAAAACATTGTTCGTTCCTGATTATTTGTGTATGCAGTTTGAAGACAAAAAAAAAAATACCGAAATAATTTTGCAGTAGCAAAAAATAATTTGATCTCCATTATCCTAATCTTCTTAATAACAAAGCTACTTTGCATAGTATTTAAAAGTCCATTCAGTTACTCAAGAGTTAGACTGAAGCAAACATCATTTCAAAAGGTTACTAAAATACTGAACAACAAGAATGTTGTCCCGTTTTATCATGCAAATGAAATGTTTGTACTACAATTGTGCGAACGGTTGTATTAGTCGCTTGGAATCGCTAATAACATTAATTTAAGTCACTTTTGCAGAATTTATACGGTATCGTTTCAACCTTGACGCGTTTAACCAGTTTTATGAGCATATTTCTAAGAACTTAAGGATATTTCGATAAAAATACGTTAGACGATAAAAAAATATCACGAAACGTCTAACCGCTGATATGGACATTTCAAAGCATTTGCATTTAATTCGATTCATTAAAACTATTATTAAGTAAAAAATATGAAAGCGAGCTGGGCTCGGTCCCCTGGTACTTTACATTTTAAGAGAGGCACATGCCCTAATGTTCTCTTCTTGTATTCGTCCTTGTACTAAGCGCTCTTGAATTTAAATATTAAGAATTCAAGTGCAAAGCTATTCTTATATTTGAATAGCTACTCATTTCAATGTAAGTATTACTAAGATTCATAAACATTTTATTCTCTATTACTTTATAATATATTGAAAATATTGCTTTTGGGTTACAATTTTGATGTTAAATTTTATAATTTCTACAAATTTTTATTTCTGTGTTTAAATATTCACGTGTGTGTGCCTTTTAAATAAAGAAAAATAACTAAATAAAATATTAACCAAGTTTGTTATGTAATTGTATTATTGTTCGTGTGATTGTGATATGATCGCAAAGATAACAAAAAGACCTGTTATTTTATTTTATAAAGTTTTTCTTTTATGTTCAACTTTAAAACTTAACTAAACCTATTTTATTCTTTATTTAAAAATAATTTATGTATTTTTACTATGCCCATAAGCAATAAGATAATGAATTAAACGTCTGATAAATCGTAATTCGGTTCAATTTAAATATTCAATAAACTCATTCTGAGTAATTTTAATATATTTCAAAGATTTGTACGGGCGAATAAGAAATTAGTATATGTAAGTTGTTAAAATACCTGCGAACATAATCATAGGAAAAAATATTACTATATGAAGGGTACAAGGGAAGAACGAGTATGGTCCGTAACGAAACAAACATAGTTACATTTTTCACATACATACATAACATTCTAGTATTTTTTATTTTTTTTACGTGCCATTAAAATTCTTCCAGTTTTTTAACACGAGTCCTATCATAAATCCAAAACAACGAAAGTACAACATCGTAGCTAAGATAAGGCGTTGAGATTTCAATTTGTAGAATAGTGGACCCTCATCGTTATCCTCGTTATTTTTTTTTATTTACTTTTTTTTCATTTCCTCATTATAAAGTTGGCACTCATTTTTCCCCATTTACTTTTTCTTTTTATTTCATCATTATAAAGTGGGCCCTCGTTATTTTTTCATTTACTTTTTTTTTCATTTCATCATTATAAAGTGGGCCCTCATAATTTTTTTGATTTACTTTTTTTTCATTTCCTCATTATAAAGTGGGCCCTCATTATTTTTTCCCATATACTTTTTCTTTTCATTTCTTCATTATAAAGTAGGCCCTCATTATATTTTTGATTTACTTTTTTTTTCATTTCCTTATTATAAAGTGGGCCCTCATTATTTTTTCCATATACTTTTTCTTTTCATTTCTTCATTATAAAGTAGGCCCTCATTATTTTTTGCATTTACTTTTTTTTTCATTTCCTCATTATAAAGTGGGCCCTCATTATTTTTTCCATTTACTTTTTTTTCATTTCCTCATTATAGAGTGGGCCCTCATTAATTTTTCCAATTACTTTTTCTTTTCATTTTCTCATTATAAAGTGGGCTTCATTATTTTTTCCATATACTTTTTCTTTTCATTTCTTCATTATAAAGTAGGCCCTCATTATTTTTTGCATTTACTTTTTTTTTCATTTCCTCATTATAAAGTGGGCCCTAATTATTTTTTCCACTTACTTTTTCTTTCATTTCCTCATTATAAAGTGAGCTTTCATTATTTTTTCCATTTCATTTTCATTTCCTCATCATAAAGTGGGCCATCATTTTTTTTCCATTTACTTTTTCTTTTCATTTCCACATTATAAAGTGGGCCCTCATTCTTTTTCCATCTACATTTTATTTAATTTCCTCATTATGAAGTGGCCTTCATTATTTTTTTCCATTTACTTTTTTTTGCATTTCATCATGATAAAGTGGACCCTCATTAATGTTTTAACACAAAATTGAAGTGCCCAATTATTCCATATACTTGTCTTTTTTATTTTTTAAATTTAATAAGATTTTTTCTGATAGCGAATACACAAAATTTAAAAACCTCGAACAACACACAACATAAAACAAGGCTGTCAATTGGCTTCATTTTCAATCTCTTGGCGATTCTCAGTTGGCATATTTTTTTCTCCGATTCGCTTTCAGGCGGCGGTAACTCCCGGGGTCTTATGAGCTATTTCACTACGACTGCTCCGAAACGACAGAATTTATCCGCAATAACACATATCTTTCCCGGTTCCTGCTTGTTCTACACATGGATGGGGGATGGGGTTCCCTCTCCTTTTAGTCCGATCATAAATCCGGGGGCAAACCAATAGCCGGATATAAATTGTCTCAATGGGCGGCCATCAAATGTAAAGAGCTCCACTGACATTTTTTTCGCTCTCTTTTGAATCTCCTGTTGTGGATTCGATTCTTTAGACTCGATTCTATAGATTCGATTCTTTTATTAACCTTGGAAGCCATGGACTATGTTTTTTTCCCCTTCCTTCTTTTCTATAGATTATAGTAATGTGACACGAATGAAAAACATTTAAAAATTTAAGTAATTCAATTTAGTGAGCGCAAATTCAATTTTTCAAATGCTTTGAATCAGTACGAAAATTACGATTTTGCCAATTGAGGTATTTTTATAACAGAAATAATTTAATCTTTCAGGAGCGAATAATACACAATTAAAAATATATATTCAAAAACAAATAAAATGTACTCGTTTTTGAATACATTCTATGCTTATCAGGGCTCCGAATACATAAGTATCAATTTGAAAAAGACGTGTACTCAAAAATGAGTACAATGGGTACAATGGATAAAAATGAGCATAATGGGTAAAAAAGGGTACAATGAGGAAAAGTGAGTACAATGGATAAAAATGAGTACAATGGGTAAAAATGAATACAAAGAGCAGATGTTAGTCTACATAGGCTGCCTTCATAAATCAATTTTAATAAATATCGACAATTACTACCAATACATATTGGGATTCGAACCAACATCCTCATGCATCGCTGTCCAGAGCCATTTTCGTTAAATTACAAGGGCGATGTGAAGAAGTTATGAACAGAAGTAATGTTAAAAGGGTGTGCTAAAAGAATGGGAAGTAAGTTAATTGAATTGTAATAACTCGGTTTCCATTTAATTAATCGACATCAAATAATGTGAAAACCATCTTCTGAACAATTATTGTCAGTTTGTCAGGCCGCTTTTTTAAGTTTGTCTTACCCATTGTACTCATTTTTGATTACATGTCTTTTTCAAATTGATGCTTATATATTCGGAGCCCTGATAAGCATAGAATGTATTCAAATACGAGTACATTTTTCTTATTTTTGAATATCCTTTTTTAACTGTGTATTATTCGCGCCTGAAGGTTTATTCAACATCGTAATTTTCATACTGATTCAAAGTATTTGAAAACTTGAATTTGCGCACGCTAAATTGAATTACTGTAAGATGTAAATTCAAGTTAAATTTGGCTGGAACAGAAGCTGAGATTAGCAACATTAAATCACGCTGTTCATATTAAATCACACTTTACAAAAGTACGATTAAATAATTTTGAGTACATCATCTCTCATTTACGACGCAATTGCTCAAAGAAAAACCAGTACATTCATGTACTCATTTTAAGCATACTCTTTTACAGTGTACATTGTTGCAATTTTATGAAACACACAACTTCAATATTATGTACTATGGGGAAACGCCTCCTACGCGATTACGCTCGTCAACCCCCCCCCCCCTCCCCCCAAAGAAGGATTGCTTCGCAAACTTAGTTGAAACCAATTCTTGCTTAGCTTGCTGTAAGACACAGCACAATATGTCCTAATGATATCAAAAGTGGGCCTTGCAAAATTTGCACTGGTCTAACGCTGGCCTACTACACTATAATAGGGCACAAGCAGTCATTGAGTGTTAAAACATTTATTTGATGAATTTTAATTTATAATTTGATGATTAAAATATTTCCCCCCATAATATCATAATTGTGTACAAGACAAGTTTTCGAATTAGATATCTTCAATGAAAATTGCAGTGTTCATTCTAGAAATAAATAGTGCAGGGCGCTGTTGGCAGTAAAGAGGCATCCCGTTTTTTAAAACGCACTTCTTGGGGCACTTAAAAATGGCCACTTAAAAAAAAGTTTGGGGTGGCGGTGACCACACATTGACATATAGGACCCGTGACCAAACAAAAAAAAGTTCCGTTTTATTGGTTGAAATTGCGCTAGAGCTGCATATTGAGCTATTGTTGACGGTTTGGGGGCTTATCTCGAAGGAAAGACCCGTACAAAATTGATGTCTCTTTATGAACATATTACTTAAAATCCAAAATTTGACATTTAAAAATTAATGTTTTCCTTAAAAACCAAATCTTTAAGTATCCTTAATCAGACCCCTTACAAAACTGATAAAAAGGTTACCTAAATCCAATGTTTTTTATTAAAATGCCTAGTTTTGCAACTTTGTCCCAAACCCCCTTCTCTTCAAAAGAAAACTTAGCATTACATATGCGGGCACAGGCAACAAATAGGATTCATGGAGTGCCCCGTTCTCGAAATTACCGCGGAAACATCGCGATTTCACAGCACATATAGTTAGTTAAAAAAAAGTTTGTTTTTCTAATACCATAATTCACTTAATTCCAATTCACACACAAAAAAATTTTAATCGATGCCTTTTTTAAAGAAAACTACGGAAGCAAGGACGCTTGTGCTTGACTAAAAAGGGCAAGAGGGGCGGAATTTTTTCAAAAGGGGGCGGCATTTTTGAAAAAAGGGCGGCAGGGCTGGCTTCCCTTTGAACAACGGCTATAGTGAACACTGAAAATTGTCAAAACATTGAAACAAGCACCATGCCTCTTATTTTTACATTAGACGCTTCCATCGAAATTGCTGTATAACAAAAGGCACACATTAAAACTACACAATGGAGCAAACTCAATTCTCCGCAAAAGAACTCACAAATAACATTACCCTCCTTCCTCCATCCACTCAATAAAAGGGGTGGTCGTCTGACTATTTCTCCCAAAAGTCGTTTGGTCATTCCACTCAGGCCTCTTAGCGTCGGGAATGACGGATCGCCCCCTTGTCCGCAGACAAAGTGCTGCGGTCAGATGGACTCGTCCGCTGCGGCCGTGGATCGTAAATCAACTGCCCACCCCCTCGCAACAACCCTTGATCTGAGTCAACATCTTTGTTTTTATTAGAAGTAAATCCCTTTTTTCCCTTTATCGCAAATTGGAATAATCCATTGTTATTTAATAACAACGTTATACGAATTCTGAACAGGGTATTTTATTTTGTGCTCATATTATATAAAGCATCATATTACGCTATTATGGAGATCCATTCAGACACCATAACGCTGTGAAAAATAGCGCGATTGATTTATATTTGATCACGTCCGTTGGAAATTCTGCACCAACACATCTGAAAACAATCGCACATGAAGTAGCAAAGCACTACGAGGCGTGGATGAGAAACTTCGTAGGCATACATAACATCTTTTTTATGTTCTAACTTTTGGCTAAGTTTACGTTGATTTAATATTGCTAATCTTAGCTTGTGTTCAAGCCATCTTAACAAAGCGACTTAACACACTTAAAAAAGTTATTCAGAAGATGGTTTTCCACATTATGTCGGTTGCTTAAATGGAAACTGAGTTATTACAACTCAATTAACTTACTTCCTAATCTTTTGCCTCAACTTTGTAACAATTATTTTGTTTACAATTTATTCAAGTCGCCCTGGTAGTACAACGGATAAGGCACTGGACGGCTATACCTTAGGATATGGGTTCGATAACCGATAAGTTTTGGTTAAAATTGTTTATATTTATTGAAAGTGATTTATGAAGGCAGCCTACGTAGGCAAGAAACTGTTCTTTTTATTCATTGCACTCATTTTTGAGTACATGTCTTTTTCACACTTGAAATTTATGTATTCGGAGCTATGATAAGCATCCAAATGCATTAAAAAATGAGTAGTAATTTGAAAAATGTACTAGTATATTAAATACCTTTTTGTATTTTGTTATAATAAAATTATATTTTTGGTAAATTTATGAAGCGAACAAAGTTATTTATTTTATTTTTATATTCATTTTTGAGTACCTATTTTTAGCAGCGTTGTTTGACAATATCGCTCGAAATAGGGCCATATATATTTAAATAATTGTGAATAGCAATTTTATGTTATACCTTTTTAGCATTAATATCATGCATAGTTGTGTTTGGATATAGGAAGTTCAATAGTAAGAAAAATGGCTTATTTTTCATAAGTAAATGTAAGCTGCCTTTTTCAAATTTCAACCTTTATCTTTATCGCATGAAAGGTTGGAAAGAAAAAAACTTCGAATATCGACCCCGAGTCTTATTTATTTGATAAAAAAGGGCGTTGCTCTAATAGCAAAATTAAGCATATTGGTTGATTAGTTGATGGAAATAACGTTGTACTAGAGCTACACAATACTATTTAAAACAATATTTCCCTTTATAAAACTAAGTACCAGGGGACCGAGCCCAGCTCGTTTGCATATTTTATTACTTAGTAATATTTCTAATGAATCGAATCAAATGCAAATGTTTTGAAATGTCCATATCAATGGTTAGACGTTTCATAATATATTTTATCGTCTAATAATGTCTTAATTATCGAAATAAGTTAAGTTTTTTGAAATGCTCTTACGATTGGTTAGAAGTGTCGAGATTGCAAAGATACCCTAACAATTCTGCAAAAGTAATTTAAATTAATATTTTTAAGGATCCTGAGCGTCTAATACGACCATTCGCACAATTGTAGCACAAAGATGTTTTCGTTTGCATGCTAAACCCTGACAATATTATTGTTGTTCAGTATTTTAAGTAACAATTTGTAACGATATTTGCTTTTGTCTAACTCTGGAATAACTGACTGGATTTTTAAATGATGTAAAGAACTCTTTGTTAATAAGAAGATTATTATAACGGATATCAAATTATTTTTTGCTACTGCAAAATTATTTCGGTAATTTTTTTTTATCTTCAACCTGTATTCATTCAACCTTTAAACAGCATTTTATATTCTTATTACACGTTTAATCAATAATAAAGATTTTTACTTATTTTGAGTAATTTTATGTGTTATTCGGAATTAATCGTAGTGACGAAAGCAGTTTTATCTTTAATTTAGTGAAAAATAATTTAATTTTACCAATTACAAAAATTAAATTTGTTGATTTAATTTGTTGAATTTGTTAAATTAAATTTGTGGCTGTTGTTAGGAATATTTCATAATTTTGAAGAGGTTACAGAGAAAAGGTTCTATAATATAAAATTTGTGTAGGTGGCTAGTAGTATGGGTCCTGAAAAAAATAGTTACTTCGAACAAATTTTTATTAACAAAATACTTATTTGAAGTAACACGATTAAAATAATTAAAAAAACATTTACAGTTTATTTTTACAAATGGTTTTAAATTAAATTAATTTCCCTGTGTGTATATGAAAACTTTTTCCTTCAAAGGTTTAGATTACTATGTACGTTTCAATTGAAAACTTTTAAACTGTTTTTCCTTTGTTTTATTGTAGAGTCTCGTTACTCATCTAAATATCTGCTTGAAACTAAACATGCTTACGGAATGCGAGAAAATGCCGAAAACAATTTCATATTTAATTAGGCAGGTGCTTTCGAAAAAAATATTTCAATAAAGAAGAAGAATTATTTGAAATAACAAAGTAAATCAATTTTTAAACACATTTATAGTAAATGTCAAATTTATATTTAAAAGTGTTTTTAAATTTTGTTAATGAAAAATTAAAACTCTTTTTCCGTTGTTCTATTGTAAAATCTCATTACTCATTTTCAATCCCTCTCTGCTTGTAACTAAACTTACTTAAGTAATTCGTGAAACAGTTCATTATTAAATTATTACTAACTAATACAATTTAATATCGAGAACTATTTCATATTAAATTAGATAGGGTAAGGATTGACCTCGCACAATTTTTCTACGCAATGGTCATAGGTAATAGAATAGTTGCTTTTACATTCATAATGTGACAAATTTACTGATATCACTTTTTCAGAAAAAAATTAGCATTTCAAACTATTTAACTTTTTCAGTAATTATTTACTCATTAGAATATAGAATAAATAACAAACCATTTTTATAGACACTATGCATGACATGGTCTCAAGATTAAAATTTTGACGAATTAACAAAAACGCATGGTCGATTAGCCTCTGTGATTGGGGAATAACAAACCACGTGGGATCCATCAACCAATAACAAATGCGCATGAAGTTTCTTATATCTTTAAAGTCGTCATGTTAATTACAGCAGAAAGCAGTGCAAAGTTTCCACAGTAAACAAACGCAAATTTTTGGAAACGTTTCATTTTTCAAAATTTCAAAAACATATCTTCAAAACTGTTAAACTCACAAAAAAAAATTTCAGTTTCTCGTTTAATGCTATCAGTAATATTAGTGTATTTATAAACAATTGGGAAAATAAAAAATATCAAATACCGATAATGTATAGAACAAAACCGTTTTTTAAATGTATAAAATTATTTTTTTATTTTTATAAATAGTGCGCAAAATTAATTTAATAAAACTTCTTTTAGTTAATTCCATTTGAATATAAAAACTTAAAGTATTTTTAAACAGTTGGTAAAATAAAATTTATCAACGAACAATGTAGAACAAAGTTTAATTTTAAAAGTAAATAAATATGTATTTTATAAATAATACGTAACACATTAATTTAATAAAACATAATTCAATTGATTCCATTAAAATATAAATACTTAGCAAAACAAACGAAATTGCATCTAATCAAACATATTTTAAATTGAAAATTCCATGTTCTATTTGTAGATATACATAATCCATTTTACATGGAATATAAACAAAACCTACATGGTTTCTCTAACGATATTTTCTTATACGGTTTTTTAAAAACTTGCTCTTGCGTATTCCACTTATGACGTCACGCGCATAAACAGAGTAAAAAATCACAGGATTAAATATGTTCAAACTTCGATTTTATTAGAAAACTTATAGTATTTAGTAGACGAAAAAGTCATATAGTAGACGAAAAAGTCACGTTATTAGAATATGTTTTTTCTTTACTTGAAAATGCAAATATTTTAAAATTCTAATTTAATTTACTGATGTTTCATTTGTTTATTTATGAGAAAAAAAATACTTTATTTTAGAATAATTAGTAAAATGAAAACTTCTCATTAAAATATTTTACACGTTTTAAATTAAAATAAGATATGACGAATTAAACTCAAATGAAAATATCTCATCAAAATATTTTACACGTTTTAAATTAAAATAACATATGACGAATTAAATAACGTTTAACGGTTATTGCTATATAACTTATTAACTCATTCGCGATGAATAATTTGCAATGGAAAGAGTTAAATGGAACTTTTAATCTACTTATTTCACCCTCTAATTGAAATTTTTCGAAGATGAAACCTATCCCAATCGAATTTTTACCCCGAAAATTAGTAATACATCAATTTTCGTGAAAATCGTTAGAGCGGATTTGGAGATTGTGCAAACAAACAAACGAACAAACATAGTGACATTGCTCGTTTAATAGTATTAGAGTACCAGGTGACCGAGCCCAGCTCGTTTGCATATTTTATTACTTAGTAATATTTCTAATGACTCGAATCAAATGCAAATGTTTTGAAATGTCCATATCAATGGTTAGACGTTTCATGATATATTTTATCATCTAATAATGTCTTAATTATCGAAATAAGATAAGTTCTTTGAAATGCTCATACGAATTTTTAGAAGTGTCAAGATTGCAAAGATACCGTATCAAATCTGCAAAAGTAATTTAAATTAATATTTTTAATGATCCTGAGCGTCTAATAGAACCATTCGCACAATTATAGCACAACGTTTTCGTGTGCATGCTAAACCCTGGCAATATTCTTGTTGATCAGTATTTTAAGTTAATTTGTAGCGATGTTTGCTTCTGTCTAACTCTGGAGTAACTGAATGGAGTTTTAAATGCTGTACAAAGTAGTCTTTGTTATTAAGAATATTATGATAATGGTTATCAAATTATTTTTTTGCTACTGCAAAATTATTTCTGCAATTTTTTTATCTTCAACCTGCATACACAAATAATAAGGAACGAACAGCATTTTATATTCTTATTAAACGTTTATTCAATAATAAAGACTTTTACATATTTCGAGAAATTTTGTGTTATTCGGAATTAATCGTAGTGATGAAAGCAGTTTTATCTTTAATTTAGTGAAAATAATATAATTTTACCAATTAACTTTTAATTATAATGGTTCTGAAAATCAACCTTCTAAAATTAAACTTTTTCTATAATATAAATATAATAGTTTTTTTTTATTGTATATCATAATATAGTTACGGTTAAATTAATCTTAATTTGTTTTTTGTTTGTTAAACGTAATTAATGATGAAGCTGCAATTTTCGACTTTTCAATATACATATATTATTTTATTTAGCCTAATGTTTGTAAAGGATACATGTTGAAATGTGTGGCTGTTGTTAGAAATATTTCATAATTTTGAAGAGTTTGCAGAAGAAAAGGTTACATAATATAAAATTTGTGTAGGTCGCTGATAGTATGCGTCCTGAAAACAAATAATTACTTCGAACAAATTTTTATTAACTAAATACTTATTTGAAGTAACATGTTAAACATAATTAAAAACACATATACGATAATACATTTGCGGTTTATTTTTAAAAAGGGTTTTTAATTTGGTAAAATTTATTTCCCTGTGTGTATGTGAAAACTTTTTCTTTCAAGCGTTTAGATTACTATGTACGTTTTAATTGAAAACTCTTAAACTTTTTTTCCTTTGTTATATTGTAAAGTCCCGTTACTCATCTAAATATCTGCTTGAAACTAAACATACTTACGTAATACGAAAAACAATTCAGTATCAGGTATTACTATCTAATACAATTTAATACCGAAAATAATTTCATATTTAATTAGGCAGGTGTTTTCGAACAAATCTTTCAATAAAGAAGAATTATTTGAAATAACAAAGTAAATCAATTTTAAAACACATATATAGTAAATGTCAAATTTACATTTAAAAGTGATTTTAAATTTGGTTAATGAAAAATTTAAACCCTTTTTCCGTTGTTCTATTGTAAAACCTCATTACTCATTTTCAATCCCT
The DNA here is from genome assembly GCA_963932185.1 of Troglohyphantes excavatus. Lineage (NCBI taxonomy): Eukaryota > Metazoa > Arthropoda > Arachnida > Araneae > Linyphiidae > Troglohyphantes > Troglohyphantes excavatus. The sequence goes on along the minus strand of OZ010674.1, from coordinate 69,623,271 downwards.
CTTTGCTTGAAACAAAACATATTTACGTAATCCAAGAAACAGTTCATTATTAAATTATTGCTAACTAATACAATTTACTATCGAGAATTATTTCAAATTAAATTTGGTAGGGGTAAGGATCGACCTCGCGCAATTTTTCTACGCTGTTACATTCATTATGAAAATATCACAAACAAATTTTGAGCGATTATCTGCTGCTTCAAATTTAAAAATAAATACTACATAAAAAGAACAACATCAAAAGATCATATGAACGTTACTTTTACATTCAGAATGTGACAAATTTATTGGTATCAGTTTTCCAGAAAAAAATTAGCATTTGAAACTATTTAACTTTTTCAGTAATTATTTACTCATTAGAATGTGGAATAAATAACAAACTATTTTTATAGTCACTATGCATGACATGGTCTGGATATTAAAATTTTGACGGATTAACAAAAACGCATGGTCGATTAGCCTCTGTGATTGGTGAATTACAAACCACGTAGTCGCCGTCAACCAATAACAAATGCGCATGCAGTTTCTTATATCTTTAAAGACGTCATGTTAATTAGAAGTCATGTCAGCAGAAACCAGTGCAAAGTGTCCATAGTAAACAAATGCGAATTTTTGGGAACGCTTCATTTTTTCAAAATTTCTAAAAAAAATCTTCAAAACTGGAAAACTTACAAAAAAATTCTGTTTCTCGTTTAATGCTATCAGTAATAGTAGTCTATGATAGTAGTAATATAAACACTTGGTAAAATAAAACCTATCAAATGCCGATGATCTATAGAAAAAAACTGTTTTTTAAAAGTATAATTTTTTTTTACCTTTTTAAATATTCGTAAAATTAATTTAATAAAACTTCTTTAAATTAATTCCATTGGAATATAAAATCTAAAAAAGTATTTATAAACGATTGGTAAAATAAAACTTATCAAATAACAATGTAGAACAAAGTTTAATTTTAAATGTAATAAATATATATTTTATAAATAACACATAACATTAATTTAATAAAACATAATTCAATTGATTCCATTAAAATATAAATACTTAGCAAAACAAACGAAATTGCATCTAATCAAACATTTATTAAATTGAAAATTCCATGTTCTATTTGTGGATATACATAATCCATTTTACATGGAATATAAACAAAACCTACATGGTTTCCCTAACGATATTTTCTTATACGGGATTTTAAAAACTTGCTCTTGTGTATTCCATTTATGACGTCACGCGCATAAACAGAGTAAAAAATCACAGGATTAAATATGTTCAAACTTCGATTTTATTGGAAAACTTATAGTATTTAGTAGACGAAAAATTCCTTTAGTAGACGAAAAATTCCTTTAGTAGACGAAACATTCCTTTAGTAGACGAAAAAGTCATTTAGTAGACGAAAAAGTCACGTATTAGAATATGTTTTTTCTTTATTTGAAAACGCAAACGATTTTCCAATTCTAATTTTAATTTACTGATGTTTCATTTGTTTATTTATGAGAAAAAAAATACTTTATTTTAGAATAATTAGTAAAATGAAAATTTCTCATCAAAATATTTTACACGTTTTAAATTAAAATAACATATGACGAATTAAATAACATTTACTTCGTTTATTTATGAGAAAAAATAACATTATTTTAGAATAAAAACTCAAATGAAAATATTTCATAAAATATTTTACACGTTTTAAATTAAAATTACATATGACGAATAAAATAACGTTTACTTCGTTTATTTATGAGAAAAAAATAACACTATTTTAGAATAAAAACTCAAATAAAAATATCTCATCAAAATATTTTACACGCTTTTAATTAAAATAACATATGACGAATTAAATAACGTTTAGCGGTTATTGCTATATAACCTATTAACTTATACGCGATGAATAATTTGCAATGGAAAGAGTTAAATGGAACTTTTAATCTACTTATTTCACCCTCTAAATGAAATTTTTCGAAGATGAAACCTATCCCAATCGAATTTTTATCTCGAAAATTGGTAGTACATCAATTTTCGTGAAAATCGTTAGAGCGGATTTGGAGATTGTGCAAACAAACAAACAAACAAACAAACAAACAAACGAACAAATATAGTGACATTGCTCGTTTAATAGTATTAGATAGATAGATACGTAATACATAACACGCGCCCAAATAGAGGTCATGTCAGAGAGTTGTAATATTAAATAGAGAGTGCCTTCAATACCAGACTCTCGTAAAGCCGCGGTGTCAACACTGAAAAGAAAAAACCACATCACGTGGTCTTAGCGCTGCCACATTTGGCGTACAGACATCTGCAGGAGTTTCAAATTTGGCGCACTTTCTTCTTTTTGGTGATAAGAAGTTCTGTCCGTATTCAACTTTTTAACATATATGTACATATGTACTTATTTTCAAACAGTATGCGCTAAATATTTCCTCTTCATTAACGAAACGAAAATATTTTATTTGTGTTCAATACTCGAAGAAGCGAAACTCTTTATATTTCTCAGGTTTTATTGTTCATATTTTCTTATTGAAGTATACAAAATAACAATTGAAAGAACTTCGCTTATGGTAAATTTTTTACATGTAATGCACTTATTTCAAAACTACAAAGTAAGAAAAATCTCCTTAATATATCTGTTAAACTCCCGTAAATTGTGCCACTCGTTCAAAAAAAACTATATTTAAATACAAAATTTAACACAAAACCGTGTTACAATACTTAGATCTCGTTTAGTTCTTAAAGTCGCCAAGTAATATTGGCGCATGAATGAATTGGCATTTCCACATATCACGTGGTTTCAATGATGGACACACGGAAATCAGCATTTTTATTCCTCTATTTGTATCATTACTCTATGGGTCATGTTTGATTGTATTTTCATTGTGTACTACCTCTTTTAAAATGAATCAAATCATGTTACAGCTGTTAAGCAGTGTTTTGCCACAATATTTTCTTCATATAAACGTAATTAGTAACATTTTTTTTAAAGTTAATATTGAAATGGAATACACCTGCATTCGGACAAAAGACCCTTTGGAATTAGAGAGCCATTTGGTTATAGGTTTCAAACTGCGAAAAGGACATTTTATTACTCTAAGTAGTCGGACCGTCAAGTTGCAGTTCTTGTAGCTGACAAATTATGAATAAGTGTAATATTTCCCATTTAATTTCAATTACAAACAGGATTTTTTTTTAATGTTGTTGATTCTATATCAGATGGCATATAAACAAACATTAAGCAATAAAAAATACTAAAACAAAAAGTAGACAAGAACAGTTATGGAATTGGCAACTTTATAAGTATTTGTGTTCCACTCATGGAATCTAAAAGCGCGTACAGACACCGCCATATTTTATGATAAAGAATACTTTCATTATCTTATATTACGCATAAAGTAATAGAAACTAATAATAAAGCTAATTTCCTAATGGATTCACAATCGCACTCCTTCCATTCCATCCCCCCTCCCCCCCCCCCCATTCATTTCTCCACTATGTGGAACACTTTATTATCCCCCCCCCTTTTCCAAACCATTCTTATACATAAGAGGGGGGGGGGGGGAGGGAAGGAAAGAATGATGAGAAAAAAAAGTAAATGGCAGGGTTACTTTCTCCGATGGTTTCTAATAAAAATCACTTCCGACGCCCTTATTTTATCCATTTTTTAAACAAATGAGTGCTATCCAAAGCACCACTATTTGCCTTTTTTTTCTCCTCCCCCCCCCCCCATCTATTTCTCCTTCCTTTTTTCTCAATCCCCCCTCCCCCCTTCTCCTGAAAAACGTTCGAAAGCCTTTTGGATTCATCTGCATGTATTCCGATGATAAATCTTTTGGCGTTTTTTTTCTCTCCCCCCCTTTTCTCCTTTCCCGTCTGAGGGAGGGGGTGGAGCAAACGATTTTTTTTTATTATTATGATTATCATTCCGTAAAAAGGGGGTTGGATGTAGGAGTTAAATGGAGAGAACGGCTGAGGAAAGAACAGAGGGGGGATTCCCTCCCCCCCTTCTCCGTTGCAGCTAGGAGCGCAGTGATTCGTCGAGCCGTGCTTATTGATGACCGGCCTGGAACAAGTGTTCCGCTAGAATATGAAATTGGATGGGATTAATCACACATAAGGGGCTCGGAGAGGAGGGGGGAGGGGGGGGGGGAGGAGGAAGAAGGGCTGGGGGGGGGGATAAAATGAAGAGAAAAGCAATGCGATGGGGATATTTATAAGGATATATTTGGGGGACGGGGGATCTTGATTATTTGCATTCTTTTCATTTTGTTCTTCTGATATCGATGTAGCAGGGTACGATTACTAAATAAATATTATTTTGTTTCGCCCCGCGCTTTGAAGGGATGTTAAAATGAATGAAACCCTTTTTTTTTTAATTCGGCTCTCATTATAGTTTATTTTCAGTCTGTTTCTTTGTCAAATAGTCAAGCAACTTTATTGGAGGGGCTAGATATTTTTATAACGCAAGCATTAGTCTGAATTAACTTTGAAAAAAAAATCTTAAAATCTGTTAGCGCAAACAATATTTCTTAAATACATTTTTTTTTTTTTTTTTTTTTTTTTTTGAAAATTTAATAAAACCGACATGTGTTCGAAACTTAAAACTGTAATATATTAATAATTATAAATATTTGAATATTTTTCTTATATTATTTTAATAAAGATAATAAATGGATTATATTATTTTAAAACATTATACTTTTACAAAGCAAACGCATTTTTATACTTTGCGTTTAAAGTTTCATAAATGTCTTTATATGAAAATTGAACATTTACTAAATTCAGCATTTGACTTGTAACTATACCAACTATTAATTTTCTATAGTACATGCGCTTCAATTAAATAAGAGCGAAGATTTACTTTCAGAAAATTGACTGTATTTGAACGTTGTTAGAAATGCATGCCTCATTTTTGAAGAAACTTTCGTCTGTTTTGAAATAAATATTTCGTCAAAATAATTTCTTCTTCGAAATTTAATAAGTAAAAAATGAGGACGCTTTCAAATAAAAATCGTCTGCTCGACTCAAAACCAGGGATCTCTTTCTCCAACGTCATGTGCGCTCTCGCCCGAGCCAGAAAAGCTCGTTTGAATTGTAGTTATATGTATAAAAGCTTAAATTAAATTGTTTAGGGTTTAATAAAACACCTAGTTAAAAGCTTGTTTGACCAAATGTTTTCTATAATAGAATTATGGTTTTATGTCCAGCTTTATCAGTGAACTCTATTTTGCCAATACATATGCTCGAACGTTAAAGCAAAATTCACTAAACTATCAAATATAATATTTTCTTTTGGAATGGAATACAAGCGTACCCAGCAAAAAAAGTCAGCATAAAACCTTCATCAAAATTTTGAAATTGAAGGTTTTATGCAGGAAAACTGCAGGTTTTTTGAAAATCTATAAAATTAAAGGTTTGTTTCAATGTCCTTCATAAAATCTGCAAAAAGCCTTCATAAAAACCTGCAAAAAGCTTTCAATTTTTAATCATGAAGGGAAAATGCAGATATTTTAAAGGTTTTATGCAGGAAAATTAAAAACTTCAAAATAACTGCAGTTTTTTGTTTCAATATCCTTTATAAAACCTTCAAGAAACCTTCAGTTTGACAATTTTGATGAAGGTTTCATGCTAACTTTTTTTGCTGGGTAGGACAATAAAATAAGCAGCTTTGCTACCTCGTATTCTCAGGTTCACATATTTTTACTTTTAATGCCTATATACACAAGACAATTATTCACTTTCTGAGGGATGAGGTATTTCCCGAAGAAGCATACCTATCGCTTACATCAAGTTCTTTTTTTACTTGAATACGTCTTTCTTTCCTTTCGGTACGGCTACATAGCCGCACGGGGTTGTAACCAAACAAACGCAATTTGTAAAAACCCCATGACATGATCTGATTATCGAATAGACTCGTGACTCCCAGGCTTATTAAGGGCATTTTTAAGGGGGCCCCCCGAAATCTCACATTTTATATAAATATTTAACACCCCTAACATAGTTTGCCACTAAATTTACCTTAAAAAATTAAATTACAAACTTTATTAAAAAAAAACTTGCCACAAATGTTATTTTTTATTCGAAAACATTTAAACACACACAATATTAGGCATACTTATTACTTATTAATATTTTTTATGATATTATTTATACTGTGTTTCAATTTAATGCTATTCGGCGTTATAACACGATATTTTAGCATGCAAAAGCTTGATTTGATGTTCCACAGGGTCTGTTTGAGACCAACGGGGCCCTCATTTAAAGGCGGGCTTCCCTGTCTTAAATGTCTTAAACGGGCCCCGCACGGGGAATCAACTTATAGAATTAAATTACATGCAGTCGTGTTGACGAAGGAGAGAAACGTCGACCAGGTTGGTAATTAATCCTTCTCAGCCGCATGGTGAGAATGAGTGAAATTTTGGCCAAGGAAACTTCTCGTACGAAGTGTTCGGGGCCCGGTAGCCCAATGGTTAAAGGCTTTCAGCTGGTAATCAGAGGATTGGTAGTTCGAGCCCGTGCGATGGACTTGACAAATAAAAATTAAAAAATAATGATCTTATGATCGGAGGGTTGCCAGATTCGCTATAAAATACTAGAAAGTCGTTTAGAATCGTCGCCAATTGCCCACTCTGCAGCTCTAGTGCGACGTTAATTAACCAAACCAAACGTACAGTGGGGATTGTGCCCGCGCGTTTTTTTTTTTGAGAAGCAATAAATGACTTTCTTTTTTCCAAGGTCTCAACAATAATAATATTTTTTTACGATCAATAAGAATCACTTCTAACAACTTTCTGAGATTTTAAGTATTTCACTAAAACGTGTGTATTTTTTTTTATTTCAGGAAATTTGCAAATCGATGCGCTCAGACTACACCTTCAAGAAACAAGAAATGACATGTCTAAATGTCGGAAACTTGGCACTTAGAAGAATGTATTTCTTTTTATAGGCCCATAAGAACGAATCCAACCACGTATAACGTGTAAACAGAGCAGTTTATCGGATCGAATCAAACGCCGCTATTACACTGATAAAATTGTGTCTCGTCCATCTCCAGCGGCGAAAACACACCGGCCAAAGCAGCCAAAACCCTACGCTTCTACGGGCAATAAATCCGGCCATAAATATTATGGCATTTCTATTCCCTCGCCATCCAATCGTATTATACCAATAAAAACATACACCGGCCCAAAAAGACAACACAGCTTGTATATCTATATATATATATATATCTAAAAAAAAAGAACGAAAAACTTTTCTCTATATGGCATATCCTATGAGGCTTTTCAAGCGCGCGATATACAGTGACACAGTCATATAAAACGATTCTAGGGCCATGATTCACTCAATTCCCAGAAATGATGCCACCAAGATATGGACTAAAACAAAACAGAATAAAAGATGCCATCGCGAAGAATGGCAACAAATGCGGAACCGAGATTTCTTCTCTATCGATGACAGGTTGTCAGAGAGAATCGATATGACAGCGATAACAAAACGGGGTGATTTTAAAAGAAGTGATCTCTATGGACACTGACGCTGTTCCGAGAGAGGCCTTTTTTCAGGCGCGGGGGGCCAATCGCGATGGCCCCCCGTGTCAGCCGGAGGTTTGATATGAGTAATGCCCTGCGGCCATTCGTAAATCAACCGGGACTGGCGCTTTCGATGTCGGATTTTTAGTTTCGTTTTTATGCTGTGTCGAAGGCTATTTGTTTCGGGCGAATAGGGTGGAGGGGGGTTTGAAGGAGAATGGCACAAGTTTTGATACACTCTTGTGGGGGGGTGAAAAGTTTTGTGGAATCCATCATAAAATGTCATTTAAAATTTTTGTATTTCTTAAGAGTTTCGATTTATTTTTAAAATGCCATTAAAATTTTCAAATAATATTTAAGTTATCTTGAATTTGTTTGATAGAATAAGTAGATGTTTTAACAATAACAAAACGCCCATTTCAAACTCGACTCATTCATATCAATATTCATTTCAGCTCACTTTGAAATACTAAAAGTTTGCTCGTTTAAAAATTATATGATGCTACATATTTTAGTAAAAGTGATTGGTATTAGTAAAAAGCAAAAAAGTATTTTGTTATTTTATTTCATTGGAAGATGGCGCAATGTGGTTCACTTTTGGAGTTTTATTTTTCTTCTTAAATGGCAACACCTATTAACTTTTATCCCTCGAGGAACATGTTTTATATTTACGTTCTTTTAATGCAAGAGTTATATCTAGTTCCTTTTCTATTTATAGAAGAGTTCCTTAGCATGTTTTGTTTTTTAACTTTAGGGTGGGTTATTGTAAAAATAATATACGAGACACTGAACATTAATATCAGTATGCCAAATTTATATATAGTGGTTTCTGGCATTTGTCAAATGTTAAATTAAAATAAAACAGGGATTGCGAGGAATATATATATATATATATATATATATATATATATATATATATATATATATATATATATATATATATATATATATATATATATATATATACACAAGAATATCTTTAAATACAGTAGACTCTCGATAACTCGAATTTTCCGAAAAAAATCTATTTCCCTGCACCTTCATTACTTATTTAACGTAATTTTATCTCTTTAATTCGAAGTTTTTCGTCGTTATTTTTGATAACTCGAAGTTTCCTCACAACTCAAAATAATTTTGTTTTTCTCTCAAAACTACGGATTTTGAAGAACCTTTAGCATATATGTAATTGCCACGTTCTCCTTTATCAGTTCTCTTTCTTATTTGCGTTATTGAAAGGGTATACTTAGAATGGATTCCTACCTGTGCCTCACCCTTTTGTTTGAATGTCGCCAGACTGGATTCCCTGAGCTGTATCCCCTCCTCTTTAACGCAGAGTCAGTCCAACAAGGAAGATTAATGATTTATCGTCCCTCAAGCCAGCTGGCGTTTTCAGTAAAGTGCGAGTCACTTTCTAGGAACATTACCGACCGTCCAGAAAGCAACTCACTTAAAGTATGAAGACGACACTCGACCCCTTCTCATTTTTGTTTAGGCAATGCACTCTCTATAGCAGCATTTGATGATAGATCGCTCTCAGAAGAAGAATGATAATTAAGAATGCTAACCTCCTCCAAAGATAACTTTGTAAGGGGCTCTATCTTCGATAAAATCTATGCGTGCATTCATTGAATCGAAGCCGGAAATGAAAACATCAGAGACATTTCAAGCAATCGTGCATTTGGAAAATATAATTGATTTCGAAAAAAATAGAAATACTCACCAAACTATTTTGGATAGATATGTTAAATAAAGTCGTGTAAGTATACGAGTATTTATTTTTTTACCAAAACAGCTTTTTTATAGGATTTTCGATAACTCTAATTTTCGATATCTCGAATTTTTATACACTTCCCTTCAAGTTCGAGATAACGAGAGTTGTCTGTACTACAAGAGTTCATATGTATTTGAAAGCCTCATTTATATGTAAATATCAAAATGAAATATCTTCAATTATTATAAAAATTGCTGAAATAAAGTGTTCATGGAGTTATTTTTTGCTTGAATTATTTTAATATTTATTAATGCTCCATTTTCTTCAAGCTAACCAAGTTTTGGGAGAAAAATCTATAACAATTCCCAGAGTCAGCATAAAAACCACCATCATCAAAAATATTAAATTGAAGGTTTTATGAAGGAAAACTGCAGGTTTTCTGAAGATCTATTAAATTAAAGGTTTCTGTTTCAAATGTTCTGTTCTTTAATTTTGCTTTCTTCTGTTTCTTGTCTTTAATTTTGAAGCATTGAATTTATGGATGGAAAAATGCAGATTTTTAAAGGTTTTATGCAAGAAAATTAAAAACTTTTTTTTAAATAAAGTTATTTGTTCAAAATTCCTTTATAAAACCTTCAATTTAATAATTTTAATAAAGATTTCATGGTGACTTCTTTTCCTGGGTAAGGCTAAAATGTATTGGTAATTTTATGACAAAAAAACTTGTATTTATTTATTAAGAAGGGGAGAATGAAAGAAACTAAAGTGCGTTTCAAGCGTAAGAGATCTGAATGAACTCGACATGGAAATCAAATAGGAAACTTTTGTATGAGAAGCGCCAAGCATGCAAGAAACTACAATTTTAAGTCAGTGTAATCCGTCACATGTTCTGTGCCGCGTAATTTTGATTTAATGTGTTTAAAGAATTAAGAGTAAAATAATTTTAATATTTTGGGAATTTTATATATATGAAGTTACAGGGCCTCGAACCGCCCGCTTCTCCATATCAATATTAAATTCTTATTGTTCGATAATAAGACTTCACGGTCATCCTGTCAATTATTAAGTTATTTGACAATTACTAATATTAGCATGGATTTTTGAAGTGATTTTTTTAAAAAAAATTTTAAAGTATTAAAAAGAGTACAAAAAATAAGTGATATACTCAAAACGAAGATGCTTTCCCAGTAAAAAAAGTCAGCATGAAACCTTCATCAAAATTGTCAAATTGAAGGTTTTATAAAGGATATTAAAACAAAAAACTGCAGTTTTTTTTAAGTATTTAATTTTCCTGCATAAAACCTTTAAAATATCTGCATTTTCCCGTCATGATTAAAAATTGAAGGTTTTGCAGGTTTTTATGAAGGTTTTTTACAGTTTTTATGAAGGATATTGAAACAAAAACCTTCATTTTTATAGATCTTCAAAAAAAAATGCAGTTTCCTGCATAAAACCTTCAATTTCAAAATTTTGATGAAGGTTTTATGCTTACTTTTTTGCTGTGTTGCTTTATTTCAAGATTTTACACACACCGTCGCTTAATTTCCTCTCTAACAAGAATTTTTTTTTGAAATCGTGCTATTTGTCACAGAGAGGTGTCGGAAAGAATCGCCCTACAACCGTAACGTTTCTACTTCACGTAACTAATTTTAAAGATGTTTCAAGTAAAAAGGGGATACAAATTAATCAGAAAATATTTAACAGCAGATAATAACCCCCTGGTTCTTAATAACTATTTCTTTGAAAACTTCTAAATGGGTTTATTGGAGAAAAAAAAAGTCAATTTCGATCGGTTTGACACAAATGCGTTTCACTGTAGAACACCAGTTTTCATCGAAACGAAGAAAAGAAAATGCCAGCGACACGGATATCCAAATGCTCAATGGAATGTTCTAGGAAATATATCTCGACATTTATCTTGAGTTAAGTTTTTTATTGCAATAAATTCCTACACTCTGTAGCTTTCTCGAACATAAATACAGTTACTTTCATGCAGGAGACTTTTCGTCTTACATCTGAATAATTTAATAGTATTCGCCAGCCTTAGAGTTTACAAGACTTTTCTAAACCCAAAAAATACTTATTTATGCATACTTCACTGCATTGGTTTTATTTATATTTACAATAAATGGAGATTTATTGCTGTATATTGCTTGTAAAACATATTAGGAGCATAAATTAAGCAGTTTTGTTATTTAAAAAAAAATATTGTTCACCGTATCAAAAACGTAATACCTTTAATTGTGAATTATTTAATACATAAAAATGTGTTATTTGAAAAAAGAAACCTAACCGTTTGGTTAGAAAATTGGGATTAGTTATTTTGAATTTTACTCTAACAAGAACGATCGATCGTTACATTGTCACAGAAAATTTGAGTCCCATATTGGCTACATTGCTCATTTGAAGCAATCTTTGAAATCTGTAAAAATGTTTCTTAACGTTAGTTAATTGCTTATGTGTTAGCCTGCTCTAACAAAAAAAAATAACTATACTGTAAAAAAGTACTTAAAAATGAGTACCTGAACATATTTGTTTTTCTAAACCCAAAAAATACTTATTTATGCATACTTCACTGCATTGGTTTTATTTATATTTACAATAAATGGAGATTTATTGCTGTATATTGCTTGTAAAACATATTAGGAGCATAAATTAAGCAGTTTTGTTATTTAAAAAAAATATTGTAGACCATATCAGAAACGTAATGCCTTTAATTGTGAATTATTTAATACATAAAAATGTGTTATTTAAAAAAGAAACCTCGTTTGGTTAGAAAATTGGGTATGGTTATTTTGCATTTTACTCTAACAAGAACGATCGATCGTTACATTGTCATAGAAAATTTGAGTCCCATATTGGCTACATTTCTCATTTGAAGCGATGTTTGAAATCTGTAAGAAATGTTTCTTAACATTAGTTACTTGCTTCTGTGTTAGCCTGCTCTAACAAAAAAAAACTATACTGTAAAAAAGTACTTAAAAATGAGTACCTGAACATACTTGTTTTATTTAGTACAATTGCATCGTAAATGACCAATGAGGTACTCAAATTTAAGTAATCATACTTTCGCAAAAAAATGAGGAGTGCGATTTAATATTGCTAATTTCAGCTTCTGTTAAAGCAATCTTAACAAAGCGACCTGACTATCTTATAATATAATTATTTATTCAGTAGATGGTTTTCCAGATTATTTCATGTCGATTGCTTAAATGGAAAATCAATTATTACAATTCAATTTTCATACTTCCTTTAGTTTTGGAGCACCTTTTTAACATTACTTCTGTTTATAGCTACTTCACGTCGCACTGGTAGTTTAACGGATAAGGATGTGGACAGCGGTACCTGCAGATCTGGGTTCGAATCTCGGTAAGTCTTGTTTGTAATTGTTGATATTTATTGAATGGCAGTGATTTATGAAGGCAGCCTATGTAGGCTAGCATCTGCTCTTTTTATGCAGTTTTACCAATTGTACTCAGTTTTAGGTACGTGTCTATTTCAAAATTGAAACTTATGTATTCGGAGCCATGATAAGCATCCAATGTATAAAAATGAATAAATATTATTTTTGAAAACCTGTTTTTAACAGTGTATAACCAAAGCTGATGTACAAATTACTAGTATTCGTAAGAAACAACAAGGTAATATCAAAATCCGACCTTCCAAAATTGCCTCTGGGATAATATTGATATCGATGAAATTTGCGGCGATATCAAAGAAAATATTTTTTTTTTCGAAAACGAAAAACAAACTATTTTCCGAATTCGCAGCAAATTTGTCACATATACAGCATTAAAATTCATAGAAATAAAATAATTTAAGCAAAAATCGATGCCGCAAAAGCTTGAGAAAAAACAGCACACAGTTTATATGACACATTTAGGAATTACAGCCGAAACTTTCTAATATAATTCTTGAAGCGCAGATTTTGATGAAAAGTAATAAATATACTAACACAGACATATAAAATTTAATTTTGTGATGACATGGATGCTTAAAATTTCCATTTTATAAGTTGTGGGTGGGTGTTCAGAAGTAAGTTTCCTTTTGAATCGATTAAATTTCAAAACCACCTCGTTCAATACATTGTAATTGAAGTCGAAATTATCCCAAGGTAATTCAAAAACACTTTTCCGAATCTTCGATTCTTATTGAATTTTCAAGTTAATCCAAATTCGATTCCCCCTTCCTCCCATCCCTCCCTTTTTTTCAAATCCAAGACTTCAATCTTCCACATTCTCATATAATTTGTATCAATTCCCCGTTTCTTCCTCCTTCCAATTGAAGAACGAAACTCCCAAAAGTGAAGTTGCGGAGGGGGGGAACAGAGAGCTCCTCTCCTGCTCACTCTCATCTTCCTCATCTCCATCCCTGGCTGAGAGCAGGGCTGCTACATTTGGAGATGAATAGCCGATTTGGGGAATTTAAAAAGTTTTTTACCGATTAAAATCAGTAATGTGTGACTTTTTTGGAATATAAATAAAAAGAAATCCAACAATATCAAGCAGAATTTTTTTTTCAAATTGCGTCCATGGGATGAATATTGATATATGACAGCGCTGTAATCGAAAGATTGTGATTTGGCATCCCGGAATGCTTTAAATACAAATATATTTTTCTAAACAAATATTATTGCTTGTATGTTACCACTTATTTGTAATTACGAATTAGTGCTTTTATTATTCCACTTAAGCAATTACATATAAAATTACGTATTAAAAAAAATTACGTTCCATCTTATATAAACAATTTCAAAATTAAGCAAAATGTACTCATTTTTGAGTACAATCGAGGCTTATTATAGCTCCGAATGCTTAAGTTTCATTTTTCTAACATATATGTACTCAAAAATAAACACAATGAATAGAAAGAGCAGATTCTTTCCTACATAGGCTGCCTTCATAAATCACTTTTAATAAACATCAATAATTATAACAAAGGCTTAGCGGGAATCTATCTCAGAACCTAAGGCACCGTAGTTCAGTTTATTATCCGTAGTACTACCAGGGCGACGTGAAGAAGTTATAAACAGAAGACTTGTTTAAAAGGTGTGCCAAAAGAATGGAATGTTTGTTAATTGAGTTGTTATAAATCAGTTTCCATTTAAGTAATCGACATTAAATAATGTGAAAAACCATCTTCTGAACGAATATTTTAAGTTTGACAGGTTGCTTCTTTAAGATGGCTTGAAGAGAAGTTGAGGTTAGCAATATTATGTCATCGCTTATTTACAATTGTACTAAAAAAATTAATATTTTCAAGTACTCATTTTTAAGTACCTTTTTTATACAGTATGACTCCGTAGCGGAGCAATCCGATTTCTACGGCACTAATACATGTCTCCGAAGCCTTTCGTGCGTCAATGGTTAACATTGCAACTCCTATTTCTATAATTTGCTGAAATCACGTTTAATAAAAAAAAACTTCCTGGCTGTGCTCCGACAAAGCTCCGACGATTTTTTTTTTAATTTGGCGATTTTTTACCGTTGGCGACATCAAAAAACTCTTCCTTTACCGGCAGCCCCTCGACTAAGGAGCAGGAAGAGACAGCATATGCCGTTGTAATAATGTCCCGCCCATCTCTTTTCCTCGCTCTCTCTTCCGAAAAGAGAAAGAAAGAAAGCCGAATGCAAAACACTGCGGCGCCTGAACCCAAAGCCTCTTTCTTATTAAATTTGGACGCCTTAAAATTACTTTTTTTCCTCTTTCTTTCCCAGTTCCTCCGCGGGACTGCCGGATATTATTTCTCAAGATCCTTTTCCATATTAATCTTTCCCTCCCGCTCTACTTTTTGCCGGATTCCACTATTTTTTTTTTATTATTTTATACTGGATATTAGATACGATTATTATTTTATTTTGCGTTTTTTTTTTAACTCTTTTTTTTTCCAGGGAGCGAGCACAGCTGTATTGGAGTTTTAGATACCCGGGTTGGTCTTAGCAGTTAATTGACATCACTAATGCAGGACTGTGAGGTCCCCTCATGATTAACATATACCCGCGCGAGATGGGATTTGAATTATTATTTTTTTTTGTGTTTTGTTTTCTTTTTCGATATTATTATTTTTTTCTTGATTTTTTTTTTCTCTTATCATTTTTGGAAGAGTGACAAAAACATTCCCTTGGAATTTTGGCGCGCATAAAAAGTGACAAATGCATAAGTTTTTAATTAACCAATATAAAATATTGACATCGGTAATGAAATGAGTGAGTTTTTATAATTAACATAAACCAAGTCATAAAATTCGGATTATAATTTCGATTTAGTTCATTTTAATAATATTTCATTTAGATTAATTTTCGAATATATTTAATTTAGATTATTTTTTAAATATATTTAATTTAGATTAATTTTCGAATATATTTAATTTAGATTATTTTTTAAATATATTTCATTTAGATTAATTTTCGAATATATTTCATTTAGATTATTTTTTAAATATATTTAATTTTTATTAATTTTTTAAATATATTTAATTTTGATTTTTTTTAATATATTTAATTTAGATTATTTTTTAAACATATTTAAATTAGATTAATTTTCAAATATATTTCATTTAGATTAATTTTTAAATATATTTAATTTAGATTTACATTTATATATATTCAATTTACATTAATTTTGAAATATATTTTATTTACATTAATTTTGAAATATATTTTATTTACATTAATTTTTAAATTTATTTACATTTTAACGAATTCAGTAAATAGTATCATATTATTAATTTGCTTTGTTCTCTGAAGCCGTCTTCTCAAAAATGTATTTCCATAGCGAACATTGTTAGAAGCATTAAGCTGATATTATGGTTACGAAGTCAACAGTTGTTCAATTTTTAAACCTTTAGTAATAATCAATTTCAATTAATCTAAATTAAAAATTATATATATTTGATAGTATTGTTTATATATTACACTTAATATTGTATTGTCATAGGAATTAAGTAAGTTTCCCAAGTTTCCCGTAAATTTGGCTAATAAGATTTTATTAATAAGTTTTAAGATCTGACGATACAACAACTATCTAAAAACGTGTAAAAATCTAAATACAGTCACTTTATGAGTTTATACTAAAGTAGCTGTTACTCGCGGTTTCACACCCGTTAAAAAAATGGTACTCCATTTGTTTGTTCTTTTCCTTTATTCCTTCCCTTCCATTTCTTCGCAGGCAATGTTACTAGTCTGTTGGTCAGACAACCTTGGGTGCATCTCCGAATATTAGCTTTTCTGTTAGTTTTCCGTTGAAGCATCATTGTCAGAAAGAGTTATTTCGTTTTAGCAATTTTTGATTGCCAACATTCAACTGTTTAAAACAATAAATATATGTGAATTTATTTCACAGTATTTCATTGTTGTCACGTTCTTACAATTTTATAAGAATGCAATTTTATAACAATGTTGATAGTATTTTTTTTAAAGGGCCATTAAAAAAAATGGCTGCTAAAGCCGTTATAAATGGAAAGATAAACGGAATTTTAAAATTATCATCCTAAAGTGTACAATTAGAGGTCGAATGGTATCTATATATAAATTTGCATACATGTCCAAGCAGTTGTGTGCCAGACACACACTATTAAAATACAAATGCAACGTTAAAATACGCAATAAAAGTCCGTAATAATCCGGACATGTTTCGGGAGATACATCACCCTTCATCAGCGGAAAATGTAAAGTCTGTGTGTAATGAAATATAAATAAACCCAAGCAATCTAAAATGTTGCCAAAGACTAAAAAACTAACTAAAAACTATTACAAACGGTTGGAGTTAACTATTGTGTGCCAACAAGCGGGAAACATTGGGACCGCAAACGTTTCATTGACAACCGAATCAATATTACTAAAAATATGAAACGCCTCCAGGAAGTCAAGTTCAAATGGAGATTTAGGTTTGCAAATTAAATGTGAGTTAGAAAAATTAAATATATGACCATGTTCCCAAGAGTGCTTGGCAATGGAGGACTTCTTTATTTCTTGTTTAACAGTATGTGCTTGGTGCTCCTTGATACGAAATCTTAATGCTCTCCTTGTTTGACCAATATATGACATGCCACATTGACATGAAATACTGTATATGCCCCAGTTATTAAGATCGTCAATAGGGTCTTTAAGTTGTGTGAACGTGATCTTATTGATAGGTGAAAATATGGAACGTATGTCGAACCTACCGAGAATTTTAGAAATTTGATGGCTGATCTGGGGATAATATGGTAAAACAACTAAAGACTTAGATCGCTCAGATAGACTAGAATTTTTAAATGGATTTTTAAGTTTATGTAGGGCCTTATCAACGACGTTGGGTGAGAAACCTCGATCCACGGCGACGGCTCTCAAATAATTAAGTTCAGTCTGGAGTGAATCGGGTGTAGAACAGATGTTAAGAGCACGATTAACAAAAGTGTAAAATGCAGCCATTTTTTGTTGTATGGGGTGGCAGGACTTAAAATGAGGGGGCAAAGAAACTGCGAAGGGTTTTCTATATACGGTGGTGGATAAATGGTCATCTTTACGAGTAATTAAAACATCAAGGAAAGGAAGAGTATTGTTGGATTCGGATTCGGCAGTGAATTGTATTTTAGGATCTATGGAATTTAATACAGGGAGAATTCCGTCAACTTCTCCGGTGGAGTTGTTTAATAGGGCGAAAGTGTCATCAACATAGCGGATCCAAAGGGGAAATTTAATAATGGTGAAAAGTTTTTCTTCAAAATAATCCATATATATATCACTGAGTATGGGTGAAAGAGGGCTTCCCATAGCCAAACCCTCCGTTTGTCTATAAAAATTACCTTCAAATACAAAAGTGGTTTGCCAAAGACAAGTCTTTGTAAGGGAAATCAAATCATCTATTTCAAATTGTGTGAAATGAAAAACTCTGAGGCGACCTTCAAGGCACTTTAATGCGCCTTGAATAGGAACGTTGGTAAATAAAGATTTTACATCGAAAGACACCATGTGGAGATCTTTGGCGTTTATGTCTTTGATAAGTGAAACGAATTGGATAGAGTTTTTAACAGTATATCTATTGGATTTCAAAAGAGGTGAAAAAATGGTGACAAGATATTTGGCTAGTTTGTATGAAGCCGTACCTATATTAGACACAATAGGACGAAACGGGATATCAGGTTTGTGAACCTTGGGTAGAGCATATAACCTGGCTGTATTGGATATGGACGGAATAAGATAATTTTTAGAGGAAATAAAATGGCTGTCCTTTATTATTGATTTGATCACCTTAAGTTCATTCTGTGATGGATCTAAAGATCCATCTAAAGATCCATCACAGAATGAACTTAAGGTGATCAAATCAATAATAAAGGACAGCCATTTTATTTCCTCTAAAAATTATCTTATTCCGTCCATATCCAATACAGCCAGGTTATATGCTCTACCCAAGGTTCACAAACCTGATATCCCGTTTCGTCCTATTGTGTCTAATATAGGTACGGCTTCATACAAACTAGCCAAATATCTTGTCACCATTTTTTCACCTCTTTTGAAATCCAATAGATATACTGTTAAAAACTCTATCCAATTCGTTTCACTTATCAAAGACATAAACGCCAAAGATCTCCACATGGTGTCTTTCGATGTAAAATCTTTATTTACCAACGTTCCTATTCAAGGCGCATTAAAGTGCCTTGAAGGTCGCCTCAGAGTTTTTCATTTCACACAATTTGAAATAGATGATTTGATTTCCCTTACAAAGACTTGTCTTTGGCAAACCACTTTTGTATTTGAAGGTAATTTTTATAGACAAACGGAGGGTTTGGCTATGGGAAGCCCTCTTTCACCCATACTCAGTGATATATATATGGATTATTTTGAAGAAAAACTTTTCACCATTATTAAATTTCCCCTTTGGATCCGCTATGTTGATGACACTTTCGCCCTATTAAACAACTCCACCGGAGAAGTTGACGGAATTCTCCCTGTATTAAATTCCATAGATCCTAAAATACAATTCACTGCCGAATCCGAATCCAACAATACTCTTCCTTTCCTTGATGTTTTAATTACTCGTAAAGATGACCATTTATCCACCACCGTATATAGAAAACCCTTCGCAGTTTCTTTGCCCCCTCATTTTAAGTCCTGCCACCCCATACAACAAAAAATGGCTGCATTTTACACTTTTGTTAATCGTGCTCTTAACATCTGTTCTACACCCGATTCACTCCAGACTGAACTTAATTATTTGAGAGCCGTCGCCGTGGATCGAGGTTTCTCACCCAACGTCGTTGATAAGGCCCTACATAAACTTAAAAATCCATTTAAAAATTCTAGTCTATCTGAGCGATCTAAGTCTTTAGTTGTTTTACCATATTATCCCCAGATCAGCCATCAAATTTCTAAAATTCTCGGTAGGTTCGACATACGTTCCATATTTTCACCTATCAATAAGATCACGTTCACACAACTTAAAGACCCTATTGACGATCTTAATAACTGGGGCATATACAGTATTTCATGTCAATGTGGCATGTCATATATTGGTCAAACAAGGAGAGCATTAAGATTTCGTATCAAGGAGCACCAAGCACATACTGTTAAACAAGAAATAAAGAAGTCCTCCATTGCCAAGCACTCTTGGGAACATGGTCATATATTTAATTTTTCTAACTCACATTTAATTTGCAAACCTAAATCTCCATTTGAACTTGACTTCCTGGAGGCGTTTCATATTTTTAGTAATATTGATTCGGTTGTCAATGAAACGTTTGCGGTCCCAATGTTTCCCGCTTGTTGGCACACAATAGTTAACTCCAACCGTTTGTAATAGTTTTTAGTTAGTTTTTTAGTCTTTGGCAACATTTTAGATTGCTTGGGTTTATTTATATTTCATTACACACAGACTTTACATTTTTCCGCTGATGAAGGGTGATGTATCTCCCGAAACATGTCCGGATTATTACGGATTTTTATTGCGTATTTTAACGTTGCATTTGTATTTTAATATTCTTAACGCAATGTTCTATAAGACGAGTTTTTATCTCAGACACACACTCTTTTATTATTATATATAGATTGATTGGTTGCTGTTGATTTGAGCTAGTTCATTATTGTTTTTAAATATATTTAGTATGCTTTATTATTTCTAGAAAAACGATAAAAAATGCTTTTGAAAAGTTTTTTCATAGACTTTTTAAAAAATAAGGTACTTAAAAATGAGTACCTGTTCGTTTTTCTTTGAGTACAATTGGATCGTAAATGAGCGACGGCGTACTCAACTTTAAGTAATCGTACTTTCGCAAAAATGATCCGTGTTATTCAATATTGATAATCACAGCTTCTGTTCAAGCCATCTTAATAAATCGACCTGAAACAAATTAAAATAGTTATTCAGAAGATGGTTTTCCATATCATTTGATGTCGATTGCTTAAATGGAAGCTGATTTATTACAACTCTTACTTTCGATTCTTTTTTCACAACTTTTTAACATTACTTCTGTTTATAACTTTTTCACGTTGCCCTGGTAATACAATGGCTAAGGAACTGGATTGGGGTGCCTTATAACCTGTGTTCGATCCCTGGTAAGTCTTGGTTATAATTATTGATATTTATTGAAAGTGATTAAAGAAGGCAGCCTATGAAGGCCAGCATCTTGTCTTTTTATTCATTGTGGTTATTTTTGAGTACATGTATTCTTCAAAATTGAAACTTATTCATAAAGAGTCAGGAGAAGCATCGAATGTAATCAAAAATGAGTAAATTATATTTATTTTTGAGTACCTAATTTTTTTGTGCTTAGAAAAATGCAAAAGTTATTACATTCTTTAATTTATATAAAAGGTTTATAATGTGAAAATTAATAAATAAATATTACATATGAACATTAATTATTGGTGATTTTTAATGTTATTTTGAATATGTGTCACTACAATAAGTAATTGTTTTAGAATAGTATTCAAAACTACTAATTGAGCAAACGAAATAAATGAAGATCATGTTAATCTAAAAATTTACTCGTACATAACCACAAAAAAACAACTTTATTTTAAATGGAACATTATTTTGACGTTTTTTCCCAGTTTTTAAAAAATCTTCCACGATAAAGTTAAAACAAAGTACGACTTTATCCACAGCAACTGAGACACAATAACTAAAAGTTAACTGGAGATCCAAAATAAAAAACACTCCCCCTAATCCATCAAAGAGTAAATGGCTGTATTTTAAAGAGATATCGTTATCAGGATTTCGCCAATAAAAGATGCCAAGCCCCGGGGGAAGATTTATAAGGCGCAATAAAATGCATTTACAACCTTCCGAAATGCGGCGGACATTCATTTTCGGAATTGACACATCCCGGGATTGAATTTTGTAGTTTCTAAATTCAGTCTCCGAGTGGAGATGTAATGGATTCCCCGCCTCTGTCCATCATCACTCATTGGCTGCCTTCCCTTGGCATTTGGCGGGGAATGATGGAGGTATGCCGCTCCTCGAGTTAAGGGAGAAGTGAAGCATCTCGCCAAGGATGACGCCATTAATGGTCGACACATAAAATGGCCCCGATTAAGTGACAGTTGGAAATTGGATGATGTCCCTCATTCCTGGTTTTAGAAAATCAATAAGTTGTCAAATCAACAAAATCCTGTAAGCTGAAGCCATTTAAACTGTTTACATTTCAGTTCAACATTGCACCACATCTTGGGGCTCTGCAACAACATACACCAAGTTATTGTGCAATTTAGGTTGAACTAAAAATCCTTGATTGAAAATAGCGCAGCTGTTACCAAAAAAGGGTGCAATTTCTTTAACTGCAACCGAAACCTTCACTGAATCTACAAACCGGGGAATACCCTCAATCCTCTTGCAAAAGAAGCCCGATTTCCCAGTGGATAAAGGCATTCATCTGGTAATCAGAGGTTTTCTAGTTCGAGCCCATGAGGTGGATTTGACAAAAAAAAGTAAAAACGTAATGATCTTGCGATCGGAGAATTGATAGTTTCGATACAAAAATACGAGAAAATCTTCCAGAACATCCGACAAATTATACCGGCTCTTCACTCAATATGGGGTAGCGAAAACGAGAATTTTGGTGAAACGTTTCACCATAAAATGGTGTAGCGAAAAAGCCGAATTTTGGTGAAACGTTTCACCACTAAATAATATCCATGGTAGCACCATAAAATGGTGAAACTAAGAACAACATAATGGTTGAAGCTATATGGGTACCAAATGTTTGTGCAGAGTCGTACTAAATTTTTAACAGTGCAGTCAGAACCGCACTTTACCAAATTTAACAAGCAAAAACTAACATTACTTTAAAAACTGGATAAAGTTATTAAATTAAAATTTTATTTGGCAGTAAACTAACAGATTATTACAATATCTTAAATAAATGACATATTTGAATAATTTTTTAATTAAAGATTTAATGAAAGAATAATACATAATAAAGATCTGATTTGAAATAAGACATTTGCATGAATAAAAATATTTAAAAACAATTCATTATTTACTTGGGAGTGGTTTTTTGTCGCCACTATATCTCGCCAAATAAAATGGCTTAATTTCGAAGTGCTTTAAAGATACAACTGATGATTAAAGTTTTTTTTTTAAATATAAAACTTAAAAAGTAAGTTTTAAAATTGGAAAGAACTATAAAAATTAAAATTAACAATGAAATTAAGTCAGATTATTGTAAACGTAGAATTAAGTATTTAAATAAATAATTTCTTAAATAAAGATTTTATTAAATAATTAAAAACATTATAAACACCTACTTTGCAGTGAGGATTAGGCTCACATACGTAAACCTTTTAATAAAGTTTAATTACGGAGCAGTGATGACATTTTGTCATACTAGAGCTACACAATGGACTATTAGCGGCGTTTTTGGATCTTTTTCATAAGAAAAGATCTCGGAAAACTGACTGAAACTATTGAGCCAAGGTAAAACATAGATGATAACATTTGAGCTTTTATCTCACTCTTCAAACTTCTTCACCGCATGAAAATACTTGGGCCATAAGAGATTTAATATTCTGTACACCTCCCATCTTTACAGGATGTGTCTTAGTTCTTATATTTAACGAACTCGTGAGGCGGGACTTCAATTTTAAAATCCAATGTCTGTAACTTTAATTTGGGAGCTATTCATACTTCTTGGATCCCTTTTAATACGATATTGTAAAAAAAATAATAAGTTATGTTGCTTCTAACATATTAAAATATAGTAATATATGTGAATTCTTTTCATTTGTTAATTAAATATCGTCTCACTAGAGCTACACAATGGGTTATTAACGAAAGAAATAGAAAAAGAAAGATCCGGAGGATAACTGATTCAGAATATTAAACCACTGTCAGATGTAAAAGAAAACACTTGAGATTACATCCCACATTTTCAACTTCCTTACCGCTACTACGTGAGGACACTTCGGCCACAACAGAATAGTTCCGGATAGTTAAATGCCGTATAACCGAATATTTTTTTCAAATAGCTCCCAAGAGAAGTATCTAAATTATAAATAGTTTTTTAATGTGCTTAAAGGTGATGGTTCGCGACTTGCCGAATTATCGAATCAGTAGTCCATAGCTACCTAAAAGTTGGGAACCACCGAATTCTAGCTAGAAAGTGCTATTGCAGTTTGGTCAGGACTTCGCAGCAATATTTCGCGGGTTCGAGTCCAAGCGGGGGACATATAACTTTATTTGTTAAATTAATGAGTTTAACTGCAACGCGGAACGAAATTAGCTAGTTGTACTTAAAAACAAATTAATTTTGTCCAGGTCTTTATTTAAATTAATTATTTTTATCGCATTGTATATAACTTAACGACGACTAATAAAAATGAATTTATATCCAATCTTTCTCCCGACTAACATCTCCGTGTCTACCTTTTCCATTAACTATTCAGTCGTTTCGGAGCATGGAAACATCCGGATAATTGCCAACTATTCCGGGAAACTTGGAAGCATCTATTACCCTGGCACTAGATGCGACGATTACCGGATCGGGCATTCCCGGATCTCCAGGAGAATTCCGTCCTGACAAGATTACCCTAATTTCCCGGAACCATTAAAGAATCGGACGATAAGAATGTGATCGTCCATCGGTTCGTCGATCGTAATTGGGTAATCGTGCTCATTTGTTAGTGGGAACACACGGTTTTAATCCCGATCGAATCCAGGGAAATGCAGGAGCGACATTTGTATTCATCCAAGATGGTATCTGCGATTCTCTGGGATGATTGCTGGAGATCGCGCTTTCGGGGAGTGTTCGAAAAGATATAGAATCTGTGTTGATGTTCGAACTTAAATTTTAAGCGCGAAAGTAAGTATCGGGAAGAGGTCTTTTCGCGAAATGGCGACATTGCAGCGGATTATTTCGGAGGATTGAGATTTTTTAATGGTTTATTTTGAGAATTTTAAGACTATTCGGATGCATTATTTTGGAACTCTCTTCGTCGAATATGATATTTTATTGATATTGATCTTCTATATCACTTAATTTCGAAAGTAAGTGTTCGTCATTTGTAGATATTAATATATTAATGGGAATGAGAATTAAAATAATCGTAAATATAAAATTATTACTTTAAATAAAGTTTTCTCACTTTAAAAATGAATAAATTATTCATGAAATTGAAAATGGCTGCATTCCTTTATATTTAGGAAAGGCTTTAAAAAATCTCTATTTACAAAAATAATCATAAAAATATGAATAGAATTTTTTTTTTAAATTTTCATGTAAGAACATTAAAATTTTTATTTAAAACAAATAAAATTTGGCTTTTGAATATTCAAATTTTGTTTTTAGAGTGTTCACGTTTAGTTCTAAATTTTATTTTTGAAAGTGTTAAAGTTTGGTTTCTTAGATATTAAAAAAAAATTATTCGAGTATTAATAACTTCTTTTTTAAAAATAAATTTGTTTTTTACAGTATTGAAATTTTAATTTTAGAGTAATAAAATTTAAAATATTAAATCTTCGTTTACTTTTGGTAAAAAATTCCGTTTTCAGAGCATTTAACCTTTGTTTTGGAAAGGGGTGTTTGACTCTTATTTATAACAACGATTTCGTCAACGATTTTTTACTTTGTTGGTATTGCCTTGGGCTTTTTTCATGCATATATTTGAAATTGCATGCATCACTCATCTCTTTAGCAAACCCCCTCCCCCCCCCCCCCCCTGGAGTGGAGGTTATCTGGAAGAAGACAAAACACTAATTCAAATAATCTCCTCGAATCGAATACTATTGTAATAACAGATAATCTGCCTTAGGATATCTTGACTGGATATTGAATGAATCAATATTGACATATTGTATATTGAAGAAAAAAAATACTTACAGTACCAGAAGTTAACATGTTTCACCCAGGCATTATATACATGAAATTAAAGTTTTACATGATAATTACATTTTGCATAAAAATTACATGTTACAAAAAATTTACATTTTACATAAAAATTAGACAGATACATAAAAAGTACATATTTGAAAATTGTTAAACAAATTAATCTAAATTTTCAATTTCAAATAAGTATAATTTCAAGTATATTTTTAGGCTTTTTACTTCTTTTAGACTACCAGGAAATTTGTTATAAAATTTCTCAATATTCTTATTCTCCATTGTTTAAAAATATATAATTTAAATTTGAGTTATCATCTAAAAACTCTCCAAAATTCTTTGAAGTTTAATTATTGGCAAAATGTTACTATAATAATGGATTGAGGGGGGGGGGGGAGTGGCTCAAGTAGTTCCATTCCCAAAATATATACCAACATAAAAAAAATAACCGCTAACTAGCAGTTGAACTAATTAGTAATTAATCATTAATCATTGGGAGTTATGTTAATTAAAATTTTTAATTTTATTAATAATGACCTGCATTCATTGTTAATTATTAATAATGATTAATATTAACAATTAGAAGGCGGGTGTTTGATTTTAACATGGGATTCTGGTCGAAATATCGGCCACCCGCTCTTTAAACACATGACTGAGTTTTATTGGTATTTATAAAAATAAAAGATAGCGTATGTCTGTGGATCACAAATCACCTACTTTATTTTCGTATAAACTCCGAAAAATTATATATAAGTACATTCACAAGCAATGCATTTGAGGCTCGGATTTATTAAATTCCATTTAGTTTTTTTAAATTATTTTAACAATTTTAGAAATATTGCATAAATAAACATCTTAAAAAAAATATTTCCGAGACCTAAAACTTGCCTTTGTAGCTTAGTCGATAGCCCGCTGGACTTCGGAACTATGGGTTATGGGTTTCGAATCCTGACACTAGCTATATGTCCCCACGTTTCTCGGGCTTTACTCTGATTGACTTCTTCACCGTAGTGCCATCTGGCAGATTTAGTAAAAATTAATTTTTGCTTTAATGGATTGAAAGGGGAATGTGATGTTTTTTGAAATCTCATGTAGACAGTGACCTTCCTCTTATTTTGAAGATCATGTGCGCAAAATTTGATCGAGCTCTGAATAAAACTGTAGATTTGTATAAAAAACAAACAAACACACAGACGCTCTTTTATATATAGAGATTTATATGCCTTAACCGATTCCACAGAAACGCGAGGCCAAACAACTAGTCGGGTCTTTCCTTCGAGATAGACCCCGAACCGCCGCCAATAGCCCACTGTGCAGCTCTAGTGCGACGTTAATTAACCAAACCAAACCAAACAACTAGTATAACATATTTGTTACAATGGAGCGTGCAGGGAAAGGTAAAAGAAAGTCGTCTCCGTAAATCAAAAACCCCTCTACTTCCTCTGCCGTGATTGGCAGGCCTCATCCAGCAACCCTTCTAACCGCGTTTCCATCTCCATCCTCCTCTCATCGGAAGAGGAGAATAACCAGTCCATCCCTCTCCGCATCAAAGCTCCGGACTCCCCAGAATTACGGAGAGAGAGAGAAAGAGCAACAAAGGAAATGTTAATGTAATTTTCATAGTGAGACATTAACGTTGAAGAAGAATAGACGCCCCCACATTCCTTCTTCTTTCTCTTTGAGGGATGGTCCGAGTATCGTTTAGGAATTCATAGATCGTCTGCTTTTTTTTCTTTCGGTGTGCTTCTCGAGGTGTCAATAGTCGTGATTGATTTTGATGTGGAGGTGGGAGAATTAATTTGGGATGGAATCGTTGTGATTGGTTGAAGCGGAGGAATAGGAGATAAAGAGTTGATTTTGATTTGATGTTTAACATTAGGCTCATATTTATTTTAATGTATATTTGATACTTAGTTGGAGCTCCGTTGAATATAAATTATAAAGTTATTTCGTTGCCATAAAATGCTGTTTAAAATCTGCTCATATTTAACAAATGTTTGCAAATAAAGGTAAAGGGCCATGAGTTAACATTGAAAGGTCTCGACTTTGTTTAAAAGTTAGGCCTACCAAAGACGTACCATGTAAATTGTTCTGGAGCAGATTAAATCTTGAAGTCTCAATTCACCAGACCGTCTGAAAAAAATATTTTCCGATTTCGAAAATTCATTTTTGTTGGATCGAGAAAAATCCACTTAGGCAAAATCTACAAAAAAAATAATTGGTTATTCGGCTGCTATATATCCAGAAATGTCGATTAACCGAAGTTTTTTTAAACAATGTATCCAATTTAAAAATATTTTCATTGTTTAACAGAAGTTGTACAACAATGACATTTCGTTTAACCAGCATTTATTGGCATTGATAGGGATTATTTTACAATATACATTGTTGCGCACAAATTGCTACTTGCATTTCTTGGTGAATAACAGGGGGCAAAACCCCCTACTAAATTAAAAACTAAAAAGGGAAAAATAAATTCATCTTTCAATAAAAAAAGAAAACCGACTTTAGTAAAATGTGCTAAAAAGTAAAAATTTTTTTTTAATTTTACGAACGCATTGAAATAAATTTAATTATTTAATGTCAATTTTATACTTATTACAATTTTGAAGCTGGTGCCAATTTACAAAAATCATACCTAAATTTTAGTGCCGATTTCAAAAATTTGTAATAAGTATAAAATTGACATTAAATAATTCAATTTTTTTCAATGCGTTAGTAAAATTAAAAATTATTTTTTACTTTTTAGCACATTTTACAAAAGTCGGTTTTACTTTTTTTAGAAAGATTATTTTATTAATTTTAAAAAGAATGCATCACAGATAGGATTCGTTTTTTAAAAAGTGAAAGAAAGAAGAAATATACGGAGTTAAACAACAGCTCAACGGATCACTTAAATCTCTACCGTGGACCACGGCTTCGTAACCACTGTGTTAAATCTCGAAAATATTTTTAATATGTTACTTTATGAAATATTTTTTTTAAAAAAACTCTTCCTTTATTTAAATTATTGACATATTATATGATTACTAAAATTCTGTTAGATAGAGAAAAATTCACTTTGGAATTAAAAAAAATTGGTTATCCGGTTTTTATAGTAAATCTTAACACGCTTAAATGTCATTTAACTCGGATTTTATTTAAAAAAAATTCTCTGATTTCGAAATATTTAATAATTGAATAATGATTGTTATAACAATGTACATTGTTGGGAAAATATAGGTTTGTTTACTTGGTATTTATTAAACGTAGTCCGGGAATTGGAAAAAAGTAAACAACTTAAATTTGGTAAATAATAGTAGAGAGCGAAGCCCCCCAGCAAAAAAAGTCAGCATAAAACCTTCATTAAAAACCTGCATAAAGCGTTCATAAAACCTTCATAAAAACTGCCGTTATTTGTTTCAATGTCCTTCAAAAAACCTTCATAAAAACTGCAGTTTTTTTGCAGGTTTTATAAAGGTTTAATGCAGGTTTCCTGGTAAAGGGAAATTAAAGGTTTTTGTCTGCATAAAAACTGCAGTTTTCATGCAGGTTTTTTGAAGGACATTGAAACAAAAAACTGCAGTTTTTATGAAGGTTTTTTATGAAGGTTTTATGCAGGTTTTCCGTTAAAGAAAATTGAAGGAAATTTAAAGGTTTTTGTCTGCATAAAAACTGCAGTTTTCATGCAGGTTTTTTGAAGGACATTGAAACAAAAAACTGCAGTTTTTATGAAGGTTTTTTATGAAGGTTTTATGCAGGTTTTCCGTTAAAAAAAATTGAAGGAAATTTAAAGGTTTTTGTGGGCATAAAAACTGCAGTTTTTTTTAAGGTTTTTTGAAAAACACTATTTTTCTATTTTAAACAAATCAAAATTTAGACTATTTAACATTTTAAGTTGTATTTCAATATTTTTGCGCTATAGAATATTTTGAATAAAAAGAATAAATTTGTTCTATAATCTAACGTTCAAAAATCTGTAGAAAATATTTCTACTGCATACATATGAATGCAAAAAAATAATCATTAGCTTAAAAAACTTTATTAAAACTTTTTTTAAATATCTTCATAATTTCATAAGGTCTATTTTATTGCTAACGAGTTATAACAAAAATTGTAATTGACTTTAAAACTATATCTAAGAATTGAAACTACATTACTTAGAAATCAGACTTTTAATATTTAAAACTAATTTTGAATTATAAAATAATTAATAATTTTAATTTTATTTATTACTAAAATAGTTCAAATTAGTCACAATGTAGGTGAAGTTGTAAACATGCGTAATGCACATGTGAACAAAATATAATTTGGAAATATTAAATTAAAAAAATGTTTAATTTTTTAACATGTATTGTTCAGTTTATATTTATTGCTATTGAGATCATCATGATGATTGCTTGAAGCATCTGAAACTTAGCCAAACTAATGTTCAGGCATTATAAAGTTTTATAACAAATAATTGTTCAAGTTGACTAATAATTTAAATTGAATTCGGAACACTTCTGAACTGTTTTCATCTGGCCGTGTATTTTGTTAATAAGTGCTCCATCTATTTACTTAAGCCTAACTTGCAAAAGAAAGACCGGTACAAGAAAAAATAACTTGTCATACATTTACCTTATTAATACTACTATACTTTTCAATAATAACATTTAACTTTAAAACCTGTTTAGAACAGTTTTATTATAATCATGTTATCAATGGTCAATTTATTAATTATTTTGATAGTTATCAATCAGTTTTTATATTATCACTTACTAAAAACGCACGTTTTAAGATAAAAAGTCATAATGTCCAATTGCTTTACAGGTTTGACCAACATATTAAATGCCGTTTATCGTACTTTTTGTATACTTGGTTAATAAAGTGAAATATATTTCGTTAACATTTATCTGCACAAAAATATAAGTATTCAGAAAAACCTTGCAATAATTTTACGCATAACTTTTTTACTTTTCGAACTAATATGTAAAGTATGTTTAAACCCTGAAACGTACTTTACCCCTTTTTTTGTATACAGTTTTGCATTTGCAAATACCAAAATTCGACCTAAAACAATTATCTAATTTTATAACATACTTGTAAAAAATAAAAGAATACATAAGTTAAAATTCAACTTTTATTGTATAAAACTCCATTTACATTCTAAAGATAAGAACAATTATTAAAATAAATATTAAAAACTACCAAATGTCCAAACAATTAAGGAACTTTGCTACAAAAGTTAACAAAATTTTAAATGAAAATCCAACTTTGGAAACCGCACCTTTTTAAACCGTCGAGATCCAACTTTTTTGTTCTATTCCAATGAAAAATGAGTAAGAAATGAATGACCACGTTTATTCTAAATTTCACCATTTAAAAAAACAGCAGTCAGTGAACACTTGCATCTAATTATACCATGGCATCTGGTTTCATTGATGTGGTTGCAATGTTGTTCGAAATCAAGTAGAAACGGTCCTGAAGTATAAATCATTTTCCGTTCCATCTGTCAAGCTTGCTAATATTTACATTTGATAAACATTTGGGTGTTGCCACTCAATCATAACAAAATTATGTTAGAACTTCAAAACAGTTGAGAGCAAACGATTTCGGACAATCTACATTTTAATTCTTATTATTCTAAACACTCGCATGTTGTTTTGGCTATTAACCATCTGCAATTTACTTGTAATTTGTATAATTAAATTACAATTTCTTTACAACCAGATCGATCTGCCAGTTGATAATTAAAAATGTGGCAGTGTTATAAAAAATAACTTTCTTTTTAACGAGCAAAAATAAATATAGACGTATTCGCGAAAAGGTCACATTATTTAAACGTGTGTTGTCTGCAAATATTAAAAAAAAGGAAATGTGTTGAGTTTGAGTTGCATTATATATCAACAAAACTAAGTTGATTTGTTGAAATAATGTCGCAGTAGAGGTACACAAGAAACTATTGGTGACGGTTCGATATCTATTCCGTAGAAAATATCCGAAAACACTGCCTCGTAATTTTGAATCACAGTTAGAAGACCGGAGAACTAGTCCCCCATATGCACCTGTGTAGGCGTGCGGATGTTTGGACCCAGAGCCACCCTTAGGGGTGTGCCAAATGTGCCTTCGCACAGAGTCCCGCGCTTTAAGTAGGATCCGCCGCGCTCATATGAAAACAATTATTTTAAGAATTTATTTTATATTTATGTGAAATTTTTTATATTATTTAGGATATATTGTTTTGTTACGGATTTTTATTTGGGAAAAATATTTTAAGTAACTGATAGAATAATTGTTTTCAAATGCAAAAAATAATGCTTGTCAGTGCTACAGATTTATACAAACACGCTTATTTTGTTGAGTAAAACAAAGAATAGTGAAGAATTTTATTCATTAGTTTCAAATGAAATAATTCTTAAACGGGTTTACTCTACATAAATTATACAAGAGAAATTATGTACTTATTAACAAAAACTTTTAAAAAACTTATGAGGTATTTTCAAAAAATGTTATAAAAAAGTCTTCAACTGCATTTTGTTTAACGTTTGTAATTTACAGGTATAAAATCTTAAATTTCACAATTTTATTTAAGGTTTTATTCTGACTCTTTTTCTGCTGGGACATACTAATTATTTAACAATTTTATCCACCAATGCTATGTAGGATTTTAATGCGAATGTCGGGATAAATTAAAGGTTAATATAATTTAAAATAAACGATCAATTTTAATGATTTTTTTTTGTATTTTAAGAAACATAATTATCTTTTTACAGAAAACAAGGAATTGATGGTTAAACTTTTCAATAGCATTCATACTTTTTTCTTTAATAACGAGCCCATTGTCTCTAAGAGAACCTACTCTCACATAAATTTAGGAAAATGATAAAATATCGTTGCCAAAATTATTAATTTTAAATTAGGAAAATCTTATTAAAAAATAAATCAACTTTTCTTAAAGTGAGAGAAAAAAAAAGAAATAGAATAAACAGAATTCTCAAATGGGAGCATTTGAAACATCCCCTTCCCTTCATTATTGAAGCAAAATTTCGCTTTTATAAAACATACAGGTAAAATAAAACTTTCAAAAAAATTTCAAAATATCAATTTTCCGAAAATTTACTTTTAAGAAAACCTTTACAAAATCTACACATTTTCTGCAATAATTTCAATGCTAAATTTTTCAACATTAAAAAATGCATTTTTTAAAGTTTTTAATTTGTCTACATAAAACATATAAAATAAAACTTAATTTCCCTTCAAGAATTTAAATGCTCAATTTTTCATCATTAGAACTTCTGATAAACAACCTTTTTAAAAAAAGTTTTTAACTTTCGTGCAAGCTTTATAAAATTCTGCATAAAACCTTCGAAAAAGCTTCACTTTTCCTGTAAGAATATCATAACTAAAGTTTTCTACATTAAACCTTCAAAAAAACTGCAGTTTTTTTAAGGTTTAATTTGCTTTCATAAAACCTTTAAAAAAAACTGCATTTTCCCTTCAACAATTTCGATGCTGAATTTTTCAGCATTTAACCTTAAAAAAAACTGCAGTTTTTTTGAAGTTTTTAATTTACCTGCATAAAACCTTCAATTTCGCAATTTTAATGCAGGTTTTATGCTGACTTTTTTTGCTGGGCCCCTTCGAAATTTAAAATTAAAATGAAAAAACAAAAAACAAAAAAAAAAAACATAAGGGGCAAAAAACGCTATAAAGTGAAAATAATTTAAAATTTTACCAACAAGTTCAAGTTGAAAAAATATAAATATTTAATATTAACTTTTTAAATATGAAAAAAAAATTTAAGTTCGTGCCAATTCACAAAAAAACCATGCCTAAATTTTTACTCCAATTTCAAAAGTTTGTAAGAAGTACAAAATTAACATTATATTTAAAAATATATTAAATATTTATATTTATTTATTTTTATGTTTATATAAATATTAAATATTTCAAAAATTGTAACTTGTTCGTAAAATTAAAACTTATATTTTATTTTCTTAGCGTTTTTTATTCTTAAAGTTGTATTTTCATTTTTAAAAAAGATTGTTTTATTTTATTCTAGAAACCGATTATTACAAGAATGCTTAAAAAAGTTATGATGAAAGCAAATTAATTATTAAAACATCAATGATACTTATAATATAAAAACATCAATAAATACAACAATGCTTGGAAAAGTTATCTTAAAACAATGAATTTATATTACTTTGAATCCTTTATTCAAATTTCGTTCATTTGGGCGCCATTTTGAAAAAGTTTTGAGAGCGTCTTTGAATGCGTAAAATTATTCCGTATTCTAGCGTATGAAATTTGTTCAGGACATCTTTGCTTTCTTAAGTAAGTAACATTATTTTATAAATGTAAATTCTAAGAAGTTTTGACGTGTAAATCGTTATATGCGACTTTTGTGTTCGTTAAGTATATCTATCCCGTTTACGTATCCGTTTATTGTGCCCTTTAATTACCGTCTAACAATATTTAAATCCATACTTCAAACAATTTCGGTATTTTTATGACAACTATTTCATATTATGAGTATGATAAACTCCCTAAAACTGTTTAGGAACTTTACTTTTAATTACCATTGACAATAATTTAAACGTTTATTAGGTATAAACTATTAAGCGCTGAATGAAGATTTCATGTTAATTCGAAAGTAGTTTTGTAATTTTCTACGGCGAATATTATTTTGTAGGAAACGATTAAGAATTTGTAAATAGGGATACTACTTGACTAAGTAAAATTAGGAAAACAATTGGTTACATTTGAAACATTATTAAATATTTTTTAAGTAAACTCTAAGCAATCTTTCATTATTTCATAGATATGTAAATGTATAGATGATACTTTAATGCCACTATTTTAGGTAGAATGAAAATGCCCATAAATTTGTTTATGAATTTAATTTTTTTTAAAATTAAAATTTTAATTACCTGTTAAATATATACTATAATGTGCTTTATAAACATGTATAGTTCATTATAAGGTAGTTTTTTATTTTTCTTCGTAGAATCTGAGTTTATAGAAATCGTTTTCAAAAATTTAAATGAAGTGTTTTTAAATAAACTAATACGTTTTTGAATTTTATTATTGATTAAAATGCCTTTTAATTTATTCCTAAGTAAATACAAAAATAAAATAGTGCATTTAAAGTCTTTATCATAGACTTAAAAATATTCATGGTCGACTTTTCTATGCAAATACTGTACTGTGCCACGATATGCTTAATTATTTTGGTCATAGTATTTATGTGACACAGGTAACGTATACTAATCTTTTGTAATTTAATTATATTTTTGATAAGTTTGAAGAAGGGTTGGTTTTTAATAATATTGTTTCTTATACTAAATATCATACTTTTATTTTAGATCAAGATGGAGAAACAATCGAAAAATATGTGTAATTTCTCATTTTCATGAACGAGAAATAAGAAATTTCTCTTTTTTTTCATATTCAGAAGACAGAACATCAAAAATTAGTTCAATGCAAGAAGTAAGTTTTAATTATAATTTGTTTTTATTATTATTGTTTCTAATAACAAATAACATTATTTTATTTTAAGGGACAAGATGGAGAGTCGATTGAAAGAGAATAAGCGACATTTCTCATTTTGTTGAACGGAAAATGAGAAATTTCACCTCTTATTCAGTTAAGAAGACAGGATATCAAAAATCAATTCATCAATTCAAAATGTAAGCTTTAATAAGAATTTGTTTTTAATATTATTATATTTAATGTGAAATAACACACTTTTACTTTAGGTTCATATAGCGAGACTACTGCAATAGATGAAGGGTAATTGTTCCGTTTGATGAAGGAAAAATTAGAAATTGCACTTTCTTATCAAAATAAGAAGACAGGAAATCAAAAATTAGTTCATCCATGTAAAAAGTAGTTTGAAATTTGTTTTTATAATATTGTTATTTCTAATTTAATAGTATAATGATAATATAACATACTTTTATTTTAGATGTAGATAGAGAGGCGATTGCAAGAAAAGAAGTGCAATTTCCCATTTTGAAGGAGGAGAAATGCGATATTACACTTCTTTACGAAAATAAGAAGACAGGACATACAAAATTAGTTCATCGATGTAAAAAAGTAATGTGAAAGTAATTTTTTTTTATCATATTGTTGTTTCAAATTTGATATTAATGATAATTTAACATACTTTTATTTTAGGTCAAGACAGAGAAACGATTGGAAGAAAATAAGTGCAATTTCTCATTTTGAAGAAGGGGAAATGAGAAATTGCACTTCTTTATATGAATAAGAAGAAAGGACATCAAAAAATAGTTCATCAATGCAAAAAGTAAGTTTGCTTAAGAATTTGTTTTTAATATTATTATTTCTTACATAATTTCTGACATTTACTATTAATTCTATTATTTACTATTATTACTATTATTTCTTACATAATTAACACACTTTAATTCAAGTCGAGATGGATGAGCGACAATTGCAAGAGAAGAAGTGGAATATCTCATTTTGATGAACGTGTAAATGTGACATTGCACTTCTTCATCACAATAAGAAGACAGGGCATCAAAAAGAAATCCTTCAATGCAGAGAGGAATTTTGAATAATTATTTGTTTTTTAGTGTATTTTTATTTAATTTTCTAATTTATTTTTAATTAATGAAACGTAGAAAATATTTTAATTTAAGTATTATTAAATTTTACACAAAATCCTTTAATTTTTGTTTAAGTATATTTTGTAAGCCATGGATCTTGATGCGGAGGTTCCTGGGGCACATACATTTATACGGAGGATTGATAAACAGAGTTACCATAAAATAAGTTTCCCTATTTTGAGACATATTTTCAAAGAGTTTTTACTAAACTAATGAACGAATTTACTTGAAACGTCATTTTAGCCAATCATAAAAATTGGAATTGGTATTCATCAAATACCTCTCCAATCGACAGGAGATGAGCAAGCTGTTCTGAACGACATGACATCAAGATAACACTTCCACGAACGTGCTTTGCTGTATTTCAAGATTTTACACGCATCAGTGCATTATCTCCTATGATACGAGAATCAATTAATCATGCATTTTGTCAGAGAGTTATAACTTCGGAATGCATCATTACTTTATATTCCATACGGTGTAATATAAAGTAATCAAACGAAATTCATGTCCAAAAAGACATTTCTAATTTTCACGACGAAATGCACCATTCGATCATCCGGACATAAATCCCCAAACCAATTAGAACTCTCTCACACCCCCATCGATTATCCGTCAAAAGATAAAACTGCATTCCTCATTTCCATATCCGGAGCCCTATTTTGCCTTCTATCACTACGCATTCATTTTCGAAAAAGCGACAGCATTAAATGAAACACGTTTCGTGAGAATTACGTTAGAGGAATAACCATCTATCTAAAGGGGAGAAACAACTTTGGGACGTCTTTGGGAAGACAACGGTCTGATTAATGTAGAGTGGAAGGCTTTCGATCGAGAATGATTTACACGAGGAGAGTAGATTTCATTAGGTATTTTTGAGTAAAAAAATGTAGGTAAAAACTTAATCTTGGTGTTTTTTGGGTGATATTGTGTTTGCAAGTTCTAGTGTATTAAAAATAATTTAATTTTTATCATCTAACATTTATTATAGCATTTCGTGCCACTGAAAATGTTTCTTACGATTTCGTTTTCGGAACAAAATATCTTATTTTAAATGCAAGCCCTTTCAAGCATCAAAAATAATCCGTCGTGTAGAAGGGAATATCGAGTTTGACTAGGAATGCGTCACAATGTCAAATACCAACATCGCCCAAGCCTATGTAGAAATTGAGATCAAATCCCAAACAAGATGACAGTAAAATGCATTAATCAATCCAACACATCATTAAACTAAGCTGTGATGCCCATACAGTGAGGTTCATACACTGCAATGTTCATGTTCATATACTGTGATGTACATGTTCATATACTGTGGTATCCATATTCATATACGGTGATGCTTATGTACTGTGATGTTCATGGGCATACACGGTCATGTTCATGTTCATATACAATGAGGTTCATACATTGTGATGTTCATGTTAATATCCAGTGAGATTTATATACAGTGATGTGCATGTGTATATACAGTGATGCTCATATTCATATGAAATATTCTTGTTTATATACGGACGTGATTATGTACTGTAATGTACAAGTTTGTATACAGAGATGTACTGTAATGTACATATTCATATACAGTGAGGTTTATGTACTGTGATGTATATATTTATATACAGTGATGTTCATGTACTGTGATGTATATATTTATATACAGTAATGTTCATGTTTATATACGGTAATGCTTATGTACTGTACATATTCATATACAGTGAGGTTTATATACTGTAATGTACATATTCATATACAGTGAGGTTTATGTACTGTGATGTATATATTTATATACAGTGATGTTCATGTTTATATACGGTAATGATTATGTACTGTAATGTACAAGTTCCTATACAGTAAGGTTCATGTACTGTGATGTACATGTTCATATACAGTTTAGTTCATGTACTGTGATGTACATATTTATATACAGTGGAGTTTATGTACTGTGATGTACATAGTCATATACAGTAGTGAAATTTATGTACTGTGATGTACATATTCATATACATATAGATTGATGTTTATGTGCATAAACAGTTATGCCCATGTTCATATACTGAGATATGCATGTTCATTAGGGTGGAGTGAAAAGGGCGAAAAAAAAATAATTTCAAATTTTAGTGTTTCCTGACCCAACGAATGGTGCCATTTGGTGAAAAAATCACTGTGAAAAATTTTAAGTGGAATCGTTCATCATCTTCAGGTTCCACATTGAGATATAAAATATGATATTAAAGTCAAACAGCAAAAAAAATCTTTTTTTTTATTTTAGTTTAATTTTTACAATATTTTATTTTCAGATTAAAAAACGGTTCTAATTATTAAAAAATAGACATGAACATATTAACACACATTATTTTCAGATTTCACACGAGGTCCAAAAAAGTTCATCTTGGTGTCAAATTTCGGAAGTTCGTTTCGTGACTTTATTCCGCTGCGAAGTATCCATCCTTGACGGCTTCTACACCACATGTTGCCAATGATGCTTGTGTTCCCAGTTTCACATGCCTCACCACTGCTTAAGAATGGCTTCCCTGTTCAAATTGTGAACCATTTCTGATCAATCTTGTTATGTCTTCGTCGCTGAAGTTCGTGGTAACTGGTGGTTCCAAAGGATTGTCATAGTGAATCATCTCGAAATAGTAATTTGCTTTTAAATTCAAATTGGGAAGATTAAATTATCTTATTTTCCCCTTTGAGTCAGTTTTTCTTGATTTCAGTATTCTTCTGAAGCCAAGTTCTCGATGCTCGTTCATTTAGCATCGCTAACAGAATATTCTCAGAATGAGCAAAATAACAGTTCCTCTGAATAAATTCGTGAACGATTGCCTTAAAGTCTTTTGGAAATAATGAACTTTTTTTTTATAATTCCATTAAGGTGACGTGTTCCATGTGTGGCATTCGGGATTTTCTTTATTTCAGACCAGGATGGCACATAAACTTTCATAACATATTATACCATGAGCTTAAAGTCTGATGGAGCATCATTATTGCTTTGGTGGTCGATACGTAAAGGCGAAGAATTTTGTTGGCTGAAGTGAGACATCTTCCCGGGTCTTCTGTTTGCTAATTCTGGAAGGCATACCCCCAATGATACTGCCTAGAAATGTCGAAGAGGTGTTTTTGGTCTGTACCGAGTTCTTTTTTGTCAATTTCGGGAAAAGCAACTGGAATAGAGACAAAATTTTCCACGTCAAGAGTTTTGCATGTTTTTATAGATTTGCCTATAGTCGTGGAAAACTCTTGTGGTCCAGACGTCTTTCGGTCCCAAATAAACAGAACCAGGTTCTGACAAGAGCGTAATATGCTCTACTACAGCTGTAGTCCTGTAGTATAAGAATTCCCTTTCTTCTTATACATAACAGTCTTGTCATTTCTTCCATCGAAGTAGAGGGCATACAAAAATTGCAATATTTGTGTAGAATCTAGCTGGGACCGTAACTTTCGACGTTCCGTCCTCAGCTTATTCCTGTCGATAACTTTAGCCGGAATATCTTTAGATACAATCCCTACATCATGAACCACAGATAACGCAATGACAGCAGCTGACCTATCTGATATTCCTGTCCTATCACAAGCAACTGCTAAATGCAGCAAGGATATTTTCATCTAACTTGTCTTGGATGTTAAGGGAGTTTTATCATGCTTTCAGACGTTTGGCTTCGAAGCTAACGTAATAGTTATCATCTTCAGGGATATCTTCTAATTCTGAATCAGATCCTAGAATGGCGTTCGCTGCTGAATCTGTAATAGACTTAGAAGAAGCTTTAGTTTTGCATTATCTTGCTTTGGCCTCATGCTTTTGCCTTTTATGTTGTTTTTTTCTTATACGCTTCAATTTTCGGCTTACAGAAATGTCAATCGACCCTATTGCCATTTTCTTACATGCCGTTGACCTGTTAAAAAATTTCGCTCCATACGAGGAATCTTTAAAGAACACTTGCATTGTTCATAATTCAAACATTTGCATGAAGAAATATCAAACGAAGTACTATTTGTCTGGCCGAAGAAATATTTCCTAATTTTGTTAGCCCACTTTCGAGATTTTGATAATCTTTTCATATTTTTATACTTTTCATTGTAATTTCCTATAAGTCGAAAAATTTCTTGATGACTTATACCACTGGCAAGGCGGCTTTCTTTCAAATTCTTGAAATATCACAAGAAACAATTTCGATGATATCTTTGACTGAAGGATCTTTCTTATTCCCCTTTCACAATAAATAATTTTTGATCCAGAGGAAATGCTTTATTAAATCAGCAAACGTGAGTACAACTGTCCCAGAAAATGGAATCCACGTGACAACTATGTCATGGTAAAAATAGTTATCAGAATAGAACACGTGCTGCCATCTATTAAAATTAAGTAAATTTGCTTTTTATGTAGAGTACGAAAGTAATTTATAGCGCTAACATCTGACAGTAAAGTTTTAATTAAGTAATTTATTGACTAAATCATAATTAATTACTAATAATTATCATACAATTAATGTTAAATATCATTTTAATTAACACATTAATTAATAGAAATTATTTATTAAATAAAAGGACATTTTTTTATATAAAAGGCTATATATAAACATTCTTTTGAGATGTGGAACCTCAAGATAGCAATATTTTGGGCTGAAATTTGGTGACAATTTGTTCTAGTGAGTTTGGCACCGTATAATGACTCAGGCAACATGAATTTCAAAAAAAAGTTTTTTCGCTCCACCCTAATGTTCATATACGGTGATGCTCATGTGCAGTTATGTTCACGTTCATGTGTTGTTTTGTATTTGTGTCGGAGTGTTCATGCAGAAAAGAATCCTTACATATCCATATATATTCGATACATATCCATCTTAAATATAAACTCCGACTTACGCAGTCACAACAAAGAACAAAACACGGGCAATAATATAAAAATATCGAACCATTCAACAAATCACCATACTCCCACTCACATAAAAACCTCCACATTGGGCAATCATCTTTTTTCCTCCGAGAAAAAACACCTAACCTAGAAGAATATAATATAAAAAAGGTCCTCCCCAAAAGCGAAAGCAGTTCGATGGGCGTTCTTAATTAGATTCGAGGGCCCTCCCCCTCCCCCCAGATGTCCTCCGCGGAAGGCGGGCATAATCCCATGCCTCCCTGGAGGAAATTGAGGATTTAATCGACACGGCCCGCGAAGGCAATTAATTTTGCGGATTATAGGGATACAAGAGCCATTATGGTCTTTCAGCGAAAAAAAAAGCTCCTTTCACTTTGGGCCGAGACACATGGCCCCGCGTTACGGCTGCGGCGGCCTAATCCTCCGGCCTTTATGAGGTGCGTCTCCGGGACTGGCGCGGCAGCCCGAATGGAGGACTTTTTTTTTCATTTTGTTTTGGGTGGGACACGGGAGATGCTGCGTCCCTGGAGGTTTTTTTTTTGGATGGAAGTATTCGATCGGGTGCTGTGAAGGACATTTGTTTGTATTTTGACTTTTTTTTATTGCTTAAATTAGGAATTATAAAGAAATTATAAGTTAATAATAACAATAATAAATTTGGTTTGTTTAAATAACGTCGCACTAGAGCTGCACAGTGTGCTATTGGCGACGGTTCGGGGTCTATCTTGAAGGAAAGACCCGGGAACACATACACATTCACACACACATTCATTCATACCTGCACCTCGTTATTTTAGAACCATGGTCAGATGACGAGGAAACACCTGAACTGGCACCCAACGCCTTCAATAGACATCGGGACTTTGGACCCCGATCAGATGTATCGTGCACTAGTC
Organism: Troglohyphantes excavatus; assembly: GCA_963932185.1. Taxonomy (NCBI): domain Eukaryota; kingdom Metazoa; phylum Arthropoda; class Arachnida; order Araneae; family Linyphiidae; genus Troglohyphantes; species Troglohyphantes excavatus. Next base: position 69,581,391 of record OZ010674.1, on the reverse strand, counting down.
CCGTATACACGCCGTTCATTTTTGCGGATGTTCTGGACGACTTTTCTAGTATTTTGTACCGAAGCTGGCAACCCTCCGAACAAAAGATCACTACTTTTTACTTTTCTTTGTCAAGTCCATCACCGTGCATCGAACCGGGAACTTTCGTACTCCTAGCTGACGCCCTTAACAATAATAATAAATAATAAAATTATGGATTCCGAAATTGCAGTCCTCCGTGGCTGAGTGGATAAAGACGTCAGCTGGGAATCAGAGGGTTCCTGGTTCGATCCTGTGCGACGGACTTGACTATGAAAAGTCAAAAAGTAGTGATCTTGTGATCGGTGGGTTGCCAGTTTCACTACAAAATACTAAGAATGTCGTCCAGAACATCCACAAAAATTACCAGCGTGTATACGGGACTGGTGCACGATAAATCTGATAGGGGGCCAAAGTCCCGACGTCTATTGAAGGCGTTAGGTGCCAGTTCAGGTGTTGTCCTCGTCAATCTGATCATGGTTCAAAAATACGAAGCATCGTTCCCGGATTTTTTCTTCGAGATAGGCCCTGAACCATCGCCAATAGCCCACTGTGCAGCTCTAGTGCGATGTTAATAAACCAAACCGAAATTGCAAATTGTTGTTATTTTTTTATATGATAAAATATTAATTCTCTATCAGCGAGAATTTGTCAAACGTTGCACATTTTCACTCAACCACCCCTAACTTTGCAGTTAATTTCGGCTCTCTTGAAAAATGCAAGTGGAGATCAAGCGTTTTGATAATCTGTCCATTTCGTAGTTCATTTTAAAGTATGTTACATGTGTGTCACAGGAAAAAAAAAATATTTAGTCAAACTATTTTTAGTGACGATACTGGACTCTACATAGAAATTTTTTACAAGTAAAACATTAAAGTTCCGAGCATTTCGGACATCAATTCCCCATCTTGGAAAAAATAGTTAGCAACGGAAGGACAATTAAATTTGTTTAGCCCTAACACAAAAGTGATTTCTGCTATTGTAAAATGTTTTCACAGTTTCAGAGTTTAAATAATTTTCTGGCTATATACAAATACAAATAGTGACGACCCACAACAGACTCAAGACCCAACAAGGTTGGTCCAGCTAGTACCTCTTAACTATCCCCCAATGGACAACTTCTTCTTCAAATACTATAACAATATTCACTGGAAAGTTATTCCATTTGTTTATTAAGCTATTAAGGAAATAGTGTTTTCTTCTTTCCCAATTAAAACGTAATTTGTTTAATTAAAACTCATGACCTCTCGTTCTAACACTCATATTAAAATCTAAACCCTCCACATTAACTTGTTTAATAAATTTCAACAGTTGAATCAAATCTCGCCTAACCCTTCTGTCTTCCAGGGTATACATATTCAAATTTCTTAATCTGAATATGTTTAGCACACCTTTTTAACATGTCCTTTGTTTATAACTTCTTCACGTCGCCCTGGAAGTACAACGGATAATACACTGGACTGCGGTGCCTTAGGATATGGGTTCAATTCCCAGTAAGCATTGGTAGTAATTTACGATACTTATTGAAAATTATTTATGAAGGTAGCCTATGTAAGCAAGCTACTGCTCTTTTTATTAATTTTTACTCGTTATACTAATTTGTGAGAACATGTATTTTTAAAAAATGAAAATTATGTATTCAGAGCTATGATTATTAGCATCGAATGTAATCAAAAATGTGTAAGTTTTACTTATTTTTGAGTACCTATATTTAACAGTGTATAGTGGACATTTATACTAAGGCCTTTCTTATTATTGAAGTTTAGATGGAATTCGTCATTCTGGTACAATTTGAGAAAAATACAAAATGTCCAAAAATGTCACTATACCAAACAATCAAAGTTCTTCCCCAGCTATTCATTTGCCTGAAGAAGATCTCCCTGCCAGTCGAACTACAGAAATCCAAACTCCCACTCTCCATTTGCGTTCTTAATAAAGAAACTCCCGCATCTCGCACCGACATTTACATCCCGTACAGGTGTCAAGAACAACACACACAAAAAAAATCTCTCATTTCGTTTTATTCCTTCCACGTTGAACCAAACTCCCAACGAAAAATTATCTCAGAGATACAAAATTTCAAAAAATTTACGACTGGCAGCTGCCATCCCTGTTAGGGCGGGGAGGGAGGGAGGGAGGGAGGGAGAGCCCTTAGTGGACATTAAAGCGCACCTTTCAAAAGAGTCGGGATTTTTATAACGGACTCTTCTTCCCCAACACCGGACGGAGAAGAAAAGGGGGGCGTCTACTAATTAACCGACTGTCTAACGTTGATTTGAAGAGGATTAGGTTATCAAGTTCAATTATTTGTTAATGTACAACATTTGTATTACTTAAAGAAAGTGTCTGCCTGTGAATAGTAGAACACCTACTCCCTCTGCGTATTAACATATATATATATATATATATATATATATATATATATATATATATATATATATATATATATATATATATATATATATATATATATATATATATATATATATATATATATATATATATATATATATATATATAAAGCACTATTCATCCTTCATCCTCCAAATGTTCACAAGAGGTTCAGATTTTGATGTTGTGTCCAGTTATTTAAATGATTTCAATTTTTTTTTTAAATACTTCATAAAGAAACATTTTTTGAAAAATTATTACATGACCAAAAATGTACGGATACGTATCCAGAAACGGGGATATAATAATAATAATAATAATAATAATACTTTACGACGCATTAACATTTAAATAATAATTATTATTATTATTTTAATGTTAATGGATAAATAATGTTAAATAAACATATTTTTTGTAATTTTTTTCAAATTTTAATAAATTTTAAAAAATTTTAATTTTTTTTTACTACGGAGTTACCAAGATAGGGTCAGTTGCATTTAAAGACCAATTGTATGGTGCCAAATGTTCTGTAAGTCTTGATTGGACTTATATTTTTTTTTAATTAAGTTGTTATCTAGGGTTGCCGGTTTCGCTACAAAAATACTACTACTAAAATATTAAGAAAACTCGAATTTTGAGTTTATGCAACGTTATGCGTTTTGGTGCTACGTTTCCCAACTAAATGGTATCTGTGGTAGCACAGTAAAATGGAGAAACTAGCACTAAATGTTGGTTGCAGTTAAATGCGTACCAAATTTTGGTGCAAGGTCGTAATAATTTTTAACAATGTAGAAGTTCTGGGAACAGTAGACATTGATATCAAAAAAACATGTATATGTTTTTATGTAGTCGTTTTAAATGATTAATGCGACATTCATGCCAAATTTGAAAAAAAAATCGAAAAAAGCGTTTGGTAGTAAATGTATAACAAACAAATTTACAGACAAACAGGCGAAATGCTAAAAGATCTAGTTAAAACAAGGACCTCGTTAACGCTCGGTCAACTAAAGCAAATAAAAAAATATAAAGCATGCTTGTCAATAAAGTAAAATAATAAGTTTAGGTTTTTCTTTAATATTAAAAATGGATGTTCGTTTTTGAAGATTATTCTTTTTTTATTATGATTATTCTTTTTTTACAAAACAGTCGTCTGCGAAATGCTCCAACTAAATATTTCGTCAAACTAAGTAAATTTATTTCGCCGTTTTTATCTACGAAATTTATTTATTTAAAAAATGTAGGCTATTTTCCGCACTACTCAACAAGGGATCACTTGTCCTAAAGTCGAGCGTGATATTGGTCGAGACAGAAAAACTCGTTCTTGATTCTGGAAATATTGACAAAAACCGAAATTAGAACCAAATGAGCTGATTCCACTGAAAAGGAATCAATGTAAATTACTTTCAGGCAAGATTTGAAGATTCTTGCTTCGCCAAAAATCAAATAATTCAATGACGAAACGAGTATCAAAATTGACGAAAATAGCCTTGACGATCTCAGAATGCTATATAAAAAAAGGATAGCGTTATTTTTGGGAGTTGTTTGCGGAAGGGTGCAAAGCACGCCAAAGGAAAGGCCGCCAAATAGCGCGATCGAAATAAATTAACACCCCTAGAAAGGTGCGAAGAAGAGATGGAAATGACAGGCGATGATGAAGACGCGCCGACAAGGATGGGGCAGTAAAATTTTATGGGGCGATGGGGCGTGGGCCCGTTTACGATTTCGAAAGTGGGGCGATGTTGATCTAGGGCGGGGAGAGGGGGGCTCGGAATGAGTCCATAGTCCTGAATTAAAACTAATAAACGTCGGAAATGGTTCATCAGCACGTGTTTTTAATGAGCCGTCTTTTTTAACGGGATTGAGCCCTGTCTCAGTCGTCTAACATGAGAAGTTTTATGGACTTCTCCAACAGGTTTGAGTCCGTGTTCATTTCTGAGACATAGGGTGATCGGCTCGGTGTTCAGGGTGTAGTTTCGGCAAGCTTTTTTATATATATACAGTCACGGGGAGCTCTTAACTACTGTAATGAAGGTGCTGGTGAAAAATATAATAAAATTTTATAAAAATTGCTTTCTATTTCATTATTAAATAATCTTTCTAAAAAAACGGAAAACCGACTTTAAGAAAAATGCGCTAAAAAGTAAAAAATAATTTTTAATTTTACGAACGCATTGAAAATATTGAATTATTTAATGTCAATTTTATACTTATTAAAAAAAATTTAAATCGCGTCAAAATTTGGGTATGATTTTTGTAAATTGGCACCAACTTCAAAAAGTTATAATAAGTATAAAATTGGCATTAAATTTGTTCATTGGGTCCGTAAAATTAAAAATTATTTTTTACTTTTTAGCGCATTTTTCTTAAAGTCGGTTTTCCTTTTTTTTTTAGAAATATTATTTTATTTTTCCTTTTTTAGTTTATGGGTGCTCCCCCCCCCCCCCCCTCTCCCCTATTATTATTCACCAAGAAATTGAAGTAGCAACTTGTGCTCAACAATGTATAATGTAAAACAATCCCTATCAATGCCAATAAATGCTGGTTAAACGAAATGTCATTGTTGTACAACTTCTGTTAAACAATGAAAATATTTTTTATTCGGATAAATTGTTTAAAAAAACTATGGTTAATCGACATTTCTGGATATATATCAGCCGGATAACCGTTGTTTTTTTCAGATTACTAAGTGGATTTTTCTCTATCCAACAATAAAAGAATTTTTGAAATTGGACAATATTTTTTTCAAACAGTCCGGTTAATTGAGAATTCCGGATAGTTAAATGCCGTATAACCGGATATTTGTTTCAAAATGCTCCCGAGTGAAACTTCCCGTATCCAATAATTTTTTTTTTGCAAATAACTAAATTAGAACCGAAATCCTGCGAGAACATATATAAAAAAAATACATAATCGAATCTATAAACTCTGGACTTGGCGCGCAATTTGGCGATTTTAATTTAAAATTTCAGGCGGTTTTATTTTGGAATTATGGTTGGCACGCTGTTCAGTGGGTTAAAAATAGTTGTTTGGCTCAGAATGACGTATTGACGTCAAAAAAAAAGTTGAGCAGTTCAAAGTTCCGTTATTGAAACATTGTTTGTAATAATGTGCTATACAAAAATACATTTTCTAGGAGGTCTTCAGAGAGTAGAGTGAGTGTGGGAATTGCTTACACGATGAAGTACATTTATTTTAGGAGAACTCATCAAAATCTTCAACACTGTTAAAAATAGGTACTTACTCAAAAATAAGTGAAATTTACTAATTTTTAATTGCATTCGATGCTTATCATAGCTCCGAATACATAAGTTTCATTTTTGAAGACATGTACTCATAAATGAGTACAATGGGTAAAAATGATTAAAAAGAGCAGTAGCTTGCCTACGTAAATCTCTTTCAATAAATGTCAACAATTACAACCAAGACCTACAGAGAATCGAACCCAAGTTCCTGGCACGGCAGTCCAGTGTCTTAACAGTTGTACTACCAGGGATACGTAAAGAAGTTATAAACAGAATATACGTTAAAAAAGTAAGGCAAAAGAATGGGAATTAAGAAATTGAATTACTAACTCATTTTCCATTTAACTCATTTTCCATCACATAAAGTGAAAAACCATCTTCTGAATAACTATTTTAAGTTTGTCATGTCGCTTTGTTAAGATGGCTTGAACGGAAGATGAGATGAGCAATATTACTGCTCATTTTTGAAAAAAAGTACGATTACTTAAACTTGTGGGCATCATCGCTCATTTACAGTGAAATTGTACTCAAAGAATAACGAATATGTACAGGTACTCATTTTAAATACTTTTTTTTGTTACAGTTAGGAGATGGTCTTCACAGAGTAGTGTGTATGTAGAAATTACATCCATGATGAAATACAATTATTTTATGTGGACACATCAACATCTACAAACCATCTCCTGCAACAAACAGTCATCGAATGGTATACACTCTCCTGCATTACACGCCTGCAACACCCTTCATTAACCGCATAACTCACGCTAAAAGACATACTCCAAATGACAATTCTCCCTACACAAAAAACGATCATGCAAATACGACACACTACAGAGCGTCACCTGTCACATCTGGTAAGACATCCACCCCCCACCCTCTGTTGAGGGTTTTTTAAAAGGGGCGCACGGTTACGCCCTTATCCAAATCCCGTCTTTCCCATTCCGCCCACGGTGAGCACCCAAAGCCACCGCGATTGTTGTCTAACCACTGGGTGTGCAGATGCTCCCAAACCCCCTGCGCCTATGAGGGTGCAACAGGATTTGGGAATTTGCTGTGTAGTATAGGAGTGATGTGGATGGTTTTTTTAGGGGGCGTACTTGTTAGACAATGCCTATCCATCTTTTTGATGAGCTATAAAAAAGTATTTGGGGTATTTGTGGTGTATTGGTTGTGATATTGACTGCTTAAATGCCTTTTTATGATTTATAAAATGGAGTAGAAAATGACTTGGATGGTATACCGTCAAAAGTTTTCTAAATATTTTTTTATTTGTTTCTAATTTACTTTTTTGTCTAATATTTTGTCTATATTTTTTGTCTAATATTTTTTTGTCTAAATATTTTTAAATGCATAACTAAAAAAGTTTAATGATTCGGGGGTTCAAAGTATGTCAATGTTGCTGAATTTTGTAACAAAAAAACGAATTAATGCGTCGAAGGTTAAAAGTTATTTCATCATTCTGCAAACTTTATAAAAAATGTTTTGAAAAAACTGAAAAGCCAACTTTAAGCAAACATGCGCTAAAAATCGAAATATAACTTTTAATTTTGGGAATAAGTGTTAAAAAATTTGTAAATTTTTAATATAAATGTTATTCTTATTACATTTTTTTCAAATCGGCAGTAAGACGTATTTCTTAAATGTCCCAAATCATGTAAAGTGAAATACTAATTATACTCCAATTTTCAAACAACCTTTCCTACTGCGAAAAACTATCTTAATTGTTTAGTTTTCGTAATTATCCTTTTTAACACAAACTCTTCTTCTTTCAAGTATCTTTACAGACCCCTTTATTATGTATGCATTTCTATATATTATAATTATTTTTTTCATTGATAAATTTACATTGACCTGCAATAATGATATTCTCTTGGATGAGAGCAAAAATTAACAAGTCATATGTATGAAGTTCTTTAGGTGTTGTAATTGACATTTTTTTCAATTAATACCACCTTTTTCATGCAGTGTCACTCAATCTGCGATCAATAGTCTTTTGAAAAACAGTACTTTGGCTATGCTACCTCGATTGCAGTCGTTATTTATAATTTTACACTAGCTCTTTACCAATGCACCTAGCTCTTCACCAATGTACATAGTCCTATACAATTTTAAATAAAATACGGTATATTTCATAAACACCTAATTATAAATTAAAAAAAACTATCACAAAGCAATAACATTTAAATGAAACCTAACACTTTCTCTGTAAAATATAAAAATTATTTTAATAATTTGAATTCAAACTAGTCAGCAAATAATTGCAATTTTATGCAATGTTAAAAATAGGTATTCAAAAATAAGTCAAATGTGCTCATTTTTGATTACATTCGATGCTTATCATAGTTCTGAATACATAAGTTTTATTTTTAAAAAAGACATGTACTCAAAAATGGGTGAAAATGAACAAAAATAGCAGTTGCTTGCCTTCATAGGCTGCTTTCATAAATAACTGTAAAAAAATATTGACAACCAACTTAGACTTGCCAGGAATCGAACCCAGGTCTGCAGAGTCGCTGTCCACCGTCTTATCCGTTAAGCTATTAAGCGAAGAAGTTATAAACATAAGTAATGTTAAAAGGTGTGCCAAAAGAATGGGAAGTAAGAAAATCGAGTTGTAATAACTCAGTTTCTATTTAAGCAATCGACATCCAATAATGTGAAAAACCATCTTCTGAACAACTATTTTAAGTTTGTCCGGTCGCTTTGTTAAGATAACTTCAACAAAAGCTGATAATAGCAATGTTAAACCACACTGCTCATTTTTGCGAAAGTACGATTACTTATATTTGAGTAAGTCATCGCTCATTTGCGGTGCAATTGTACTTAATAAAATAAGTACGTTCATGTTCTCATTTTAAGTACTTTTTTTACAGTGTGTTTAGAAGTTTTATATATAATAAAACAAATTATTATTTTAAATAAGTTAATTAAGGAGCAATTCAACAAAGCTGATTCAACTAAAGCTGAGATTAGTAATATTAAATAACACTGCTCATTTTTGCGAAAGTACAATTACTTAAATTTGAGTACGTCATCGCTCATTTGCGATGCAATAGTACTTAAAAAAACAAGTACGTTCATGTTCTCATTTTTAGTACTTTTTTTACAGTGTGGTTAGAAGTTTTATATATAATAAAAAAAAAATTAATTATTATTTTAAATAAGTTAATTAAGTAGCAATTCAACAAAAGCTGATATTAGCAATATTAAATCATCGCTCATTTATGATGCAATTGTATTAAAAAAAATAGGTTCATGTTATCATTATTAAGTATTTTTTGTACAGTGTGGTTAGAAATTTTGTATATAATAATAAAAAAAAAAAAAAAAAATATTATTTTAAATAAGTTAATTAAGTAACTTTGCCCTAATGTATAAACCCAGATGAATATTTCCCGATTCTATTATCTAAATTTATAGAAAATCTCACCCACAAATCTCCCAAACTCTTCTAAAATCCAAAGGCAGAATTCATTCCCGCGAAATTCAAATTAAGTCTCCCGCATTCCCCAATTGCTTTCTGACACAATAAAATATATTCTCGGCGATGAATATTATTGACACTCCGCCCTAAATATCCCCCCCACACTCATTCGAGAAAGTATACGCAAATAAACGAAGAGCGCATATTTCATTCAACTGCGGAGCATTCCAATGGAGCCAATTGGGAGGGAGCAGAGAGCTTCCACGCTCTCAAGTTTTGATTAGCTCCGCAAAAGAAAACCATTTTAAATTCGCGGTTTACTCCACACCTCATTGCCAAATGTTTATATGCGCCTCTATTTCTATATATATATATATATATATATATATATATATATATATATGCTTATGCAATAAACTCATATACATATACATGCACACCCTCCCTTTCCATATTAGGGCTCTGAAAACGGTATAAATCTGGTAAAAGCACCCCGAGCTCCTTGAAAGGGATACGATGCCATTTCCCCCTTCCTTAATTTTATGTAAGATGTTCTTAGATTAGCTGTGGGGGGCTAGGGCCTTGCTCCAAAAGATTGGTCTTTCTGCCGGTCGTTTGACTCGGAATCACGTTTGCGTTGCTTTTCGTACCGTCTTCAAATTCTCTTACTCCCTCCCCCCGACTTTAAGGGAGGGGGTGTAGGGGCCATGGGGGAGGGGAGTAATATCCATGAACGCTATGTAACGCACGTTCGGAGGTAAACGGATTTGCATACTCTTGGAGGAAGAATAACAGAATGGATTCCCCTTTTCCTTTCCAAGTGGTGCCCAGATTTGGCAAAAAAGCGTCAACTTGGCGATTTGAAATAAAAGAGGGTTGTTTGAATTGGGGCCTCCATTTGCCCAGTGGATAATGGCGTTTACGTCACAGTAGAGCTGCATAGAGGTCTATTAGCGGCGTCTATCTCGAAGGTAAGACCCGGGAACGATGCCTCGTATTTTTGATCGATGGTCAGATGACGAGGACAATACCTTAGCTGGCATCCGACGCAACCTCAATGGGCGTCAGGATATTGGACTCCGATCAGATTTATCGTGCACCAGTCCCGTATACACGCCAGTATAATTTGTAGGATGATCTGAACGGCTTTATAGTATTTTTATAGCGAAGCTGGCAACTCTTCAATCGCAAGATCACTACTTTTTTTACTTTTCTTTGTGATGGCAACTGGATGCATTAAAGCCCGTGCGATGGACTTGACAAAGAAAAGTAAAAAAGTTGTGATATTGTGATTGATAGGCCCGAACCGTCGCCGATAGTCCACTGTGCAGCTCTAGTGCGACGTTATTTAACCAAACCAAACCAAACTTTTATAAATGAAATAGAAATCTCGACACATTATGTTTCCTTTAGGGTTGTATTTTTATTGTACCAAATTGTTTACCTGTAAGTTCGGTTTGGTTTAAATTAGTTAATGAACGTCGACTTGGCGACGTTTCGGCGCCTTTCTCAAAAGAAAAACCCGGGAACAATGTCTCGTATTTTCGGAACCGTGGTCAGATGACGTGGACAACGCCTGAGATGGCACCTGACGCAACCTCAATATGTTTAACTGTAAGAACTACAATGGTTCGTAAATTGTTTTATTAATTTGCACTCAAAGGAGATCTTTGACATTTGCGTACTTTCTACGGAACAGTTATTCCTCTTTCAGTTCTTTTCCCGGATTTTATGTTCATAGAGGGGAAAAATCATAATCTACAAGAGAGCAATTACAGAAAAAAAAAATTTTAAACCATAACTAGATTAATCAATAGAAATCATAGGCGCAAAATATGGCGAGCAACATTAAAATATTACATAAAAGGGAAAATTATTAAGAAATTTTATTAGTTTACTTTAATAAAATACTTACTATTAAGATGCCTCATTTACTGCTAAGTACACTCAATCTTTCTGATGCAAGTTCAGATTCCACTTGATATACCATGGATTTCGCAATAGTTTTCGAAATAACAGACAATAATAAAAGGAAGAGTTGGGAGATCGCAAAACATCTACTTCCTCCGTGTATAAAAGGCAGAAAATTTATACATAAACACCATTCATCTACAAGGTGTGCCACTCAGCTCATATTTGTAAAATTTCATTTAGTGTTTCAAATAATTTAATAATTAAAGACGTGGGTGCAAGAACAAGGCAGCTCCAGTTTTCAAAATTGTTCAGAAACGACGAAAACACTGTCCAAATTTCTTGCATCGTATAATACAAAAGTTCAGCTCCTTTTCCTTTATATCTTCATATACCATCGCTTAGAGCTATCTGCTTTTTACACTAATCAATACATGATTTTTTTCTTTACAGAAATAAGTGAAAAAGTATAAATCAGAAAAAATGGAGATGTCTTATTCTTGCACATATGTCTTCAATTTTAGAAATATTGCATAAAAAAACATTAAAAAAATAGTTCCAAGATCCAGAACGTGTTTTTGGAGCTTAGTCGGTAGCGCGTGATTTCGAAACAATAGGTCACGGTTTCGAGTCCGAATGGGGCCACTCAATTTTTTTATGCATATTCCTTTACATGTTCCCCAGCATCATGGGTAGAGAGAGTATTTAAATGAAGTCTTGAAACGGAAGCTATTAAGATTATCCGCATTCGGTGTTCTCTAAGATTTCATTTCAGCACGCCGTTCTTTTTTCGGCGGATTTGGCATTTTTACCCTTTCACTTTGGCGAATTCCGCATTTTTTGCTGCAAAAAACGGCAGTCCTGGGGCCTCTTTCAAAACAAAGCGCGGCACAGATATGAAAAGCCTTTTTGCGGGAGGGGGGGCAGAAAAAACAAATAAAAAAAAGGGTCGAATTGGATTGGAGACTTCCATAAAGGAGTTGCACCGAGACTTTGTACGGGATCCCAGGAAACGGATAGATAAGTATAAAAGCAAAATAGGAGAGAGAGAGAGAGAGATAGGTTTGCATAATTCCGCGTCTCAACCCCCTCCCCTCCCCTTCTCCTACAATAAGACGTCTTCCCCATAGGAATTCCATCTATATGGTTTCCTATTATGGCAGAAAAGGGGTTTCTTTTCGTGAAAGCACGGGCCATGGAATAACGCAATTTTCGGCATGAATATCCAGCTCTGTCTGCTTTCGATATAACGAAAAAAAAACTCCCGTAAGCCCGTTTTGATGAAATTCTTTTCCAGATGTTCATGTAATTGAAAGAGGGAGGAAATGGAATGGAAATGCTTGATGCATATATATCTGGATATATATCCATCTTTCTCTCCGCGCACGTGCATACATATCTCCCTTCTCCAGTCCCGTCCATCTTGTGTGTGTTGCTCTTTCCGTTGTTGTTGCTGTTATTCAAATCATTCGCAATGAAGCATCGCGTGGATATGTAGATGGTCGATCCAAGATGGCCGACGCTCGCCAATTTAAAAGTATAAATACATGAAGGAAAGATTATTCAAATGCGAGAAATGAGTTTTATGCCTCGCCGAGGAGAGCGAAACGATGAACTGTCAGGAGTTTCATTCTTTGGGGCGTTTTATTAAAATTTAATTTCGTAGAGTTGTCAGAAGATGATAGGGAGACTTAAGGGGGAGGGTTTTTTTTTTTTTTGGTGCTTTTTGGCGATGGTTTCCGGAGATGAAATTCTCGGAGTAATTATGCGATATTGTGAAAGATCGGTTCCTCGGGCGTTTTTTCTGCTTCTTGAGTTGGGTTTCTTTACCATTTATCTCTTAAGATATGCCGATGTTTCTTAGTGGAAAAGAATATTAAATTTTGTTAGTTTTGTTCCATATTTTAATGTAATGGCAGCATTTAATTTAATTTGTTTATATACTACGTAATAAGCTTAAAGGACGCAAAATAGTAATTTTTAACGAGTATTTTCTTTCTGTTGAACTATATTAAATACAGGATGAATAAAACATTGCTTTGAGTGAATTATTCAAAATAGAGGTTTGTTTTAAATATATTAATAACTATTATGACAACATGCAGTTTGGGCGATAAATAACTACAACGATCTAGAATTTTTTTTTTAATTTTTGTTAGAAAACTCCTTACAGTTTCCCGTTATATACCTGGATATATTTTAAGACTCGAATTAGGTCATCCTAGGATCTCTTTAGTTTTTATTCGTTTAATTTTAAAACACTGGATACACCTTCTCAAAATGTCAGATGATAGGATTGCTAAAATTTTCCACTTAAACGTATAATTTATCCTTTAATAGCACAAACAATAAATTTAATTGGGCCATCTCAATCAGAAATATTTTACAATGCGCTGGTTTTTATTTTGTTTGGCTTTCGCAAGACTATAAAGTCGTTGAACATTACATTTCAATGATTGTACAAGTATACCATGACCAATACACCCAAAAAGATCTTGCTTCAAGGAACAATAGTATTAACCACTCACAGTATAAATATATCAAAAACTCACATTTAATCGAAGACTATTTAATTTCAAATATAGATATCATTATAAAAATAATTATGATACAAATTCGTTGCAATCAATCACGTATATTTTTTAAAGGAGTTGCTTTTGAAATTTTTCCTAATAATTCCTGTAAATATTGTAACACAACAGAAAATGAAACCTGTGATCATATATTTTTAGTCTATTCAATTTACGATGCATTCAGACGAAAATCCTTATCAACAATTGAATCCAGTAACTTCAACCATCCTAAAATTTTACAAAAAGAATATTTTTGTTTTTATAATTACGAAATCTCTGTTTTAAAATTCCCAGAGGACTTGATCAGCGAACATGTGCAGGAATAACAGATTAAACCCTTAATTCTAATTACTCATGTAATTTATTTTTGTCTTTTTTTGCATATTTGTTCAAATTGTGTTTTAGATTTTTTTTAGAATGTATTGTATTGTATTTTGTGTTATCTAATTTTGTCTCCGCTTTTGTTAAATTATGTTGCCAACCTTTGTAAATGGGCTACAGCCCACAACAATAAACTCATCTATCTATCTATTATGATAACAATAGTGTTTATAAATTTATCAAAAAGTAGTGCTATAAAACCTACTGACATTTGAAGAGGTAAATGGCTAAAAGAGCTATGTAATGTTTTTTTTTTAAATTATTATTTTCATAGTTGAAGGGGGTATATGTTGGCCTGTGTTTTGACGCTGCCAGAAGCACTGTAGAAGCCTAATTAACAGATATTCTGGATATGAAGGAGGTATATGACCACAATGTGAAATGGAAACTTTAATGTCAAATATCTCAAAACTTGATCTTTGTTACATATCTCCTTCGTCCACTTATCTCTGCATTTATGAAAGATAGATAGCAATATTGGTAATTGTTAAGATAATGAATTTTTAATTGCAAAAGTACTTGACTGTCAATGAGTGTTTTGATTCTCCTTTAAAATTTATGAAAACGGATCTATCTGTGGTTTTGAAAGTAGAGGGTCATAGTGGATTTATGATCGGTTTAAGGCCCAAGTGACAAAAGCTTGGGGCGTTAGACTTATGAGGGGTGCCAAATTTTAGTGAAGAAAAAAATTTAAATGATTTGTGTTGGAAATTTGAGGTCAAGATTGGACATTTTTCATTGGTTTATATTTTTAATTAAATTATAAATTACAATTAAATTAATTACTTTACGATTCGTTCACCACTTTATTTCTACCTGTATATTACATTGTAGTGGTTAGTTTGGATTTGATTTTATTACCTCAAAATGTACACGTGTCTTGATCCTGCAGACTAGCGATTTTTTTTCACCTTAGTGATTGGAATATAGTTTCGAGTTAACAAAGTTAGAAAATTCCAATATAAAAAAAATACGACACAAGTTGAAAACTTGCCTTAAAAATTATTTGTACAACTAGGGGCTCCAAAATCATCTTCGCTTGTGTCTCAAAAATTCCTTGAACTACCCCTGAGTGGATCGAGAGGTCGGCGGTTCGAGTCGAAATTATTTGACTTATAATTATTTAAACACTTAAACGATGTTAAACAAAAGCACTCAGCGCACAGCAGCTGACGCCTAGACGCGCTACTCAAACTTCCGTTTCACGTTTGATTTCCATGTCGAGGTCATTCACATTCAATAGCCCCGCTATAGAAATTTCTCTTTAAAAAATCCAAATTCCTCAATTTTTTTTTAATTTACAACACACAGGGCTTCTCAACGGGAACGCTATATTTACTCTGGTTAGTTCTTTCAGATGGCAATGCAATTGGTGGAATTAAACTTGATTTGTATTCACCAATCACAGAGCCATCTAAAAGACCTAACGCGCGTCAATTACGTCCGAGTAAAATGGGTGGTTACAGAAAAGCGCAAATAAAAATCAACCATTGACAACACTTGCTTCACCAAATAAAAATCGAGAAAACTCTCCACTTTTTCAATACCCCCACTCCCTTCCCCACCAGGGAACACAGAAAGATGATTCCATTAAAATTATCTGATGTTTATTAATAGGAGCACGAAACGAGCGACTCCGGTCCCCCATTACATTAGCGAAATCTTTTTCTCCTCACGGTAATAAATATTTATGCAATCTTCTCGTTTCTCTTCTTCTTCCGGAGCATAAAGAAACCGAGAGAGGGGGGGAGGGAAATATGCAATAATCAATAGAATGGGAAAATGGAAAGGGGGGGGGGGTATTAAAAAAAGTAGCTCCTTGCTCAAACGTACCTCTGCAGGGATTCGAAGGTTTAATGGGTTGTGAAGAATAACGAATTAATGTTGGGTGGGTTGAATTAATATTACATTACATCTACACAATGGGCTGTAGACGACGAGTCAGGATATCTTCTGTGAAGAAGCTCTGTGCCTAGGTTTGGTTTGGTTAATTAACGTCGAACTGGAGCTGTACATTGGACTATGGGCGACGAAGGAATGACTCGATAACAATGCCTCGTAATTTTGAACCCTGGTCAGATAACGAGGACAACACCTGACAACAACCCAACGCAATTTCAATAGGTGTCAGGACATTGGCTCCCGATCCGATTTATCATGCGGCTGTCCCGTTTACACGCCAGTGTAATCTGTTGGATGTCCTGGACTTTCTTTTTGTGGTTTAACCCTTTGCACTTCGATGTCGCCTCTCAGGCTCCTACATAATGACTTGTTCTTTTGGATCCCTGATATTTAAAATAAACGAAAACGGCGTGATCTTGTGCTTAAAAAAAAACGATTTTTTTTTTCAAATTGCTCTCTGGCAGATCTGAAATATGTTACGATTTTCTTCCCTCTTTGAGCATAAAAAATTGTGGGTAAAAGAACAGAAAGAGAAATAACTGCTTCGTGGAAATAATGCCATGTAGAAGATGTTCGCGGAGTGCAAAGGGTTAATTAGAGGAAAATGTTTAAGAACCCGTTGCACTAGAGAACATATTTAATATTTACGTTTCTTTTACAGAACAGTTGCATCCAGTTTCTGTTATTTTAAATTGGTATACTTTTGTGTGATCTTTTAAGGTTTAGAGTGGTGAGTACTATATATATATATATATATATATATATATATATATATATATATATATATATAAATAAAAAATTATGTTATACGAAACATATATTTTGTGGTTTATGACAATAGTTGAAGGATTAAAAATAAAATTTGGTTGTGAGTAATTTCAATCTGAAAAAGTTTTAGACCACCAACAAATTTGGTGTGGACAGAAATTCTATTAAATTTTGCGAGAGAACAAATTCTTAAACTCAAGAATATATTTATATATAATTATTTCATTTTAAAGATCAGTAAAAAAAATAACACGACATTATTTTAATGACTCAATTGTGACACTCGAGTGCGAAGGGTTAATGAAGTATGGTGATACCCATGTGATGTCACATTTTTAAATGGAGTTAGATAAGTAACAAGCTAACGAAATAAATTTTTTTTATGTTCAAGAACATGCAAATCTTATGTAATTTAAAGAACAGGTAACAAAAGAACAGGTCGTTATTCTGGTGACTGAGATTCACCGCTTTAGGTCAAAGGGTTAATTATCAAATTACAGCCGAATTTAACTCATAAAATTGAATAGAATCTTAACCACATTACTCAAGTATCAACTTCGTGATGGAGAACAGTGGCGTGAGAAGTACGCCACTGTTCTTCTCAACTGTTGTCTGGATAACGAAGAGATTTGTGATCACAGGCGGGAGGGGTGAGGGGAAGAAATGTTCGAAAAGGAAATGCAAATGTGTGGTTGGAAGGAAATGCGACGATGAGGAAATCTTTAGTAACTGGAAGTGAGGATGGGAATAAATGGCCGCTGGAGTATTTTCGTGAATTCTTCACTGTAAAAAAAGTGCTTAAAAATGAGTACTGGAACGTACTTGTTTTTCTTTAAGTAGAATTGCATCGTAAATGAGCGATGACGTACTCAAATGTAAGTAATTATACTTTCGCAGAAATGAACAGTGTGACTTAAAATTGTTCATCTCAGCTTCTGTTCAAGCCATCTCAACATAGCGACCTTT
Source organism: Troglohyphantes excavatus (assembly GCA_963932185.1). Classification (NCBI taxonomy): domain Eukaryota; kingdom Metazoa; phylum Arthropoda; class Arachnida; order Araneae; family Linyphiidae; genus Troglohyphantes; species Troglohyphantes excavatus. The sequence goes on along the minus strand of OZ010674.1, from coordinate 69,563,815 downwards.
CCAATTCTTTTACAAAACTTTTTCACATTAATTATGTTTATCACGTCTTCACATCGCACTGGTAGTATAACGGTATATATATATATATATATATATATAAATATATCAAACAACAATATATATATCAACAAAGCGACATGACAAACTGAAAATATTTGTACTGAAGATATTTTTCCATATTATTTGAGGTCTGTTGCTTCAATGGAAACTAAGTTATTACAATTCAATTTTCTTTCTTTCCATTCTTTTGCCACGCATATTTAACGTTACTTCTGTTTATTACTTCTTCACATCGTTGTGGTGGTACAACTGATATGGCCAGGGACTTCGGCGTGGACGACATCAGGTAGACGGATTGGTTTCGATTCCCGGCAAATCATGATTGTAATTGTTGAAAGTGATTTATAACGACAGTCTATGTGGGCAAGCAACTGCATTTTTTATTAATTTCACTCATTTCTTAATACATCTCTATTTCAAAAATGAAACTTATGTATTCGGAGCTATCGAAAGTAATCAAAGATGAGTACATTTTACTTAATTTTAAGTATCTATTTTTAACATTGTTGAAGGAATTTGTATGTGTAAGAAGCATGTGAGTAGAAAAAAAATTATCTCACTTTAACTAAATTCGTAAAACAAATTATTAAACTCTAGGAAACGAGTGGCGACTATGATTCAGCAATATAACGACCTGTTCTGTTGTTTCGTGTTCTTCCCAGTCCGATGGCCCAATGTACAAAATAGTATGGCTCAATGTACAACGAATAATTGCACATCGGATTTTTTAACAATTTCTTTAAAAAAAAACTATGTTTCAATAACAATAGGTTACAAAAATACTTTAAATATATAACTTTACCGTAAAATCGGGTGAAAATGCAGTTTTTCGGAAAGAGTTGTTGTGATTTATAGCCATTACCCTATTGAATGTAAAAAAATATTTTAAAAAAATACTATTTAAACTTTCTTATTTAAAGATCAGATCAATTCATCTTTGGACTGAAAATTACAGGAAAATGTACAGGAAAAATCCATTTACTAAAGACTATGCATAGTCGATAAATTGTCTTTCCGACATCACTAATTGGAGGACCCTATTTACAACACGTGTTTTGGCCTCATACGAAGTCATATACCTATTAGCGTCTGTAAGTACAATATATTTTTTTTAAATCAATTTCTTTTAATTTATTTCGAATTTTTAATTACATTTCCGGTAATTTTTTCGCGTTAATAGAAGCATCGCTTCTAAGGTGCCTATTGTAAGATGCTAAAAATAGTAAGCTCTTGACACGCCATCTTGTTCAAAAATTGTTTTTGCCTTTTTAAGCGTCTTTTAAGAAGGCTATGTATCAATAAATTAATGAACCGTCAATTAATTTGTTCTTTCAGAGTCATTGTCAATAACTTTCCTCTTTTTTTGTTTAAATATTTTTTTTTTGGAAACCTTTAAAAACGTTTTTTAATAAAGGTAATACTTACCTATCGGGAGAATCAGAATCGAAACAGAACAAAGAACAGCCGACGGCTTCCAATCACACGTGCTTGCGAGAGTATAGGAACACCTGATAAAAAAAATTGACCTAACAGTCAAATAGAAAAATATTGATCATGAGAGTTTATAGGCCACCACCAGACTTTAAAGGCATTACTTATAATTTTTAGTATCTAAGAAAACACCCTTATATGACAGTGAAGTTCAAAACTGCACTGTTAAAAATAAGTACTCAAAAATCAAAATGTACTCATTTTTGAGTACATTCGATGTTTATCATAGCTCCGAATACACCAATTTTATATTTGAAAAAGACATGTACTCAAAAATGAGTACAATGAATAAAAATAAATAAAAAGAGCAGTTGCTTGCGTACATATTCTGGCTTCATAAATCACTTTCAATAAATATCGACAATGACAACCCAGACTTACCGGGGATCGAACCCAGATCCGCAGGCAACGCAGTCCAGTTCCTTATCAGTTGTACTACCAGAGCGACGTGAAGGAGTTATAAACAGAAGAAATGTTAGGAAGGTGTGCCAAAAGAATGGGAAATAAGATAATTGTGATTCCATTTTAGAAATCGACATCAAATAATGTGGAAAACTATCTTCTAAACAATTGTTTTAAGTTTGTCAGGTCGCTTAGTTAAGATGGCTTGAACATAAGCTGAAATTCGGAATATAAAAATCATACTTATCATTTTTGAAAAAGTACGGTTACTTAAATTTAAGTACGTCATCGCTCATTGACGATGCAATTGTACTAAAAGAAAAACGAATATGTTCAAGTATTAGTTTTTAAGTACCTTTTTTTACAGTGTGCATCTATTCAGCCGCTTTTATGGTATACCTATTAAATTAAATTTGTGTTTTTTCTCAATATAATTACTGTAACAAATTAAATAAATATGACCGATAGGAATGAAAAGAGTGGCCTGAGATACGCTGCCTTCCCCAATACAATAAAAAAATCCAAATTCTTTCAACCCTTCTTTCCATTGACAACCGAACAACCCAATCTCCGAATCGTCGGACTTGTAGCCTCAGGTGCGTATTAAATGGGGGGGGGGGATAGAATGGGGGTCGAAAGGGCTACTCCACTCACTCAAACTCCTCTAAACTATTGGGTCACCCCCCTTCAAAAACCCACAAAAGAGAGACGATGGCGAGAAAAGGATCGAGAGAGGTTTGAGTGGCAGGTGCGGCAGCCAATGGGAAGTCCCGAAGCTGTTGGTGGCCACGCCCCTCCGATCGCATCAGCTGCGACGCGGGGTTTGCATGATTGCAGGGAATGTTCGGATGGCGCCAAAGAGGTCAGGAAATGGCGCCGAGTTATTAACCAAATAATGAGTTGATGAATTCATTGTTATTGTTGTTGTTATTTTGAATGTCGAAGCTAGTTTTTAGGGGAAATGTTGTACTGTAGAGTTCAAATTAATAGACAGAAAAATAGAAACTAAAAACGAAGTCTTACCCATTTAATTTATTTTAAATAATTATAATATTTGTACCAATGTCATAAACTTTAAAATCGACTTAAAATGCATGCATGTGAATGTTGATAATTTGAATGCACCAGTGACGGACCGTGTTCTAGGTATCGACCATTTGGGGGAAAACATTTTAAAACCAAGAGTATATCGTTATGTTTTTAAAAGTATCTTCAATCAATGTTACTCAAAGGCTTTTAAAGTTCAGGTAAATTCCATTCTTCAGTCTATTGTGATTTCAGTAGTCATAGGTTTGACATTGAGCAGAAATTGGTGCATTTACCTTACAAGAATGTTGTTTACAAAATTATTGACGCAAACAAAATTATTAACACAAAACGTCAATGTTGTTGTAATTTTAGCTTCTTAAAAGCTACAAATAAGAATTTTAATATCAAAACGTGAAGAAAGTATCTTAAGCTAAAAAAAAGCCTCCCGAAAGTTTTATTCATGTTGAGAATTTGTGAATCACAGTAGAATATCTAAATAATTTATCATTTTCACTCCTAAGGTCGAATGATGAAAACCAAATATTATTTTTTAAATACAGACATAAGGTTTGGGAAAATTTAAATCATGTATTTGTAGTATTGAATACTTAAACTTTACCTGGAACCTAAAAAATGAATCTACAAAAACATATTTCCTTAGAAAATCAATATTTTTTTTATATAATAATTATTATCCTATTCTTATATTCATAAAAACAACATATAATTTATTCTGTACAATAAGGCTTGAAAACACAGATCATTTGACTAGATAACTTTCTTTTATTATCTATAAGAATGTGTATTAAGAGTTTATATAACTACAAACAAATTTGAAGAAATTTGACAACTATAAAATAAATAGAAAATATGTGTTGTTGAATGCAAAATGATTAAAAAATAATTTTAAAAAAATAATACCTTGATACATGGAAAGTAAAATATTAATATTCCAATAATTATTGGATAGTATATTAAAAATATGTTCGGAGCGTGGATGCAAAACTAAACATGTATATAAAACTATACATAAACATTGATTTTTATAAAAAAAAATATTACTGCTATCCGTTTTTTCAAAAAAAGTAATTAATATTTCAAAAAAATATACCTTTCATTTTAAAATTTGAAATTCTGAAACTCCATAGAAATGTGTGCATCTACCAAATGTTTTTGAAATTTTCTGCGTTTTAAAAAATATTTTTAATAAATAAATATTTTTAATAAATAAATATTTTTAATAAATAAATATTTTTAATAAATAAATATTTTTAATAAATAAATATTTTTAATAAATAAATATTTTTAATAAATAAATATTTTTAATAAATAAATATTTTTAATAAATAAATATTTTTAATAAATAAATATTTTTAATAAATAAATATTTTTAATAAATAAATAATTTTAATAAATAAATATTTTAATAAATATTTTTAATAAATCACAAGCATTTTTAAATCATCTAGCAATAATTTATTTTACAAAATAAAAATCGTGCCGAAATGAGCGATCTCCCTACAAACATTGCAACCCCGAAAGACAGAAGAGAAAGACGGGATTCTTCCCACCGACATTAGTCCTACCGGGGGCGAAACATGGAGATTTTTCTCATTTCAATGATGGATCTCCCTCGCAGGCCCCAATATCAACCTTCTCCTTCAACCCCCCCCCCCCGCTCCTCTCCCACCCCCTCCACCAGGGCGCACGCTTTGCATACAGAAGCCCCCAAACCTCCCAGCTGTTACGCACCCCCTCATTTTCTTTTGCTTCTTCCCCGCTGCAAGCAAAAGCCCCAGTTGGGGCAGGGGCTTCTAAATCGACATTAGCCCCTCTCGGTGTACGCCCTCCAATGTGGCGCCCCACCATAACCTTATAGCCCCATTTTTTTATATTTATTTTTTCACCTCGCCCCTCGTTTCTTTTTTTTACTCCTATATATATCTCTATCCGGCTCATAAGCATTGCGGTCGCGCCTATATGAGATATGGGGCTCTCATTATAGCGCCAACTAAAAGTCTTCATTCCGTGGGGTGACAGCAGGGCCGAATGTATCGTCTGGAAATAGAAGCATTTAGTTTGATTTGCTCTCCCCCCCCCCCCCTCATTTCGGTTATTCAATATATATAGCCCTCCATCCACCCCCCTCTTTGGAGAATGAAAAAGAGAAATAAATGTACGAGTCGTTTTTTGCCGCTATGATGCCATCTGAGGGGGAGGGGAATTAATTGGTCCCCCTCGCAGATTTATTTTATGTTCCTGAATAGGGAGCGAGGAACTGTTATTACGTAACAAAATCGGCCGATTTTTACTTTCTAATTGGCTGTATAAAAGGAGAAGCTTATTTTCGGAAGGGGACATTTTCTCAATGTTCTAATTGGGAATGTTCTTTTCTTAACGTTGCGAATCCGACCGGGTTGCTTGATAATACGAAGGGGCTAGGATAAAACTGGTTCTAACTAGGAAATACGGGTATTGGCTGATTTCAGGTTTTCACGGTAATATATGTGATGTTTATTATTTAGATGTGCAGTCGTTTTAGTTATAGACAGGTTCAGTTAGGATGGTATCAAACAAAGGCTGAAAGATTATGTTCAAATCATTTATTGTTCCGGACTTCAAAGCAAGACCGACTAGCTTCGAGGTTACATCGTGAATCTGTATCAAGATGGAGATTTTGAGAAGGAGAATACACCCTGGACACCTCTGATTGGTTCCTCGACTTTTAGTTCGCATTTTCTAGTTTGAGTTCGTATTTTCGAAGTGGCGTGGGAGGGAACATAATCACATGTTTAATGGTGACTCATTCGAAATCTAAGATTGGGATATTGCATCTTGAGATTAAATATGTTGGGTACTTTGGTACTGGGAAAAGGGGGCGATATCCAAATTTAAAGAAAGTTAATTAAAGTAATGCTATATATATATATATATATATATATATATATATATATATATATATATTCTATCAGATTATATATCGAGAATCAGCATTATATTTAGAGAGTTACTGCACTTCTTGGTGTTATAAAGTAAAATTAATTCAACTTACCTAATTTTTTTTATGTTAAAATATATTTCTATGGATAAATAAATTTAATTTAATAAATTATACATTCTTGTTTTGGCATCTAAGGTCTTAAGCTAAGGACGCGTTCATTCGTTTGGTGAAGATGCGTCAACTTTATTGAAATATTTTAACATGTGTTTAGAATTTATTGGTGGTTTGAATGGTGGTTTGAAAAACATTCAGATATATAATATCTACAATACAATTAAACATTCTAAAGAGGACTCTATTTTGTGAAACTGTCACAGCTACTGTACTTCAAATTCTCCATCAAGTAAAAAAAATGTGTGCGAAATGAGTAATCAAATTTACATCTGTATACACAGTTCGTCCATGCTTCTTTTGTTACCTTACGAGCATTAATATATTTAATAAACTATACTTTCTTAAGCGGTTATTTTTGAAGTATTGTTTAAATTAATTTAAGATTTTTTTGCAAAAATATTTTCTAGATAGTTACCCCGTATACTCCCAACAACCTTGTATTACTTTCGAATAACCGAGAAATAGCAACAATTCAAATGCAACTTTTAATAAACTGAGCATCTAAAAAAAATCCTTCACCAAATGATTCTGATTATTTAATTGTACCCATCTTAGGGCTGCCAGGTCTCAGATTTCGCAATCGCCAAAGTGAAGATGAAAAATCGAAAAACTTGGATTACCACAATCGATACAAAATTGCATAATTTTTCATTATTTGTTTAAAGCTGTTAGTGCAATAATGAGCGAAATGATAGTATGTGCAATTAAAAGTTGCCAGTGAGCGGATACATTTTTAGTTCTTCGGCCGCATGCAAACTAATTAGTTTAGTTGCATATCCTATGATTGCCAGAACGTCTACCCTTACACTTGAATTGTTTGCAATTCATCTCCTTATAGTTGTTTTTTCAGCTTTATGCATCACTTAGTAGGAAAGCAAGTTCTACAGAAAAGACAGCAGTGCAAATGGACGAACAGATGCTATATTAAAAAATTAAAAATTCACTAGTTTAACTAACCCCCACTAACTAAACTGCCTAACAGTTTCACTCCGATAAACAATTTCGACCTAGCCTATGTCACAATCACGATAAAAAAAAGTATGGGGCTTTCGGCCCGTCACTGTGGTCCAATTTATATCGTCATTTAATATTTATTTTTCGTTTTGCAATTTGGGATGCACGGATATTGAGATTTACGCATGTCAAGTTTCCGTATTATATGCATGTTTTAGCCGATATTTTATTTTATATTGTTTTATAATTTATCTAGATTTTAGCGTTTTAGTATTTTCACACAAGATCATATTTGTAGCCATTATTAAAAAAATATTTACTTGACATAACGTTTACTATAAATAGAATATGTTGCTTAATGTTTATGGTTTTTACCGAAGCCCTCCGAAAATTTAACGAAGCTTTAACACTAGGACTATTTGTGTTAGTACTCCCATTATTTTAAAAAAAAGTTTACTTCTAAGTATATAATAGACGCACTTATTTAAAAATTAAAGGTTTTTTTAATGTTTTTTTGTAATTTAAATAATAATCGTCTACAAAAATTACAAAGAAATTTAATACTATTTTTTAATTGTTTTCTCGCTATATTTACGAAGTCTTGTTTAGTTGGCAGACCGATAACTATATAGTGTCGTTAAAATACAGACATAAGCGTTAATATTTATAACAACAAATTAATGAAATTAAACCTAAATAAATCATGTTAATTGGTGACTACGGATAACTGAAAAACCTATATTTGAAAACAATAAAATGCCACATCAGTTAATTAGAAGAGAAGAAAATGTGTCTAATGAACCCTGAATTAAAAATCTTAATTAATCACTTAATTCAAAAATAATAATTCTAAAGCGTCTTAATCTCCTCTGTGAGACTTCTTAAAAACATCTTTTAACGTCGTTCTAATTCTCATTAGACTTCAAGCGATCGGGGGCGCAAAAACTTTGCAGTCAGGCAACTATCAACTAAGTACTCCAAGGCACAACCGATAAAGGCCTGTTTAAAGGCAAATCAACATGAGAGCCCCTCGGTTTCCTTGTTTATCGTCCTTTCGGCATCTTTATGACGTCATAAAGGGCCACTATATAAACATTATGAGACACTCCGGCAACACTCTTTCGACGATCTTTAATTATTAATTAATTTCATGTTGCGCTTATGGCATCGCATAAATTGCCGTCTGCCCCGTTCTTGCTAACGATCCGGACGCTAATTAAATCGACCCTCGATGTGCCAAAAACTTCACGGCATCAATGGTTGTCGAAGAACGAGTAGGGGTGGACTAAATTTGGCGATTTATGACCTTTATTGGCTGGATATGGGAAAATGCTAACCTTATGATGGAGTGGTTATACGCCGAGAAGAAGAAGACCGCTGTTCCAACGGAACATGGAGAAAAATCTGCGAAGAAAAATCTGCCGAAGAGATTCCGTAGGAACTTCAGTTCCTGTACTATAATTTTAAGTTTTTGTAATTAAATAATATCTCAACATAAAAATATTTACTTCATACATTGAGATAGATTGTACTCACCGTTTATGAAACATATTTTGTGTTGAAATAAAAGTTTTTTTCCGTATTTCGTTGTAATTCTAATTATATACAGATATAATATGAGTATTTCTGTATTTAAATGTATTCACATATAGAATAAAAATATTACTTATTAGGAAAAACAAATATTATTAACAAACTTTCCCATAATTGAAAGCGTAGCGACTAAACAAACAAAAGCAAAGTTGTCTGCTGTAGGGAAGAAATCGAAACTACTAGTTAGTTTCCATCATGATACGTCATGTGAAACTCCCGCATTTTAAAAATATTTTTTCTATTAATTTATATACCCATGATATACAGAAAAGGTGTGTTTAGTGCATACAAAAAACATACCCACTAAACAAATTTGTGCGTTAAGAAACATTTATGTGAAAATGATCAAATTAATGATCAATTGATGAATGATGATTGATCAAATTAAATTTTCATGTTAAAATTGATGTCGGATTTTCAATATTTGAACTCAATTTGTGGTTACTTTAGTAAAAAAAAATGTTTTTTAAAAGTTAGCATGTGTGTTTATGTATGTCAGGATCGGAATAGCGTAATAACAATGTTTTTTACAAAATTTACCAAAGTAATTGAGATGTGACATTAAGAAATTAGTCAAGATTTAAAATTCTCAAATAATAGGGTTAATTGTTTAATATCCGTTTTTTAAGTATAAAATGGTGGCAGGAGATATTAAAAAAACAGTTATTTGAGAACGTACTATTAAGTATTCATAAAAAGTTTATGCTTTTTTTGAGGATGTATTTTCAATTGTAAAGTTAACTTAAGTAAAAATCTTATATAAAATGTTTAAAGGGATCTCGAATTAGAAAAACATAAATGAGGAAAACAACGTTAGGTTTTAGACTCAAAGTACTAGAGACGCGATTACTCAAAAAACTAAATACCGAACTTGTATCAAATGTGTATTAAGGATAACTATTTAGGGATGTTAAAAAATTACATTAGTTCAGCTAAGAAACTATCGTTTAACATTCGTAATAATGCAATTTAGTTTATATTTTATTTTTCACGTAACTCATTAACTGTTTCACAAAAGGCATTCGATACTTTAATAAGAGAATGTTTCATAAAACAATAATTGTTAATAAAGAAGCATTGTAGTATTTGGTATTTATCTATACATCTTACAAGTATTATCTTATCCTTTTAAACCCATATTCCTACTCTACCACTTCCTAATACAGAAATCAATTTCTAAGATGTCCCCCTTAATTTCATCATCATTCAAAAATTAATAACTTTTCCTAAATCGACGATCATCAATTCCACCGCCAACAACAATCGCCAAACTATCTCAACAATTTCATTGGCAAACTTTCTTTGAAGGGGGGGGGGGGGGGTGGCGGTTGAATTCTAATGAGCCTTCGCTACACAGAGAGCACAATCCCCCCCTCCCCCCAATGAATGTCGGTGACACGTGGGTGGGTCGAAGGTCACGCTAACCCCCCACCCCCCTAACGATGCGGTTACAGCGAACGATGGAATGTTCAAAAGGATCGTTTATCTTCAACCCCCCCCCCCCCCCTCTTCTTCCCGCCTGTTATTAATTAATTTTTGGTGAAATTGTGTTCAAAGGTTTGCATTTCGGAGTGAGATGTTACTCTGCCTGCGTGGGGGTTTTCCCCTGCATCGCTCGGGCTGTTGTGCAGGGGGGGGGGGGGGGGGGGGAGCAGTTAATCATTCCATGAATACTGATCCGGCGTTGTTTGCGAATCATTATTCTGGGGAGATGGAAGCGTTACTGCAAGGGGAGGGAAATGGTTCCGGTTGCAGTTAATTGGGCGTTATTCTGATTTGGTTCTCTCTCTTCCGACATCGTAATGTCACTCATGGTCATTCGGAAATATTCCCTTTGGTGGGTGTATGAGAGAGCTCAGAAATCGACGCTTTGAATCTCACGGGAGAATTTGTTTGCGCAAATGAAGCGTTTTTGGATTAAATGAACTTGAATTAAATTTAAATACAAAATGTATTTTATAAGAATTTTGAATGCAAGTTTATCTGCCATTTTTATTAGGATAGACGGGGAAGGTTTACACGATTTTTTTAAATAATATTTTTATTTTTTTATATTTAGATATTACACTACTTTTCTTGTTTTAAATACTAATTCATCAGTTGAACTTTAATTGTACAGTGTGGTGTCTTAAATGTACCTTGAATTATTATATATTAAACTTAACTGTTTGCATGCATCTGTGTACTGTGTTTCATCTGAGTAAATTTGCCTCGTGACCAAGATGCAGAATTACGCAATGCATGCGGTATATTTACACACCAATAAAAACTGTTAAATAAAAGGCTTATTGTATATAAAATACAATTTTTAAAAAAAATACTTTAGTTTATTTGAAAAAGTACATAACATATTATACGAATCAGTTAAGATGACTTCTCGTCGGTTTAAAATTCTCTGTCACCATTTTTGCGAACAAAGAATATTGAAATCACCAGCAGTATAATAATCATGTGACAGCCTGTTACGCTGGCCGGATTGTCCACTGTTATCCAGGTATTAAATTTTGGTATGGTCTAAAACAGTAAAATGCCAAATGTAAAATAATTTTCCGGAGAGATTTGTGGTCTCTTTTTTAGTAGGAGTGGTTAATATTTTTTGTTGTCTCATGCTGTTCTTCTTTCAAAGCATTTCTTATAGAGATGTCTGTAAGAATAGCACTCTGTCTCCTACTTTTATTACTATCTTTTCGATGTACTGTTTTTTTCAAATGGCCGTGCACAAACTTTCGAGCATGGATCCTTTGTAGTAGCGGAGTCATGATGTCACTCACGCTAACATCAAAGTGAAGCCAACATGTATGGCCTCAAATACGTGGTTAATTTTGTCATTCCATTCATAAATTTTCACTGTTACACATTTCCCAAATCATCAGCCAATCGCGAGTATTTTTTGATTCATAATTTTGAAGAGATGGCACGTGATATGGGCCTTTCGCTCTGATATGTGGGCTTCACGATTATGACGTTATATTCTCTCTACTACAGACAATTCATGCTCGAAGGCCCAAACTGTGTAAATCTGCACTGTAAACAAAAGGTACTTAGAACAAGTACCTGAACTACCGTTTTTATTTGAGTACAATCGCATCGTATACATGAGCGATGTTTTACTCAAATTTAAGTAATCGTACTTTCTCAAAATGATAGCTCGATTTAATATTTCTAATCTCAGCTTCTGTTCAAGCCATCTTAACAAAGTCACCTGAAAAAATTTAAAATAGTTGTTTAGAAGATGGTTTTACACATTATTTGATGTCGATTGCTTAAATGGAAGCTGAGTTATTACAACTCAATTACTTTACTTCCCAATCTTTTAGGACACCGTTTTAATATTTCTTCAGTTTATAACTTCTTCACGTTGCCCTAGTAGTACAACGGGTAAGGCACTGGGCTGTTGTGTCTGATGATATGGGTTCGATTCCCGGCAAGTCTTGGTTGTAATTGTTTATATTTATTGGAAGTGAATTATGAAAACAGCGTTTGTGGGTAAGCAACTGCTCTTATTATTCATTTTTACTCATTTTCTAAAATGAAACTTAACTTCGGAGCTATGATAAGCACCGAATGTACTCAAAAACTAATATATTTTACTTATTTTTGAGTAACTATTTTTAACAGTGTGCCGCATGTGTAAGAAGAAAATTTGGTAAAAAAAAATATAAATATTTAATAACACTTCAGCGTTTTAAAATTCAAAAGTTTAAATTTTGAAAAAAATACAAGCAATTACGGTAGTTTTGTGTAAAAAAATTATTCTATTATACTAATGTAAGCATTATACAAAGAAAAACTTTAATTCAAAAAGACAAAAATATAAAAGTTTAGAGGGCAACGTGTCTATTTAATTCACTGATCATATACTTAATACTATTGAATATTCTACAGCTTATTAAATAATTCTTTACTCAAGGTTATCGACAGGGTAACATACGAAATATCCATTACTTTATGCTTTACAGCATTTTATGGCTAAAAACAATGGCGTGGTATTCAATAAAAAAACCGATACCCAAAACTTAAAAAACATACACTTTGTACTCATTTTATACCCACCCCCAAATAACAATAAAAAAAAACACACAACATTAACAAACAAAAACATGGGAATAAAATTCACAAAAATCCCTCCAAGCAGCATTTGAATTTTCAATCAGCCAAATTCACATCCCGCGCCAAACTGCTTTCCCACTTCCTATTTATGCATTGGAGTCGAAACAGCTTGGCCGAGATTAATTCCGCCACAGGATCCCTCGCTGAACTGATTCTGATGGAGCTGAATGGCATTAAAGATTAGTTTAGGCGGCATTCCCACACGCGGCCGCCGCAATCAGCGTCCGGAGATCGCCAATAAACTATGGATTTATGCCAACGAAAAATCGCTTAGGAGGGATTTCTAAGATCATCAGGGAAGGTTTCCATCGCTTCGGAAATTATAACGCATCGCGCCCCCGAAGAGGACATATTCTGGAGCGGATAATGTCCATCATGGATGCGAGATTTTCGTATTAGATCGTCGATGGTATGGTAGCAGAATAATAATAAGACAGTGAAGGGATTTCTTGATGTAAAGGTTGTGTTAGGAAGGATTTTTACTTAAGGTTAGTGACATGTACGAAGGATATCAGTTGGTATTGATATTTCTCATTTGATACGCTGTAAACAAATTCGTGTTGGTACAGGCAGCACTGTACCGTACGGTTTGGTTCGTGAATACTTTTGGACCCCAAAGGTTAGGGGGAGTGGATAAATAGTCAAACTGGTTGACGCGGTCTTCCTTTCTCTAAACGATGGTAATCCATTTATCTCAAATATATAATTCCCCGTGGAATTAGGAAGGTGGAAGCGCATAAAAGTCAAGGACGACATTCCCATCCATGGGGTACATAGGTCAGAGGGATAGTGGGATAGCAAACAGCCTGGTCGATGCGTCTAACTATTCTGTACACGATGGTATGTATCAATACAGGCTGATTATTCTTGGTGTTATGAGGGCGAAATCTTATACTTATGACTGCAGTCCTAGGCCCCCGATCTATACCGAAGGTTAACAGGTATTGGCCCAAGACTGCTGCGTATAGTCTGATTTGGGACAATTATTAACATACATAAAAAAAATTAGTCTTCTCCTTGGTTAAACAACTAATTACTTGCACAGTAAACCCTCGCCACAGCGACTCCTCACGGGACCAGCACTAAATGGTCTTAAAAAGTTAAGTCTAAACAATGAATGAAATAAAAGAAAAATATTTACATACACTAGGCAAATATAATTTAAACTAGTTAACTGTTGAGGCTTTAGTAATGGTCTTACAAAGAAGGACTCGCTGCAGTTAAGAGCGACATCTCCCGCACGTGGAACAAAAGTCAAAGGATAGAATGGGTTAATAACCAGCCTGGTCGACATGTCCCACCTTCCCCTACGCGGTATATCATTTATCCTCACAGGGGAGGAAAATTTTAAAATTCACGATTTTTTTTATTTGCTAAAATTATAGTTTGAAATCTTCTAAATGTATTTGCAAAATTCTAAAACTATGTTTTAAAATGAGTTACTTGAGATTTTGTGCTGGATTGACAGTTAGGTTTTTCAACGAACGAAAACTTTAAATCGTTTGTTTTTAGTGCTTGGTTTTTCCTTGATATTAGGTTTCAATAAACGCTAAGGCATTTTTAATTATTAATGGAGAAATGTAAAATATGTGTATATTATATATTGGCATGTGGAATAGCTCTATGAACAGTAGTTGCTTTTTGTTTTTGTTACTAAAGTAAAAAAACAATTTATTTTTAAGGAAAAATGTTGTGTTATTATGAATACTACTTATTTAAATTTCAAATACATGCAGAATACATATAGTTAATGCCAATTCTTATGTTGTATAGTACAAAGCAGCATTTGGAAAAAAATATTTTTTTAAAAAATTTAGCATTTAAAAAAAAAGAAATTTAAAAAAATTAAAAAAAGTTAAAGTTTTGAAAGAAAAAAAGAAAATTACAAACAATTACGGAATTATTGTGTGAAATATTCTTCTTTTATGCAAATTTAAATGATATACATTAAATATTTTATTTAAAAAGTAAAAAATAAAAATTAAAAAAAAAACAGTTTAAGTGGTACACCGTGTTTTCTCATTTTGCAATTGAGAAAGACCAAATAAATAACAATCGTGCTATTAGTCATAGAGTTAGTGCGTAATAGATCCCTTTTAAAATGAAACATAGTGTTACGTGTTTCTATCTTGATACCTCATGTAGCTGATTTTAAAGATGTTTCATATCAAAAACGAGCAGACAAAATATATGTTGTCAACTTTCTGTACTATGGAATAATAAGGATAGGCAAACTTTTAAGTTCAGCGTAAAGTTTCCGAACTGAACTGATATCTACTGAAGTGGCTCTTTTTGCATAATATTAGAGAGGTTAATAAAGGAGATTTGTGATATATTAGGGTAGACAGGAGAGGGTAGGAGAGGTAGGGGTAGAGTAGAGTAGAGAGATCCGTTTACTTACAGTTTTAGAAATGTACCTACTTATACCATATCAAAACCCAATAAAGAAATTTTCCACAAAAGGTGTGTATATATAGCTCCTAAAAATGTTAATACATTACCTGTACCAATAGTATCTATAGGAAATAAAAATAAATTTAAAAGAAATATCAAGAAATATATTTTAAATATTAACGAAGAAGCCCTATTAAAATCTGTTACTGTTCAAACAATTTTAGAAAAATGTTATATTTTGCTGAATTTTGAAATGAATCTTCTGTTCCACTTCCCTGTCATCTTGTATTTGTTTTATTTTGTATATATCTGTTTATATGATATATGTATTTTATTGTATATGTAGTTTTTTAAATATATGTATTTTATTGTATTAGTAGTTTTTTAAATGTATGTATTTTATTGTATATGTAGTTTTATTGCGTTGTGTGGACGGGCCTTGGGGCTTCTTGACAACATCGTGTCTGTTTTTTTAATGAGAGTCCATTTAATATGGATGTTCGGTTAATGAAATGTTCAATAACCAGCCTTTTCGTATTTATCCTTGCGGGGAGATTCCATATAAAGGACGATCATACATAATTATGTAATAATTGAAATATAAACCTTATTTTGGTGTGGTTAGAACTAAAATTCGAATACTACGGCCCCTTTTACTCAGTGAAAACTTTAGAAAACCTGTTATATATAAAAGCTCATTTCATATATTAAAAAAAAATTAAATATAGAATTATTTAACACCTTAAATATTCTTATATCCATGTAAAAATAAATATAACCGTGTAACAGCATGTAGATTAATCCATGCCAAACCATTTTGGTCTATTAGTGAATCTAGCATATTAGCACTTAGTTATCGATATATCTCCTTTCCATATTCCCTTCCGGCCCACTCAATAAAAACCGCCGAATTCTTCCACAGCTTTCCAATGACCGATCATGTCCACCCACATCATCTGCTGCATACTTTCGATACGCGGCGATAGTTTATCAGCCCTCAAACCGATAGCTCTCCCCTCCTGCTCGCCCCGGCTCCTCAACCCAACCTCGGCAGCAATCCAGTCTGGGGGACCGCTGTTTCAATATGGATTAAATGAGACCAACCCACCTGCTGCTAAAGGGATGGGGGGGAGGGGGGCTCGATGAAGATCGCATTCATCATTCCCCTGTCATCCCTCCCCACCTCACGCCCCCTCCCCCCAAAAAGGCTGACCAGTAGCCCCCCTCCCTACCTTCAAGACCAGCTGTTAGTGGCCAAAAGAGGTTTTACAGATTACAAGCCCAACTTTCCTGATTGGTCCCAACCACCTCTTTCGTAACACGCGCAGGAAGTTTGGCTCGTTTAATATAAACGGTAAACAGTGTTGTCATGTTATATATATAATTCCGGGCTTCATTTCGGTGGACTTCATTTACTTTGGCGGAATTTGGCTGCCACTTGGCGGGCCATCTGGAGCGGTCAGTTACTGATTAAAGGATTCCCCCCCCCCTTTCAAAAGTGTCGGCTGAACGGAATATAATGACCAGCGATGGCATTAAAATATAATTTGGTCCCGTTGTTACCGACAGACCTGCGAACAGGGCCATTTCGTATAATAATATTCAAGAATCAATTTCTAAGGGGGGTAACTGGACTTTAGGGAAGTGGACTAAAGTGCTACTTTTCATAGTTACACCGTTTTCATGTCGAATAAGTGCCATTTCTCTAATGGAAGGGAATGTTACGTTCAGTACTTCATAATATCAGGACACATAATTGTAATTTTCAGATACAAAAGGGTCTCTATTAAGTATATAACTTTTAAATGGCTTTAGGCTGCAGTATAATGCAGAAAACATGCACTATATATATATATATATATATATATATATATATATATATATGTATGTATATATAAATATATATATATATATATATATATATATATATATATATATATATATATATATATATATATATATATATATATGTATGTATATTTATATATATATAAATATATATATATATATATATATATATATATATATATATGTATGTGTGTATGTATGTATGTATATATGTATGTATGTATATATATATATATATATATATATAATATATATATATATATACATATATATATATTATATATATATATATATGAAGAGTGTTGAGCCGCGTATAAAATAATATGTATCGGCAAAGAAACTCTTTTTATTTTGTTTACAAAATTACTTTTTGATACGTTCAAAACATCGCTCTCTAAAGAAAAGACAGTGTGTGTAGTTCACTTCAGTTCGATGGTGTGTGCAGTTCACTTCAGTTCGATGGTGTGGTCGCCACAGAGCTCCCCCGCAAGTCGGAACGACGATACTGTTGTCACGGTAGTCTGAAACGAACAGTCCTTCCATATCTGTCCTTCCATAAGCGCTGTCGAACCATGTTAGTTGTGGCTTTTATTCCTGGATGGGCCAAGTTATGTAGAACTAGAAAAACTTGAAAACGAAAGTCTTTAGGTACATAAGGACGAACAGTTCCAGTTGACGTATCGCATAGCAAAGTCAAATCGGTTTGTGAGAAATGAAGCGGTTTCAACTTAAGACCAGAATCGGAATTTAAAACCTGCTGTAGTTCCTCATCATCAACCTGAGCTTTAGCCATACCATCATAATCAATATTTGTAGGTACCTGTATTTCTGAAATGCGAGACATCGCGTCCGCGACACAATTTTTGTCACCTGTCAAATATGACAAATTTGTTGTAAATTGACTTAAGAATTCTAAATGGCGCTGTTGGCGTGGAGAACATTTTTCACTGCAATTTTTGAATGCAAACGTAAGGGGTTTATGATCTGTAAAGATTACAAAATCTCTGCCCTCTAACATGTGCCGAAAATGTCTGACAGCGCAATATGCAGCCAAGAGTTCACGGTCATAGGTACTGTACCTGCGTTCCGCGGCATTAAGCTTTCTCGAAAAAAATGCTAACGGCTGTACGACGTTTGAGTACGTTTGTTGCAAAACACCCCCTATTGCGATTTCCGAAGCGTCTACCAACAATGAATATGTGGCATCGACTTTAGGATGAGCTAGTAAGGTAGCTTGAGAAATTGAAACTTTACACTCTTCGAATGCTTTATCCGAGTCGTCAGTCCAAACAATTGGGGTTTTGTCGCGTTTCTTTTTTCCTTTTAGAAAGTCGTGCAACAATGCTTGTTTATCAGCTGCGTGAGGTATGAATTTATGATAGAAATTTAATAATGCCAAAAATCGTCTTAATTCATCGATTGTTTTAGGCTTAGGGTAGTTCAGAAGTGCCTCCACTTTTTCCTGTAATGGAGAAATACCTTCTGGCGAAACCTGATAACCCAAAAATTGCAAAGTTTTTACTGCAAAAACACATTTGTTAACATTAATAACTATTCCATATTCTGAAAAACGTTGGAAAATTTCTTGCAAGTGTGTTTTATGCTCATTCTCATTACGAGAAGCAACAAGCACATCATCCAGGTAGGCAAAGCAAAAGTCTAATCCACTCAAAACTGAGTCAATAAAGCGTTGAAACGTTTGTGCAGCATTCCGCAACCCAAAACACATATGCACGTATTCGTATAAACCAATCGGTGTAATTACAGCAGTTTTTTTAATATCTTCAGGTTCCATGGGAATTTGGTGATACGCCTTAACGAGATCTAGTTTTGAAAATATAGATTTACCTTCCAATTCTAGAGAAAAGTCATGTATATGTCTAATTGGATACCGATCTGCTTCAGAAATAGAGTTAAGTTTTCGAAAATCCCCACAGACACGAAAGTCCCCATTACTTTTGCGTACCATGTGAATAGGACTGGCCCATGGGCTATCTGAAGGTCTGATAATACCCTGGTCGAGTAAATCTTTGAATTCCTTTTTGAGAGCTGCAAGTTTTTCCGGTGATAAACGCCTCGCTTTAGCAAAAACTGGCGGTCCTTTAGTGACTATACAATGTGTAACCCCATGTTTTTTAGGTGCATCATTGATGCAAGGTTTAGTGATGTCCGGAAATTGGTTAAGCAATTCAAAGTATGGCATTGCGTTAGTTATTGTACTTAACCCACCGGTAGATACACACTTAACCGAACCTTTGGTAGCTAACGAAGTTACATTATCAATCAAACGGTGATTGCGTATGTCAATCAATAATCCAAACCGCTCCAAAAAATCCGCTCCTATTATAGGGTTTTGAATATCAGCTATAATAAAGTTCCATGAAAAATCCCGACGAAGATCTAAGTTCAGCGTTAACCTGCGAGTACCGTAAGTTGTAATTTTTGTACCGTTTACGGCAAAAAGGCAAAAATCGTCTTGTTTTGAAACACCTTTAGTAAACCTTTTAGGATAAACAGAAACACAGGCTCCGCTATCGATCAAAAATTGTTTACCAGTTCCTTTATCAAAAACAAAAAGACGACTCATTTGTTGGCTTTCATCCGTGGTCGCCATCACTGATGAGCCAGTTAGTTTTCCTGAACATTGGGAGTTTTCTTAAAGCTACATGGTGGATTGCAATTTCGTGCCTTATCCGCGTAACGGAAGTGATACCAACACAATGGATAGCGTTCAACTACAGCTGGAGATCTCAGTTGGCGATCCCGGGAGTTGGATCTAGTGTTACGTCTATTACCCGAAAAATTTTCACGAACCCTTGCCCTAGAAAGCCGTTCGACACTTTCTTGCAACGCGCAAATTTGGTTTTGTAGAGTTTTGAAAGAGCATGAGGGATTAACTTGAACTTCAGAAATTTCTGTTGCTATGCCAGACACTTCGGTGATTTTGTCCGCAATGAGTGACAAGGTTTCCAATGTTCCGGTGCTAACCGATAAAATTTGTTGACAAGCAATTGGTAAGCGTTGCTTCCATAATTGCGCCAAAATTGTACCATCGGTTAACCGATCAGAAGCGAGGTCTCGCATTTCTCTAAGAAGTTGAGAAGGCTTTTTATCTCCCAGTTGTATTTCCTGTAATAAGCTTCTTATACGAGCAGTTTCGCTTTGAGAAAACTGGTTTACAATTCGATCTTTAAGTTTCTTGTACTTGTTCTCAGTGGGCGGATTCCTAACCAGATCACTAACATACGTTAAAATTTCTGTATCTATCGCCGCCACTACTGAGTGAAATTTAGTGTCTTCCGAACTAATACCTGCCGTTATGAATTGGGACTCGAGCTGGTAAAACCAAAGTTCAGCATTAGCTTTCCAAAATGGCGGTGCACGGAAGGCCACGCGAGCAAGTTCCGGTTTGAACGTACTTTCGTTTTCCGATTACTGCACTGCAGTATTTTGTACATTAGTTACTTTATCCGTATTCATCTTACACAATTAAAGTTCAATTCGCTAATAATTAGAACATCAAAAAGATATAATTCCAGAGTTAAAATTTAAAATAGAATTATCAAACTTGAAATAACGTGTTAAATAACGCTACAAACGTGCTAAATAATAGCATGAACTAAGAAAATCTAGCAATTTAAAGTTTAAATTCTAAATAAATTTAGGTAGGATTCATGGTCTCGAGTTAAAATACCACTCAAATCTCACTTACCGGAGTTCGCATGGCAATAAAGAATCCACTTCCATCTGCCGCTGGTCGTCGGAGTGTCTGTGCATAATACTTTGCGTGTTGTTGAAAACAAAACTCACGTCCGTAAGTCACCACTGAAGAGTGTTGAGCCGCGTATAAAATAATATGTATCGGCAAAGAAACTCTTTTTTTTTTGTTTACAAAATTACTTTTTTCAAAACATCGCTCTCTAAAGAAAAGACAGTGTGTGCAGTTCACTTCAGTTCGATGGTGTGTGCAGTTCACTTCAGTTCAATAGCTATGTCCACACTTGTGCTTTTTACCCTGGTTTGAAGCATAGACATTAAGAACGAGCTAGAATGCTCATCTGAGAACTTTCGTTGAAGCAAATTGAAAAGAGGAAAATCCACCAATACACCCTATCTGTTAAGTTTCTTCTTCTGTAATGCACGGGACGGAGCTATTCGCGTACTAATCGAAATCTTTGTCATTATTAAAGGATTTTATTTGGCTTTAAATTATTGTTAAGATACTTTAAAAGGAAAAAAAGTTTACTTTAAATAAAAAAATTCTTTTAAAGATCACTACTTTACGAAATTAACATATTCTTAAACATTCCGAAAGTAAATGTTTTTATTTATTTAAATTAGTAAACGTTATTTTATAGTTAGCACTGATAAATTAATAAAATACACAAAATAAATTTATATTAATTTTTGACGTAAATACGTTTTTAATGATGATACGGGCACATAGCTTCACGGAGTTTAGTCGCACTGTGAAAAATTACATTTTTAAAATCCTTTTAGTTCCATTTGAAATCAGCTTATAAATGAGTATCCCAAATACAAAAGCAGTTATATCCTAATATTCGGAAAATGAGATTTTGGTGTAGGTACTTAACTTTGGATTCAAAACATTAAAAATACAATAAAGCAACAAAAACAATTCTTTCTAGCAAAGAATATCTAAAAATAAGTCCCATCAGAAACCAAAGTACGCTAATCAGTTTATTCAGATGCAAAAGCAGTTGTATCCAGCAAATGTGAGCGTGTGCGTCAGTGAACGCGTTATCTTGATCGTTTGGGAAATGTGGCTTATTTTGTTTTTGAAATAAAACTAAATGGCAGAGCATATATTTGCATACCAATTAAATCCTTATTCCAGTTGCGAAATAAGTTATGTGAAAATTAAAATTTAAATTATAAAATATTCAATAATCGGAAAACTTACATATTTTAATGAAAAATAGTATTTTTCTTAATTCTTACAGTAAATAATATATTATTGTGTTAACAATAATTAAGTTTTGACAGTTTTACGCAATTTACAACAAAAAGCTTTTCGTGAATATATCTACTTCAGCAATTGGACTACTCAAATGACATACCATCGTGTAGAGCAAAGCCAGACGTTTCGAACAGGCCGATTAACACATTTCTTTCTCTGACATTTGTACCGTCGCCCTTGGCTGCATGTACTTCCTCCCCCATAACTCCTCGGAGATAAATGACATGAAGTTTGCTGCGTTGACCAGGTTGGCCATTTATTCACTTCCTCCTGTGACCAATATACCGCATGGGGCCAAAAGGATTCACGAACTAAACTTTAAGGTACCGTGCAATCTGAACCTACCCGATTTATTCTTAAAAGATTTAAATGTATCAATATTTTTGTTAAAAAAATAATGTATATTTTGTTTCAATGCGAAATTTAATATTAATAGTAAGTTATTAATATTGTTTCATATTTATCACCTACTGAGGTTGCGTCGGGTGCCACCTCAGGGTTGTCCTCGTCATCTCACCATGGTTCAAAAATACGAAGCGTTGTTCCCGAGTCTTTCCTTCGAGATAGGTCTCGAACCGTCGCCAATAGCACACTGTTCCGTTCTAGGGCGACGTTAATTAATCAAACCACACCGACGTTCATTAAACAAAACTAAAATCAAATTAACCAATCAACCATATTTATTATATGAACCTAGCTTTTTTTTGTCACTTTTTGATATTCTTTAGAAAAATAAGATCGTAAGTTTTCAATTTTTTATTTTAACTTGTTTAAGACAAGCTAAAAGAATTCTACAAATATTCTAACGCGTATTTTTAAAAAAAAAATTATTATTAACATATCACAATTCTACTCTGATGTATATTGAGGTTGCGTCGGGGCCATCTCAGGTGTTGTCCTCGTCATCTGACCATTGTTAAAAAATACGAGATATTGTTCCCGGAGATTTCCTTGATTGGTTTGGTTTTGTTAATTAACGTCTCACTAGAGCTGAACAGTGGGCTTTTGGCGACGGTTCGGGGCATATCTCGAAGGAAAGACCCGGGAACGATGCCTCGTATTTTTGACCCATGGTCAGATGACGAGGACAACACCTGAGCTGGCACCCAACGCCTTCAATAGACGTCGGAACTTTGGACCCCGATCAGATTTATCGTGCACCAGTCCCGTATACACGCCGTTAATTTTTGCGGATGTTCTGTACGACTTTTCTAGTATTTTGTAGCGAAGCTGGCAACCCCCCGATCACAAGATCCACTATTTTTTTACTTTTCTTTGTCAAGTCCATCGCCTAGGCCCGAACCAGGAATCTTCGGATTCCCAGCTGACGCCTTTAACCGCTCGGCCACGGAGGCTTTGTCAAACCAAAAGAAAATCCACTATTCTACAAATTATCTGTAATCTTCAATAAAATTTAGAGTTAAAATGTGATCGGAAAACATATTTGTATAACAACAAATAAAAGTAGAATGCTTTGTCATCCCAAAAATCCACATTTGCTGGATCTACGAGATTTGCAGCATCCTTTGGGGTTGGTTGCATTAACGTCAAGCTAGAATCCAGAA
The DNA here is from genome assembly GCA_963932185.1 of Troglohyphantes excavatus. Lineage (NCBI taxonomy): Eukaryota > Metazoa > Arthropoda > Arachnida > Araneae > Linyphiidae > Troglohyphantes > Troglohyphantes excavatus. Next base: position 69,540,273 of record OZ010674.1, on the reverse strand, counting down.
ATATTGCCTCGTAATTTGAAACCATGGTCGGCGAAGACAACACAAGCGTTGGCACCTCACGAAACCTGAATAGAGATTAATACTAGATCGTCTGAGATTTTACGTAGGTTAGTGCAAGTTCCTTATTCCCGGCGGGTCCTTTTATGGATCTTGGTTTGACAAAGAGGAACGAAACTGGCAACGCTTCGATCACGAGCTCGTTAGTTATAGTCAAAGTTCACGTCGATATTTGAACTAAAAACCCGCAGATTATAAACTGAATATTTTACCACAGGACCATCATACACCCGCAGCAATCTTTGCTGTTTTAGAACCTTTTTATAATTGATAACAGTATTTAATTATTATTAGTTTTTATAATTTATTAATTATTATAACTAATTAATTATTATTAGTTTTTATAATTTATTAATTATTATAACTAATTAATTATTATAATTGTTAATTTGATAATTACTAATAGTAAATTAATTATAAATTATTAATGATAAATTATCAATTATCAATAATTAATTATTGTATTAATTATGAATGATAAAAGTATTAATTATAGTATTAATTGTTAATGGTAAATTATCAATTATTGTATTAATTATTAATGATAAATTATAAATTATTGTATTAATTATTAATGATAAATTATCACAATAATTATCAATTATTGTATTAATTATTAATGATAAATTATCACAATAATTATCAATTATTAGTTATTTAGAAATTATATCAAATTATCAATTATCGGTTATCAATTATTTATTAAATTATAGATTATCAATTATTTATTAAATTATCGATTATCAATTATTTATTAAATTATCGATTATCAATTATTTATTAAATTATCGATTATCAATTATTTTTTAATTAATTCTAAATTAAATATTAGAAACAAATTAAATAAAAACAAGCAACTATCAAAATAATAAACACCTATTAATAATGAATCGGTAACCACTTTAATATAATTTGTCTAAAAATAGATCAAGCACGAAAAATCGCACAGAAATCCACAGCAGTTGGATCCATGGGATTTGCAGCATGCTTTGCTGTTTTCGAATATTTTCGACATTGTATGCTTACTTTTATAACATAAGCGGAAAGCTTAATCGCAAAGAGCATGCTGAATCGCACGCGTGTTGAGATAACTATTTGCGCATAACTTCTGGGAATTGTAATTGTGGATTTGGGGAAATGCGAAAATGTACTCTAGTTACTTTTTAACGTCCATGCTGCGAAGTGCGATTAAAAGCACAAGTGTGGACATAGCTAATGGTGTGGTCGCCACATATATATATAATATATATATATATATATATATATATATATATATATATATATATATACATATATATATATATATATATATATATATATATATATATATATATATATATATGCATTACTGTAAAAACCTTATATCAGTTAATACCCAATACCATGATTCTATCCCAATACTATCTTATAACAGAGCAAAATGAATGGCAGTTGTAATTAACTGTGTTACAACAAAGCAAATGAATGCGGCCGTGATTAACTAATTTTAAGCGGAGGCACCCTTCAACATCAGGGTTTTATAGATGGGTTGTAAAGATAATTCGTATTCCAACGTTATATATTTTTTGTGTTGTTATGATATTAATTAATAAAATATATTTCTTTTTCATTATTGATTTTATTCCCTTCGATTTGGAAGAAAACTTCGTACTCACTCCGTACGAGTTCTGTTAGAGAACGGAGTATATCCGATAATACGAGGCAAATCAAAAACGCGTTCTCTATCGAATCATAAAAGATTAAACTTGGGCAAGATATAAATACCTGTAGGTTTATTATTAGGCTACATCAGGCCAAGCTTTTAACAAATATCTGAAAAATATGGAAGTTGTTGGTGCTGATAAATGCAGGAGGTCATTTAAAACAGTTTGTGAGCTTTGAGTCTGCAGATCTGAGAAATGTTTCATTGTTTGATTTTCTTCAAGGCTACTAGTCTGTTTGAGTTGCCCTAGAGTTTGTTTTATTCATTAATTAAAAAGAGGCATAATGAGAAGTTTCACCATAAGTGTATATGGCTCGCCACTCATCTACCCAAATCTTGAAACTAGACTAAAACTTACTCTTTTCTGATCTAATCAAGAACCTTTCGAATTAAAAAATATATATATTCATAATCCACTTTGACTGCCATGGTTGAAGGGTTAGTTTCTAAAGATGATTTTCTACCTTTTTTCTCTTCGAGCATGAATGGACTGTAGTAGAGAGAATATGACGTCAGAATCGTGAAACCAACATCTCAGACCGAATGGCCTCAGACACGTGACTTCTTTTCAAAATAAGAAATTTCTTCTTCTTCTTTCTTTCTTTCTTCTTCTCTTTCTTTCTTGAATTTATTCTTAAAAAATACTCGCAGATGAATTATGTGTAACAGTGAAAATTTATGAATGGAATGACGTCATTAACCACGTGTCTGAGGCCATACATGTTGGCCTCACTTTGATGTTAGCGAGATTATAACGTTATATTTTCTCTACCCTGCTCGAAGTTGTTTCTTCACAAACTCGAGGGATGAATAACTGTCAATATTTCAAAACTCGAACCCGTACAATTGTGTGTAATGACAAAACTTCTATATACTATTTTGTTTAATAATACGTAACTTCGGCTTAGTACACAAACCACGTAATTATAAAACACGGATGTATCAGCCGTAGTTAAAATTGTTTGGCGACGAAATTTAAACTAGGAAATCAGTTAACTCTTCAATCCCTGCGCTACAAACTCATATCAGGGATACCTATGTTTCCTTGTTTTTAAACATTTCCATGTTTAGGAGTAAATTCCTTGAATTTCTTCTCAAACACTATACTTTCAAATTAATTTTTCTATATTCTGCTAACAACTGAGTTGCTAAAAAAATGATAGAATATAAATTTAAAATTTGATAAAACTTTTTTAAAAACTATGTGAGTATGTTTAAAGAGAAATTTATATAAGCATTTTCATCCATAATTATGCAATTCTAGTAATGGTTCTGCATTCGTGAATTAAAAAGAGGAAATACGAATGTTAGATAATGATTGTAAACAAGCAAAATTTTTGCAGATAATAATTTTTTTTTACGTTTTATTTAAAAAATAAACAAAACATCTATATAAGCATATTTAACCAATCATTTTTCAGCTCATTTTTCTTATGATTTCTAACGGAACATTAAATCCCTGAAACAAGTACTTAAAAATCTGAAAGTTTGTACGGAAATACAAAAATAAAACGTATTTTTGTAGCATTAAGAGCAATAATATAATTGATGTGGGAACATTAGTTTCTTATTCCATTAGGCAAACAACATTCAGAAAATCTTTCGAAACATTAAATCAGCTTGAAGTTAATGCGATTAGCGACGGAAATAAGAAAAAGATTCCAATTAAAAAAAATCGGAATTTTCATCCAACTAATTATTCCATTCTGGAAACTTGTTTCCTAATGTTTAAGTGCTGTTACATATTATTGAAATGAACTACCGACAAAACGATTAGAAGCATTAATGCTTAACCCTAAAAGAGAAAATCCATAATCAAAATAACAAAAAGGTGCTTTCAAAACTCAGAAATGAATGAATTAATTCCTGAAATAATTCGTATATGAATGTCCGAAGGAAAAAAAGTACGGATACATTAGTTTCGTCTTTCTCGTGACAACACAATATCTCAACAATTATTGCAAGTCTCCACGCCATTTAATTTGCCGCATTACTGAAATCAGAAATTAAAAAAAAGAGAACTCGAATATTTAATCCAGAAATGACTTCCCCTTTTCCTTTAATTAGATTATTTTTTCCCATTTCCCCCTGTTAAAAGATTGCTTTACTGATACTTGAGGGTCATTGAAAACTCATTGGCTGAAAGTTTTCCCGCCCGAATAAACGTTCGAATTTCGAAAAGAACTCCGCACATAAAACGAGGGGGCGATAATTTTATTTATAACATTCCTTTTCGCAAAACCCATTCCGTTTAATTTATCTTCATAATAATCTCCTCCCCCCCGACCCTCCCTTTTAAGAGAATAAGTTTTCCAAGACGGATCGCCTTGTAATTGTTAACTTATTTGGAAAACAAATTAAGCGCGAATAACATTTTTGTGCCGCGACACACGGATGTATGCGCACTCGTAGAAAAGAAATGCGGACTCGTGATTTCAAAAAGAGAGACGTTTTCTAATTAATGATAAGATTTAATTTCGCAGCCGTTCTTTTGAGAGGGGGGGGGGGCGATGGTAAGGGGGGATGGTAATGAGACTTAAGTGAAAATCTCAAGAGAAAGGAGAGACGGAAAAGTTCCAACTTTAAAAGTGGCAGCACTCTTGTTGCATTTTTAATCACGTGTCGCAAATGGCCAACAAGAGAGATTAATCCGGGGTCTCTCAGAGGATTAGAAGGACGAGGACGTTTTCTTTCTCGCTTTTCGTTAATCAATTCTCGCGTTTCTCTTTAGTGAATCGCGCGTAATTATTTTCTTAACTTTTCTCTAGGGGGAGAAGACGGATGGGGCGCAGTGACCAAAGTTTTCTTGGGGAGATTTCTTTGGGATGTCGTGCTTTAATTGGGTACGGAACGCGAGTGTCTGGACGCGTCTTAATGAATGCTGGGAACAATGTGAATGGATTTTTATTCGAGTTTCGAAGTCGCAGTTTCGTAATGGTGATCATTATAAGAGTTGTGATTTTTAGAATAACGTATATGCTGTTTAGAAATGGAATTATAAGTTACGTGATTGGAAATTGTGATTATAATAGAGCAGTTTCTCAGAAACGAAAATCGGTACATTATAGTACTTTAAAATACTAGGTGGGGAATTTTTTTCAGTCAACATTATCACGACTGAACTCTAACTGTAACTGCTGGAAGGCTCAAACCTTGTTTCCTCTACGGGCGCGTTGAAGCCAATTGAAAGCAGCCAAGCTGTGCCCCAATATTTTTTTAAGTGATTTTGTGGTGTTTTTTATTACCATAGCATTGTAGAAATATTAAATGTATATAAATATAATATTTTTTTCTTATAGAATTAACATTTATATAGCCAAACAAATAGTTTTTGCTCTCGCTTTTTATCTACTTCGACTTTGACTTGCAAATGAGTTTCTATTTTAATAGCAGATTGCATTTAAAATGGGTTTCAAAAGAAAATAGAAAAAAAATCAGCCAAAAACAATACACGTCGGCTTATTTTAACATGAAAAATATACGAAATATTGTGGTAGCAAAGAAAGTTGGGCACATCATGGCTGCCTCTACATCGGCTTCAAGTCAACAAAATGCCTTGCCCTATCCAGAAGTTACAGTTTGAGATCAGTGGGAATAACGTATATGCTGTTTAGAAATGGAATTACAACTTAAGTGATTAAAAATTGCAAGTTGCCTTTGTGATCACAATAGGACAGTTTCTCGAAACGAAAATCGATACACTATAGTACTTTAAAATACTAGTTGATATATGTTTTTTGTAATCAGCATCATCGCTAGTAAGTTGGTTGAATTAAGGCTTGCCAAGCACTGTCAACTACCGGGCATATCACTGAACAATTTAGTTGCATGCAGCTGGATAATTCAAATTGAATCCGCTTACTGAACAACTTTCAATTGCACAAAATATGCGCTGAAAAATAACATCCAATAATGTGCAAAACCATCTTCTGAACAATTATTTTAAGTTTGTCAGGTCGCTTGCTTAAGATAGCTAGAACAGAAGCTGAAATCAGCAATATTAAATCACACTGCTCATTTTTTAGAAAGTACGGTTACCTAAATTTGAGTACGTCATCGCTCATTTATGATTCAAGTGTACTTAAAAAAATAAGCCGAGTTTGATCAGATAATTGTTTTTAAGTACTTGTTTTTTTCAGTGGGCTATTCTTATATACTTGTAAAGGGTCCGTGGTTTCAAATAACTTTTAATTTTCTATTTAGGTTATAAATTCATGTAAGTGCCATTTATATGAATTGCTAATTTATAATTTCCTAGAATAGTTAATATCACTCTTTGGAGATATACACCTGTGTAAATTTCTGTGGGTTTGACAAAAAGAGCTTGACTCCTTTCGTTAGGCAGCTGCGCCTTTCAGATGATCATTACTGCTTCTCCCTCTCTGCTTTGATCACTGCTTTGATATACCCGTTCCTCACGTCCCCTACCAGCCAATCAATGTAGAGTTTAGTATTTAAATGTTTCTGATAAAATAGATTTATTTATATATTGGGTTGGAGGAAAAGTTCTGTCGTAATTTAAAGAAAATATTTGAATTCATTTATAAAAATATGTGTTTAATATTAATCAATTATATATGCTCCGTTATTTGTTACAACCTGTTGCCATCTTTCAGGTAACCTATGAATTCCTGTTTTTCCTGTTTTTTCTCATCATTGGAGTTAAAATAATCAGCAACTGCCTTAGAAATACTTTCAAAAGACGTGAATTTTTTTCCCGTTAGATACTTTTGCAGTAAGATTTTTTCTCTTAATATTCTTGTAAAGAATCCACTTTTCATCTCCAGTAACCAGCCTGTCCAAAAACGGCTCCACATTGTGTCTAATCAGATGTGAAGAACACATTCTTACACGATCAGACAAATTCTTTTCCGTTAATTTATGTGGAACCCAAACTTTGCGTTAACACAAACCCAACAGATTTAATGTGATCTCCAACAGTTGTATGATGAATGCCAAACTCTTCTGCAATTTCTCGACTTGTTAAATGTGGATTTTTTTTCCAACATGGATCGCAAAACATCATTATCGATCTTGGATGGTCGTCCAGATCGATCACTTTCTTTGAGGCTCAGATCCCCGGAACGAAATTTGCTAAACCATCTTTGACAAGTACGAACATTTACAATATCTTTTCCAAATACCGCACATAAATTTTTACATGCAACCGATGAATTGCTTCCTTTTTGGAATTCATATAAAATGCAGTGTCGTAAATGCACTTTATCTACTGACATGTTTTTCACTTTAAATATCACAAGTAAATGATGAACGGTAAAAAAGGGCACCTTTTATATTATACAGCAGTCTAAAAAAACAAAAAAAATCATATTGACTCACTAGCCAGATGTTCTTTTTATTTACAAGAAAAATCACCTGCCTATTTAAAATACGACAGAACTTTCCCTCCAACCCAATATTTCAAAAGAGAAGGTTTTGATTCTGGAAAAATGCATTCGTGTGTGTGTAGGGATTATTTTTTTTTGTTCTGTGTTATCTTTTATAGAGAGATGGGAAAAGGATTTTAAAAAAATTGCTGAGTATGTTTTCTGTGATTTTTCTCTTTTTCTTTTAATGTACATTTGGTGATCCAAAAGCATATATACACTTAAAAATGAGAAACCTGAACGTACTTGTTTTTCGATGAGTGCATATGCATCGTATATGAGCGATGACGTATTGAAATTTAAGTGATCGTACTTTCTCTCAAAAATAAGCAGTGCGATTTAATATTGCTAATCTCAGCTTCTGCTTAAACCATTTGAGCAAAGAGATCTGACGAACTTATAATAGTTGTTCAGAAGATGGTTTTCCACATTGTTTGATGTCGATTTCTTAAATGGAAACCGATTTATTATAACTCAGTTGCCTTACTTTCTATTCTGTTGGTATACCTTTTGAACGTTTCTTCTGTTTATAGCTTCTTCGGGTCGCCCAGGTAGTTTAAAACAACTTTTTTTTTAATTAACATTTTAATAACTATCCTGTAAATTTTATATGTTAGAAATATCCAATTTTCGTTCTTTAGTGCAACTTGAATGTAATCCCCCTATAAAGTTTATGTATCAAATAGAAATTATCATATCACAAGACTTTATAAATAAATTTGTGCATTAGTTTTTGAAAGCGTGTGTGTGTTTTATTTTACATAATACTTGTCCAATTTGATGCAAAGTACAACTGCATATGGCCAAGTAGCTTTCAAGCTATATTTGTTTTTTTTCACCTTTCACCTAATATGATATTATTATTCATTAGACATACAATGTTCTTAAGTAGCCCCAAGGCCCGTCCAGACAACGCAATAAAACTACATAAATAATAAAATACATACATTTTAAAAACTACATATACAATAAAATACATATATCATAAAAACAGATATACGCAAAATAAAGACCAGAAAACAAGGAAGTCAAACAGTTCCTTTCAAAATTCAATAAATATATTACATCAACAATTAAAAGTTGATTAGGCAATATAAAATTATATTACAGATTTTTATAGGGCTTCATCAACTGTTAAAATATATTTCTTGAACTCTCTTTTCTTATTGTCTATACTTTACGTATTGTTATTGCCTATTATTATGCTACTCTATTATTTAAATATGAAATAACTGTGCCAAATATCTATTAAATTCAATAACACTAAGTTATGTATACCAATAACTTTATGTCAAATTATGTATAGAGGTTTTTGCACAATATCATTTGCACAATTTACTTATATATAATATTTTTTATTCGATTTTATGTTTAATCTCAACTTTCAAGGAATTTTTTTCCATTACTAAAGATGGTGTAAATTATAAGTGCAAATTTTAACCAAGCATCATTTTTACGTTTAAAAGAATACCAAATTTAATGATCCTTAACAGAAGAATTAAACACAAATACCGTTAACCTTTTATTTTTTTAAACTTCCCACGATACTAATATGAGGCAATGAAAAAGAACCCAAATGACATCTACGTCCATTAAATTCTGTTTATTTTAAGAACCAATAGAACCCCATTAAGTGGTTTTCAGTGATACCAAGACCGCAATCCGTGTCTCTGAGGCTTTTCTCGTCAGGCGAGAATCAAACAAAAAGCGCAATAAAAACCTTAAAACGAGAATTAAGCAGAGAGTTTTCCCGCCATTTCGATTTCATTAACTCTTTATTTGCATAGAAAACCCATTGCTTAATTATATGTAAGTCATTAAGTAACGACAGAGGGGGGATTGCCTGAAAAGTGGCGTAAGTCCAAAAAATGTGGCGGGGCCCCACTGCACCGTGAGGTTTGGTTCGTCAATACTTTGTACTTGTTGTCCTTCTGCTCATTTGTCCGAAATCTCCTTCATTCCCCACCCCCCCTTACATGGTATAAATGTCAAAGGTAGTGGATTAATTGCTAAACTGGTCGGCATGGTCTCTACCTCTACCCTACCCGATAGCAGGTAATTTATTTCCGTAGGATGATTCCTCCTGGAGTTATGGAACGACTGTAAACCTCCAGTCCATGGCGACATCTTCCCCCCTCCCCCGCTCTATCAAACTCAAGGAAGGGAGTAGGTTAGCAATCAGCATAGTCGACGAGTCTGACTTTGCTCTACACGATGGTAGGTCATCTGTCTCTGTAGGCTAAATTTCCCTGGAGTTATGGGAGCAGAAGCGTACACTGCAGAAAAGAGCGACATTCCCCTCACAGGATACGAAGATCAGAGGTGGGAATGGGTTAACAATCAGCATGGTCGACGCGTTACACTTTCCTCCACACGATGGTAGGTCACATATCTCCATAGGATGATTCGCCGTAAAGTTATGGGAGCATAAGCGTACCCCGTGAGCGACATTCCCACCAAGGGGTACTATTGTCAGAGGTGGGAATGGGTCAAAATTAGCATAGTAGACACATCTCACTTTCCTCAGTCTGGTTGAAACGTCCCACTTTCTTCTACACGATGGTAGGTCGTTTATCTCCATAGGCTCATTTTCCCTGGACTTATCAGGATTTCACAAATGTCGCTTTTTAGATTATTAGTGTTGCCATAACGAAAGGAAAGATGTATTTATGTAAAAAAATCCTAAATTTACTTAACGCCATTTTTTGTTACTATCCATCTAGATCTATCACTCAACCAAGTAATGTGGGTCCTAGTTATATAGGTTGCCCAATAGTAAGTTGTATGTCATTCCTCTCACTATTATAGTCAAAGCGAGTTACATACTTGAAACGCTTTTTATCTCGGAACTCTGCTTCTGGACTTATGCCGCTTGTCATCTGATCCACAAAATTATATGCAAGTCATTAAGTAGCAATTCCGGGTTGGGTTCGAAACCCTTTTAATTGGGTGCGCGATTTTAAAGATTATTTTTTACTCACCCCCCCCCTAGAAAACTCATTTACAAATATGCGAAACGAGGAGGGAAAAAGCGGAGGGGTGGTAAAAATTCATTTCGAAGACCCCCCCCCCCCCTTCCTCGGTGAACGAAATTCTTAATTAATTTTTATCGCATCACGTTAATGATCTACGCAAATAGACGACCTCTAATTACACTGGGAGATTTGGTGATTAAAAAAAATAGTGGATTGTTTGGGTTATTAAGATTTTGCAGTCGGAATAACAAATGGATGTTTTGTTTGCGAGCGGAAAATGTTTTTCTGCAATTAAAGTCGTATCAGAGATCGATTTATTTCGGCAGTTATTTCTGTCTGACGGGAAAGTAATCAGTGTTTCATGGAAGTTAAATGGCCGCGTTAGATTATGAGCGGTAGTTTTTCATCCGTAAATTACATTGAAAATGCATGCATTATTTTAAAAATGAATTATCCAGTTTTATTGTGTGAGTTATTTATTTTAAATTGTTTACGTATATGTAAGATTGAAGCCGTCAATATTTTGTAATATTAAAAAAAAAATATTTGATTATTTAATTTACATATTTGTCTCATTAAGAAAATAGATCGTATATAATATCGTATCGTATATATATCGTATATATATCGTATCAATATAGATCGTATTGTTTTGAATATTTCACCCTGCAGAGCTCGCACCCCTCAATCCAAGATATTTCGAGATGAATTAAAAAGCATTCTTATTGGAGTGACAACACCCACTATTAGGGACAGTGGCTGATTCACTTAAGAGGCTCGTAATAACTAACAAATTATCTATTCGAGAAGATGATTTCGCTCATCTGCTCCCCCCCCCCCCCCCCCCCCCCTCGGTTCGACGGGCCAAAGTAAAAAAAGTATATTACCTTGAGTAACCGATATTTCCGGATATATAACAGCCGGATAACCGATTATTTTTTGAAGTTTTTACCAAAGTATATTTGTATCTACTTTATTTAACAAAACAAAATTCGAAATCGGACAATATTTTTTTTTTCAATTGTACCGGTTAGTTGGAAATTTCGGGTAGTTAAATGTCGGATAACCGGATATTTTTTTCAAAAGGTGCCCAAGAAAAAAAAGAATTTTCCAAATATCTGAATTAAAACAGAAATCTTGTGCGAACGTACATAAAAAGAAATACAGAAGAAAAGTCGAATTGATAATCTCTCTCCTTTTGGCGTGCTTTGGCGGTTTTATTTTAAATTTTTAGGTGGCGCGCTTTTCAGTCGGTTAAAAAAGAAGGAGACCAATGTAAAAGTTTAACAATGCGTTATTTATATTTAATTTCCAATATACTCATTTTTTATCCCACAACCCATTTTACCCCACCCTACCCTACAATCTTCTGTATTTCGAACAACAATATATACTTTTAAAACTTTAAATACGCCTATGACTTTCCCAGTCTACTTTTCAAGAACAATAACTGTCCCCAAGGCATATTTATTTCCTTCTTCTTCACCCACAGCAGTTCTTCCTTTCGTTTTGAAATAGAAGTTAGCCCAACTCTATGGAGCAAAAGTCGCTTAAGACAGCGCGCCTGGGATCCCTCTAAATGAGCGCCAATTTCCGCTAATTGTCGCCGTCTTAATGAAGGGGCCAAATACATCTCTTTGGAGAAACTTCCACAAGATTGTTGGAGCACTTCTTCAAGACGGCGCGAATCGCCTGAGGATCAAAGAGAGCGATCAGCGAAAGTTCAAGAGAGCGAATTTTGCTGTGCTCTTTTCGTTTCGACTTCTCGTCAAATGATGGAATGTCTCGAATTAGGGTTAAGAGATAATGATTCTTCGCCTTCTGGGACCGATCGGGATGGTTTGGAAAAAGGAAAAAATGGGTCGAGTTTGAGTCGGAATTGAGTTTATAAGTTTGAGTTTTGGAAAGTTTTGAGAGATTGTTTGTTAATAAGGTCGTTAGGAACTATTTTTTGAATTTTAGTAAGTGATAATATTCGAGTTGGAAATTCTGTCGGCGTTTTAAAATATACAATTGGTGTCTCTCAGATATACGATTATTTTATTATTATGTGTTTTTTAAAGAAAATTTGAAACAATGTATGTATTTTAATATATTTTATTTATCTATCATTAAACATTTTCCCTGATATGTATGCTAACTAATATTATCTGCTCAGGAAAATAAGTGGGTTGATAGATATAATAGAAAACGTACTCCCAGCGTAAACATCGCCAATAGCCCACTGTGCAGCTCTAGTGCGACGTTAATTATCAAAACCCAGCGTAAACGTAAAATTTAAATGTTTGCCGACTAGGATTGCAAAAGGTGGAGTAATTTTCATTTTCAGGTATGTATCGCCCCTTGTGAAAAATCCAAGTTTTGGACCTTCCACCCCTTGTGCGTTTTCCACCATCTTTGAAAAACCTCTAAGTAAAGGTACTTTTAAGTTTTTTCTAAATAACTCGCTTCCAGTACATTTTAGGCTAAAATGTATTATAACTAATTTTACAGAGCATTAAATGCTCCCTAAGTTTCATGTATAACCAGTTGGGCAATTTTAAACAGGTACTGAGATATAAGTTTTTGAAAATATGAAAAATTAAGAAAAAAAAATCAGACATGCCGTTGGTTTTACCTGAATGACCTTTTTTTGGGCTGCTTAGCGCAAAATGCGTAATAGCTAATTTTGTAGATGATTAAATTTCCTACAACAGTCATACAAAATATTTGTAATTACTTTAAATAAATACCAAAAAATGTTGAAATAACTATTTTAATGACAGTGGGATGGAAACTGCAACTGAAAACATCTGGGTTGAAATAAGTATTCCTGAATGTAATATCCTCTTTAATTCATGTAATATATACATGTACTACTTAATATTTTTCCATATCTGTCTCCCTGATTTCAAAGGTTAACTCATAAAGCGAGAAAACCTCATTTAAACAAAAAAAAAATCAAAATATCCTCCACAGGGGCCCTGCTTCATCAGTCTTATTCACTCTCGGCCCCTGTTGGGAAAAGTTAAAAAAAATAATTATTCGCGATTCACAAAAAGGACATGAATATTCATGAGTACTAACTGTAAAATAAAAATTTGGTAAGCCGTCTCGACAGACACGACTGAAAGTTTGAAAGCGGATTTACATGAAACTGAAGTGAGTAGAACCTGTTTGGATTCCGAAAAAACGATACTTGCTTTCTACGTCGTGAGAAGGTTTAATGAAAATATGATTTAATAAATTTAATGAAAGGGAAATCATACTAAAATCGTCAATATATTAATACAAGAGTATTAAATAAGAAAATATTTAATAATTATTAAATAGATTCAAGGACAACTTACGGGCAACATTGCACTCAACATCAAAGTTTCATGTATAAATTAAGCATGAATTGTTAAAAGAAAATTTAAATGTTAATGAAATATAAACTAAAGTATAGTTTTCGCATTCCAATGCACATAAATCTTAACTTCATAAAAATATATCTATATCGAAACATTTTTTACCTGAAAAGCCTTTCAGTTTGGTTGATAAGGTGTCGTTTTGTTGGTTTGGTTAATTAACGTCGCACTAGAGCTAAACAGTGGGCTATTGGCGACGGTTCGAGGCTTATCTCGAAGGAAAGACCCGGGAATGATGCCTCGTATTTTTTAACCATGGTCATATGACAAGGATAACACCTGAGCAGGCACCTGATACAACCTCAATAGGCGTCCAGACATTGGACCCCGATCAGATTTATCGTGCACCTGTCCCGTATACATTCCAGTATAATTTGTTGGATGTTCTGGAGACTTTCTAGTATTTGTATAGCGACACAGGCAACACTCCGATCACTAGATCACTATTTTTTTGCTTTTTTTTGTTTAGTCCACCGCAAAGGCTCGAACTAGCAATCCTCTGATTACCAGCTGAACTCCTTTATCCACTGGGCAACTGCTATGTGTGCGCTAGCGCAGATGACATTATACAGTAAAGTAATTCTAAAACACTGTTTACGGAGCATGAATGCTAAAATTCGCCCCGGCAGACGTTCAATGCGTCCGTTCTGATGTGATGTTAATTACGACTCTCGGCCATGTCGTCTTCGGTTGTGCTTTTCTGTATTTTGACACCAGAATACCCCTACCCCGAATATGCGTGCTTTGAGGAAGGATTGTTAACGATCTATAGTCAGACACACGCCTCATATTGTAAAGTAAGTCAACTTTCCACAAAGCTTTGATAACATTTTTTTCCTGCCTCCAAAGAGAAATTCCCTCCCTCCCACACGCAACACACACACCTGAACACTTCTTGAAATTAGCCCACAGCCAGGACAACTTTTCGCTTACCTAGCTCATGTGAAAAGATTAATCAACTGAGCAACTTAAAAATCACACAATAACTGATTCTAATTATTTAATTGCATCCAGCTCATGGCCGCCAGATTTCAGATTTCCCAATCGTAAAATTAAAGGTAAAAAAATTGACAAACTAGTATTACTACAATCGCTACAAAGTCGCCAAATTGCCGATTATTTAGCAAAGCTCTCAGCGCTACCGCGCTGACAGCTTTTTCATTGGAATATATTAAAAGGATTCTACTCTATACAAATCACATGAATATTCGTAAATAATTCCACTTTTCTAGCTCATATACAGAAGTTTTGGACTGGAATTAAAACTCCCAGTAATGTAATTTTTTCCTAAAGTGTTCTTCATTAACGAAGTAAATTAAGAAAAAAAGAACGGGATCTAAATATCAGTTTAACATTGTGTAATTCAATATTTAATTTTAAAAAAAAACATTTTTCTACATGATCCATTTTCTTTTCCGAAGTCTATAATCACAACTATGTAACTGTTGTGGAATAAAATCTGTAAAACGACCTTTTCCTTTGTAATAGCTTTCCTGCGGGGAAAAAAATACAAAGATCGCAACTCGAAAGAGAGAAAGGGGAAATTGCAATACCCTGGACATATTTAATAGTTTGCATTCCAAGAAAACTTTACGTTTTGCGTTCTTTCTGCGGAACAGTTATTCTTCTTTACGTTCTTTCCACAGAATTGTTTATGGTTATAGAGGGAAAACATCATAATCTATTTTAGATCTGCAAGAGAACAAGTTGGTAAAAGGTGCTGTTTTCGTTTATTTTAGAGAACAGGTAAGAACTGGTCGTTATGCAGTCGCCTGAGCGGCGCCAACAGAATGCAAAAGATTAATATTCCAAACAGTCAATTCAAAAGAACATTTTAAAACTGTTCATGAAGTGTAATAAAATTTCAAAATTTACAATTTCTTACGTTTTTTCTTAGGACTACGAGTTTTTCAGCTAATGAGTTCTGACGACTACTTGCCGCAAACTTACAGGAAAGGATTTCATTTATTAAGTATTTTCAAAACTTCACTATGTACTAAAGCCAAAACGTTGATGTCCCGGTACTGCAGTGGAACTATATTCGACTTAGCAGTTAGATAATTTTGAGTTTGAATCCAACATGAACTTGATTACTCAGGATCAGAGGGTTGTTATATACATTTCTTAATTACAAAAGTCGCCTAAAAATATCCACCATTCCTACTGGCGTGTATACGGAATGTTTTGTTGTTTAACTAACATCGCACTTCGGAACTCGAATTAAACTCATAATCCTCCAATCACGAAGCATGGATGAGATTCCGAAATGCCCTTGTTTATCCTAACTCTGTTGGCGAGGTTGTTATTGGTAACCAATACTAGCTTTTCACACTTTGTTGTAAGTGCTGTTATTTCGCAATTTTCCCTATTATCAGGCATATTATTATACTTATCATCGGCTTAATTCATCAACCACGTAACTCCAAACAACGGATTCAGCATCCGTAGCGAAAGCTACTAGGCGACGAAATTCAAACTCGGAAATCACATGACTCGTTAAGCCAATCCCTCGCCTGCAATCTAAGCTCCAGTATTCCGATCATTTAACGTTTTTACACAATTCCACAATCAGAAATGAATTGCTTGATTTTGTCAATAAGCAGCTTTCGCTATGGCTGCTGAATCCATGGTTTGTGTGGACGTTATAAAGTTTATTTGAACATATTTTTAAGGCCTCCGTGCCCGAAAGGTTAAAGGCGTCAGCTGGGAATACAAAGATTTTTGGTTCGATCCTAGGCGATAAACTTGACAAAGAAAAGTGAAAAAAAGTAGTGATCTTGTGATCGGAGGGTTGCCAGCTTCGCTACAAAATACTAGAAAAGTCGTCGAAAACATCAATAAAAATTAACGGCGTGTATACGGGACTGGTGCACGATACATCTGATCGGGGTCCAAAGTCCCGACGTCTATTGAAGGCGTTGGGTGCCAGTTCAGGTATTTCCTCGTCATCTGACCATGGTTCAAAAATAACAAGGTGCATGTATAAATGTGTGTGTGTGAATGTGTTCCCGTGTCTTTCCTTCGAGATAGACCCCGAACCGTCGCCAATAGCCCACTGTGCCGCCCTAGTACGACGTTATTTAACCAAACCAAACCTTGAACATATTGTTTCTAATAGCAGCTAATGAAAAAACAGATAAAATCCCAGGAAATAACCTCAGCCAGAAGATCTTCTGAATCCCCTCTGCGGTCGATCTCTGCACCCCTCTTCACCCCCTCCCACCGACACCCCCCTCGAGTCGAACGACATTTCACCAGCTGTCGCGCAACCCTCCACTTTCATACAAGAAAAAAAAAAGAATCTCTAGATTTCGCTTTAAGAAAAACCGTGCAACAAAAAAAACAAATCTCCATCAAAAGCCTTTACGGAAAAAAAAAGGGGGGGGGGGGGTTTCAACAACATTAGCTTAATGTAAGTTAAGAGAAAAGAGAAGAGATATGGTCACACGCACTCTTTTAGAGAGAGAGAGAGTGAAAAAAATAACAACAACAACAATAAAAATAATGAAAGTATGAAGAAAATAATGAAAGGCGGGGCCACCTAATGTCCCTGCGCGGCACTTCGTTACCGAGGCGCCTTCCACTCTTTTAACGTGTTCACTAGAGGCCTAATTATTGCCTGTTTTGCAGAGGCAATTATGTAAATTCAGGAACAGCGTCAGCGGGTTTTTAGTGACCAATAGTATCAAGGCTGCACTGATTTAACCAAACGACTTTGGGAAGAGGAGGGAGAAAAAATGGCGTAACTGCTTTTTAACGTAGGAAATGGGGTCCTTAAGTTCCGTGGAGGATCGATTTTAGAGGAGGGATTTTTTTTCCTTAACTGTGACTTTAGCTTTCGTTTATGGTATGGGATTCTCGATTAATGAAGGCATGAGGAGAGGTCTTTTGTTTGAAAGCTTAATCGATAGTTTGGATGTTGGGAGTTTTCCACACATAAAAAGGCGGGTTAATGTTAATTACTGGTATCAATTTGAGATCTTATAATGTCGTGTATATTAATTAGGGAATTGGAAAAGCCATATATTTAAATCTGTGGCTTCTTTGAAAATGGGATTATATTGAAAAGATTGGTTGATTAACGTCATAGTTGAGTTAAATAATGGGCTATTGGCGACAGTTTGGTATGTATTAAGTGTGAATGACTCAGAAACACTGCTATGTAATTTTGAGCCAAAGCTATACGAACAACACATGAACTTACACATGCTTCTAAACATCGACACTACGATCACCATAAAAACATTTCCTGACATTTTTATTAAGGCGATCACCATGAAGACAGCCGGGATTAGTAATAATTCGACAATAATGGCATTCTTTTTACATAAAATTACTGCTTATAAAGCAAAGAAAGATACTTTAATAATAATCTACATTAAAATTCTTTTTCCAATACTTTAAAAATAAATGAATAAAAACTAAAGAATTCCAATGATCACCTAGTTCGTGTCTCAAAATATATCCAGGTACATTCCGGGAAATTGGAAAATAGTGATATACAAAGTATATTTTTCTTTGTTGACTTGAAATTTTCTAACATGCCATTCTGCTATTTACCTTACGACACTGTTAAAAATATTTACTCAAAATAAATAAAATTCACTCATTTTTGAGTACATTCGATGCTTATAATAGCTCTGAATACTTTACTTTCATTTTTGAAAAAGACATGTACTCAAAATTGAGTACAATGAGTAAAAATGTATAAAAAGAGCAGTTGTTTGCCTACGTAGGCTGCCTTCATAAATCCATTTCAATAAATATCAGCAACTACAAACAAAACTTACCGAGAATCAAGCACCTCCGTATACGTTGAACTATCTGGGCGACGTGAAGAATTTATAAACAAAAGAAATTTTAAAAAGTTGTGCAAAAAGGATGAAAAGTAATATAATTCAATTGCAATAATTCAATTTCCATTTAAGTAATCGACATCAAATAATGTGGAAAATATCTTCTGAACAAGTATTTTAAGTTTGTCAGGTTTTATTAAGACCGCGTTAACAGAAGCTGATATTAGCAATATTAAATCGCATTCCTTATTTTTGAGAAAAGTACGATTACTTAAACCTGAGTACGTCATCGCTCATTTACGATGGAATTGTACTCAAAGAAAAACGAGTATGTTCAGTCACTCATTTTTAAGTACCTTTTTTTTAACAGTGCATACCACAAAATTAGTGAACAAAATGTCACTAAAATATTTCGGAATTTTCCAATGTCCCAAACCTTCCGATTCTCCGAAATTTATTGCAGATTCATTCAGATATCTATCTTCTACTCCAAAAGCGCAATCGAACCATTAAGAGAAATCGAAATTTAAATCGGAAGAACGCCCAACCTAAGCCCCCACTTGGGCCACCTTATAAAGGCTTCTCCATTCACAAAATTCCATTTTTTCCCTTTCTCCAAAAACCATTATCTCATTCAATCCTGGTGCGTCTTTTAAAAATGGAGTTCTCCCCTAAAAGGGGGGGGGGGACGCAGATGGCAACGCGGAGAACTTTCTAAGGGGGGGAGAGAAAAGCCTCAGCTGGAATTTGCGGGCCTTCTCATAAACTTAAGATTGCCTAATTATATCGGCATCATTTGCATAATAATGGCTCTTCCTCGAAAGATATAGCTCCCCCCCCCCTCAACGGCCCCGATGCATTTATCTCTACTTTAAACCATAAGAAAAAGAATCGAGCGGTAATATTCCCCCCGTCCTCAAAGACCGAAGGGAAAAAATGGCCCTTTCAATAATGGACTAAAATGTCTCAGAGATTGAGTTTGGGGAGAAAGAGAGAGTATCAAATCGTCCTTTTTTGGGAAAAATCCCCCCCTTACAATTGGCTGGCTGGAAGGACCCTTTTCCCTTTTTTCCCCTACTTTTCTCTTAATGGTCGTCACAGTTATAATTGCTAGTTGATTGGGGGATTAACGGGACCCGGTCTCCGTTATTTTTCCATTAGAACTTTTAAAGGAAAGCGTTCGTCTGTAAATAACTTTCAATTAGTGTCACTGAGGATAATTAGGGGAACGGGTCCGGCCTTTTGTAAATTGAGTTTTTAGGGAAGGAATTTATCTTCGCGGACGGTTGATTTTTGTGTTGTTTTACCCAAACTTAATTTAGCGCGAGCCTTCAAAAGTCAATGAACAAAGTTTCATAAGCGTTAATGATCAGAGTTGATGAGTAGTTAGGAAACGATTGATTGCCCGTCTTTTTTTGTCGGATAATACACTCTTAAGGTTGAAAAATGAAGAGGAAACAAATAACTAATGATCTTACATCCTTTTATTTAATTTGGTTTATTTGCTACATTAATTAAATATAAATTTATATGGTTTTGGTAATACTGACTTCAACTTTTTCTTTACTTGTAAGTCCGTTTCTTTTTCAAAACTTTTAAACCTAATTATGGTTTTTATGAAAATTCTAAACTAATTGTATCTATTTTTTTTATTTAAGTTTTAAATAAACTGTTATCTATCTAAAATTCTTGAAAGCAACGTTACAAATGATTACTTAAATTTGTTGAAAGTTTCTTTTGATAAGTTCTTATATATATATATTTTTTTTGCCAAAATGGCGAAATGGCTTTCATAATTTATTTTAACTTTCCAAACATTAAATTAATTTGGGATTTTTAAATAATAATATAAGAACTGCCGTTAGTTTAAAAGACAATTTTAGTAACGTATTTACAAGAAATTTTCGTCCAAGTCAGGTAAATATTTTTTAATGTAAAAGAACTGCGAATAAAGTCAAGCTTGTTTCTTTTACTAAATGTTCAACAAAAATGTTTTCAGATTAAAGTTCTAAATAAACATAGTTTATTTATAAAAAAAAATTTAGCTGAAATTTTTAGAATAGTCTTAAAATTCTGCCAGTTTTATCACTAAATACCATTTCGAACGGCTTATTCAAATGAACATTTAAATTTAAAATATTCTATCTATATACTTTGAACTTTTAATTAAAAGCTTTGAGGCCTAAAGTTAAAATTGAATCTTTAATCTTCGTTATTTTAATTTTAAACAACCCCATTTTTTTTAGGTAATTCTTATTTTAATTTTGAACACTGTAAAAAGAAGTTACTATGAGAAGATTGATTATACAAGATTGATTAATACAATATTGATTAATACAATATTGAATAATACAAGGTTGATTAATAAAAGATTGATTAATACAATATTGATTAATACAAGATTGATTAAATACAAGATTCATTAAATGGATATTCCAACTCAATTGCCTTACTTCCCATTATTTTAACACACCTTTTTAACATTTCATTTGTCTATAACTATTTCACGTCGTCCTTGTAATACATCGCATAAGGCATTGGGCTGCTGTGCCTGAGTATCTGGATTCGAATCCCTGTAAGTATTGGTTGTAATTGTCGATATTCATTGAAAGTGATTTATGCAAACAACCTATGTATATTGCCATAAGCAACTGCTCTTTTTATTCATGTTTACTCATTTTTGAGTACATGTCTTTCTCAAATCTGAAACTTATGAATTCGGAGCTATGATAAACATCAAATGTTCTCAAAACTGAGTACAATTTACTTATTTCTGAGTACCTATTTTTAACAGTCAACATTCAATTGTTATTATTATATTCGAAAAAATTCAATAACGTTTTCTATATTTTTTTCTAAATTTCAAAACATTTTGTTATTTTCTATTTTTTATTAAATTAAAAAAAAATTACTTTTCAATATCAATTCTACAACTTTCTTTTAGACAGCCAGGGTGTTCAATTAACAATTAATTAATAATATATATATATATATATATTTTTAAACCGAGTTTTGAAATTGATATCCAGTAGACAAAAAATGTATTTTCTTAAAATTTATATCACATTCGTGAAAGTTTTCTAGTGGTAAGAAATCTTTGTAGTGGTGAAAGTTAGTAATGGTAATCAAAGCATTAAAAACAAACGTTAATGTTCTAAAGTTCCAAATGGAAATAACATGATTCTACTTTTTTTTGTTTGTTTTAAACTCTGTATTATACCCGATTCACTTGCCAGGAAATTTACAGCAACCAAACGAAATCTCTTTCAGAATAATAAACAAAAATACAGTTGGATTTTATAAACCGCCCACAAAACTTCCTTAAAATATCCATTTCTCAAAAGAATACACAATATATTTAGAGAAAAAGAAAACGTATAAAAATAAAAAATTACAAATATATTTCGAAGAATACAGAGAAACAGATTCGAAAACGGAAATCGAAGGAACAAAAATCCGAATCACTTATATCGTCAAATCAACAATAACCCGAATTATCTTCATTTCAGTTTACTTTTCCGAAATGTTGTTGCCACTCGGATGGAGAGAAGAATTGATTAAAAAGTATAATGAGGCTGCGTAATAAACGAATGAAGAGAGAATTCCCGATCCGAAGAATTTGTCCATTGAGAAAAATAGAAGGGAAAAAATGGCGCAAAAGGAAAAGAATAATAATAATCTCAATGGCGATATCGAGGAATTGATTTACGGAGGAAAATCACAATTGATGAATTGCAATACGTGTTATCAGCGTGTCGGACTCCTTGAGGAATTTGCGCTATGTTTAAGGCCAAAAGAAACTTTATTGAGAAACAATAGCGGTAGTTTTTTTTCCCTTACTTTTTTCTCTGCTTTCTTTGTATATGTTTTATCTTGGATTGTGAAGAGATGTAAGATTTCGGTGAAAATTGATTTTATAAAGTAGTATTTTGTAAGGCTTATTTCTTTAAAAAGAAAATTCGGAATATATGAAATCTGTGTTTACTATGGAATATATTGTGAAAGGAATAATATGAGAACTTGTGTACATCTGTAACATGTGGAGGAAAGTGATTCCATTTAGTTTAAAAAATAAAAAAAAATCCTACTATTATAAAAATATAATTCTTTTTAATAATCAAATAACCTAGATATCTGCAAATGTTATTAATGTTTAAAGCAATTGAAATTTATTTAATGTTTTATATTAGAAATGTGGCAAATATACAGGGTGGGTGCCAAATGAACGTTATGGTTTAAATGCTTTATAACTTTTTTAATTTCGAATAAATTATTAACATTATTTTGTCAGAATACAGCTTATGAATGGAGAATATTGTTAAATTAAACGTGAAAAAGTACGTATCGCAGGTGTTGCCCATTTTCCGCTTCACAAAGTCGTGCTCTTTCCAACACATGTTGCATGACTTTTCGCAAAATTTCAGGGGTTATGGCACGGATTTCAATGCGAATATTGTTTTTCAGTTATTGGTTCCTTACTGAACCTTGTTGCTGAAAATTTGCAACCAGGCGATTTATTGCTAGCATTGAGGGTCCAGTCCGCACATTAAAATATCGACGATATGCACGCTCCGTCAGAATAACTGAGTTTCCGTTTGAAAAATGAAATTCAATGATTCTTGTTCGTTGTTCTATTGTGTACTGTTTCATTTCAAATTCCCCAAACCTTCTTTACACAATTCTGAAGCAAAAAAAAATAAAAAAGTTATAAAGCATATAAACCATAACGTTGCACCACACTATACAATGGATTAAAACAAGCATTTTTCCATATAAAATAAAAATATGTTTTTCCCCTTTTTAGATTAAGTATGCTTATAAAATATGTTATAAACGATTCAATTTCATGGACGGTTTTTAAAATTTATATTTAAATGTAAATTGAATGAAAATTTTAATTTAGATGTTAAATACTTAAAGAAGTGTTTATGTTATGTAGATAGCAGTATAATATAAAATTATCAAACATGAGAGAGTTATGAGAGTGTATGATGCTCGAATTGACGACCGAAAGTTTAAAGATTTATTAAGCATCACTGCACTGTCAAAAATATGTTCTTAAAAATAAGTAAAATGTACTCATTTTAGATTTCATTAGATTCTTATCATAGCTCCGAATACGTCAGTTTCATTTTCGAAAAAGCCATGTACTAAAAAATGAGTAAAATGAATAAAAAGAGCTTTTACTTGCATACATAGGATGTCCTTATAAATCACTTTCAATAAATGTTGACAGTTACAACCAAGAGCTACCGGGAATCGGACCCATTCCGTCTACCTGATGCCGTCCGCATCGAATGCCAGGGCCATATCCGTAGTACTACCAGACCGCGTGAAGAAGTTATAAGCAGAAGTAATGTTGAAAAGACGTGGCAAAAAATGGGATGCAAGATAATTGAGTCGTAACAACTAAGTTTCTATTTAAGCAATCGACATCAAATAATGCAGAAAACCATCTTCTGATCACAGATTTTTAATTTGCCAGGTCACTTTGTTATGATGGCTTAAAGAAGCTGATATTAGCAATATTTAACCATACTGATCATTTCTGCGAAAGTACGATTACTTAAATTTGAGTACGTCTTCGCTCATTTACGATGCAATTGTACTCAAAGAAAAAAGAGTACGTCCATGTACTCAATTTTAAGCAATTTTTTTTACAGTGTTACAGTGTAAGCGACGATAATAATAATAAAAAGGAATACTTTTAAAGTTTGTACTGATAAATGCGAAATGGATTTGATTGGTTAAAACTCCAGACAATTTCCAGATTTAAACCTGAGAAAATGAACATTTAAACACACTTTACAACGAATCATACGAACACCCTCAAGCAGGCGACTTCTTCCAAAATAACTTTTTATGTATCGCAAACCATCCCTAAAGGATGGAGGCAACCCTAAAAGATGAGAAGAAAAAAAGAGGAGGGGGTGTATATGATTATTACTATGACCCTACCGAAATAAGTCGGTCAAATAGAAAACAGGAGAAAAAAAACGAGGACGCTACACGATATGAAAGCGCTCGGTTTTTTGAAACAATCGAAGCGGTATGCCTCCCTGGAGGATATGAAAAGACCCGGGCCAATATAACCCACTATGAGGTGCGAGCGGGCCGTATAAAGTGTCCCTTCTTTTTTTATGGTAGGTCCGTGGATGAACCCTCGGCTATTGTTTTTAATTCTCCCCCGAGTCCCAAGCCTTTGTCCAACCTTTATTACATGTTGGAGATTGGATCCGGAGCCTAACTGCTCTCAGGGAAAAAAAAGTTTTTTTTCCCTTTCACAGGGACTTATTGTGAGAGGGAATCCTGGCTCAATTGGGCGGAAGATTCCCTGCAATTGCTTTCTGGGGGTTATGTGAAGCAATACTGAGAAAACGACTCTGTCATTTCGTGTTTTTTTTTTCTTCTCTTTTTTGTATTTGTGGGTTGTACCGAAAGAATCGAATGAAAGGAATCCGGTAAAAAAAGGAGTTAGTTTCACATAAAATATTAACCTTTTTGTCCGGTTCCCGTTTTATTTCGAAATAAAACTCGAATTTCTGAAATTCGATTATTTTTTTTTCTTCTTTTTTATAATTTTGTGGGCGATGGAATTGGTATTTTCAAGGAGAATTCGGGGCTCAGGAAGACTTTGAAGTAATTCTCAATTTTAAAAGTAAATCTGATTTTTTTTATTTAAGTAATACTGTTATCTTTTTTTTTCTTTGAGATTTGAAGTATGTATTTTACTTAATAAAAACGTACGGATTTATTTAAAACAAACAAATATAACATAGGTCCAATTTATTTTCAAATTCTTGTATATAATTTTTGTTGTTATGCAAAATAAATGTGTTAAATTTAAAATTTCTAAAAATAAATTTTATGTTCTAACAACCGGTCTTATCTACGTTGTACCAAAAAATGCGTTTAAAAACAATTCCACAAAAAATGCTTAAACTTAAAAAAAAAAATCCTAATAAAAATATTTTTCACTAAAAATATTTTTTTTCCCTAAAAATAATATTTTTCCTTAAAAATAATATTTTTCCTTAAAAATAATATTTTTCCTTGAAAATAATATTTTTCCCTAAAAAATAATATTTTTACCTAAAATTAATACATTTCTCCGGCATAAACTTGTATTAGGCTCATGAAACAGAAATTTGGTATCAGGGATTTGTTCTCGTTGATACGTTGATAGGTTTTAATTTCTTCACAAATGGAATAATAGAATATACCAAATCATAATTATAGGTTTAAATGATTTAATTTT
The DNA here is from genome assembly GCA_963932185.1 of Troglohyphantes excavatus. Taxonomy (NCBI): domain Eukaryota; kingdom Metazoa; phylum Arthropoda; class Arachnida; order Araneae; family Linyphiidae; genus Troglohyphantes; species Troglohyphantes excavatus. The sequence continues at coordinate 69,514,709 of OZ010674.1, read as the reverse complement.
TTTTAATTATAAATTACATTAGAAAATACTTCATATTGAAACCATTAAATTTGCATATTTCAACGATTTAAAAACATTAAGAATTTTATAAATTATATAAGACAATACTCAATACTTGGTTAAATTTACTTTTAGATTTTTCGTGTTTATGATTGAAAATATTTTTTCTTTATATTAAAAGGTTAATGGTTCCAATTCTGAGACGTTCTTTGTGTTCTGGAATCCCTGTTACCCTGTTCTAAAATCACTGTTATGGTGTTCCAAAATCACTGTTATTGTGTTTTGGAATCACTGTTATTGTGTTTTGGAATCACTGTTATTGTGTTTTGGAATCACTGTTATTGTGTTTTGGAATCACTGTTATTGTGTTCCAGAATCACTGTTATTTGTTTCTGGAATCACTGTTATTGTTTTGTGGAATCACTGTTATTGTGTTTTCTCGAATCACTGTTATTGTGTTCTTTAATCATTGTTATTGTGTTCTCTAATCACTGTCATTGTTTTCTGGAATCACTGTTATTCATTTCTGGAATCACTGTTAATGTGTTCGGGAGTCACAGCTATAGTGTTCTGGAATCACTGTTAATGTGTTCGGGAGTCACAGCTATTGTGTTCTGGAATCACTATTATTGTGTTTAGGAATCACTGTTATTGTATTCTGGAGATGTTATTAAGAAAACTTAAAAACATAACAAACCTACCATTTTAATAATTAGTTTCAATACAAATTAACTGTGTAAAATTTTTGCATATTTTAGATAAAGTATCATTTAAAATATTATAACTAAATTTTAAATTATTTCGCTTAGAATAAATATATTTTTCATAAAAAAACTCGCGATATTCATTTCTGAATATGATTTTTTTATTTGAGGGAGAGTGCAAATCTCATTTATCACTACAAAATATACCTTAACCAACAATCCACCCCCCCCCCCCCCCCCCCATGAAAAAAAGAACCTTATTGAAAAATCACATAAACAGGTGCTTGAGCAATGAAATGCTTCCTTTCTCGATGCCACACCACAAAAGGACTCCGCGGCCCTCTCTTTTAAAAAAAACTTGAAAAATAGGCCCTATTGGAGAATGTAAAACGATTCTGTTGGCAACCCCTCCCTCTTGAGCGGGACACCCCACCTTCAACTAATGGCACTTCACCCTCATTTGTCACGATTACCTCCAAAATGGATGGGAATCTAATCAAAAGCGCGTTTTTATTGAAGAGAGAAAAACTCTCGCATTATGTCTGTTTGGGTGCCCATTGTGCAGTTCCTTATTGTCCCTTCGGAGAGCAGGGCTGTCAAGATTGGCGAAAGTTCGCCAAATATTTATTTTTGTGTGCAGGACAAATAGACAATTATATTTAAAAGTATTTCGGAAAAATATTTAAGGTAAAAAGTCGTAGACAAAAAATCATGGATCCGTAATATTAAAAAGTATTAAAGTAAAATAAAAGTAGAAGTAAAAAGTAATAATTGTCAAGGAGAAAAGTACAAAAAGTACTATTTTCGTTTTCGTAAAGTGCTTTTATGATTTTTTCCAATCAAAACAAAAGTACATAAATTTAGAGCAAATTATTTACTAGAATTTTGAATTTTCCGTTTTCCCTAATAAAAAAGGTATATTTTTATTTTTGAAATTCGAATAAGCATATTTAAACTAATTTTTGATTACTTTACCTTTGATTTGTTTGTATATTATACTGTTTTCGTATTAAAATTTCGATTACGCATTTCAACTGTTTCTATACTGAACAAAATATCTCATAACAGGTATTGCACAAATTCGGAGCTATAACACGATTCGAATAAGTTTTATAAATGTTTTTCACATGGCTTATTGTAACACGCATTTGGAGAAGCTGTTATATGTACCAAGCTAATGTGAAAAGTTGTTTTCTAAATTTTCACCATTTTGGACGAATTCTATACGTGGAAGTTACTGAATCAAATATTGAAAACAGATACAAATACTTTGTCATATCGATATAAAATAAAATTATTAGTTTAGTTTTTATGAAGTAGATAAAAACCAAAAATAAACAATAAAACCTTCTCTTTTCTGGTTAGGTTCCCTTGGCTGTTATAAGTTAAATGCCTATAGTCCAATCAGAAAAATCCCAGCTTGGAGATTCGATCTGATTGAAACATCCTGACATCAGTCGTTTCTCAATTAATTTTAATCTTATTTAATTATACTTTTTGTGGTGTTTATATAATTTTTTATAATATGTTTTAGACACGAAACTTCAGATAATAATTCATAAATTTATTGACTGTTCTTTGAATATTTCAATCTGACATCTCCTTTGCTATCATGTTCCATGAACGCGAGTTACTTTTAAACCTAGTTAAGGCATCATAAAATTATCATTAAATCATCTAAAACTAATCCTTAATCATTAATTATCAATAATTAATCGTATAATTAATCGAATAGTTAATGGTTAATTTATAAAATTAATCATTCATTTATAAAATTAATCATTCATTTACAAAATTAATCATTCATTTATAAAATTAATCATTCATTTACAAAATTAATCATTCATTTATAAAATTAATCATTCATTTATAAAATTAATCATTCATTTATAAAATTAATCATTCATTTATAAAATTAATCATTCATTTATAAAATTAATCATTCATTTATAAAATTAATCATTCATTTATAAAATTAATCATTCATTTATTAAACTTATTAATTCCTCATTAATTATCAATATCATAAAATTATCAAATTTGTTTTCAAATCTATATATTTAATACGTGAGACACTTTTTTGAGACAGTCACTCCTCCTACACTATATAACCAATTTTTATGATCAAGGTATCATTTGAAAGGGAGTGAACTGTAGATGGGCTAAAATTATAAAATATTAAGCAATTATTCAACAATTAGAGAGTAGCAGCTAGCAACCCCCTAGTATATTTTATACAACAACTTACTATTCAATTTGGCAATGTTTTTCTTTTGGTTTGGCGATCGGGATTTTTTTAGTACAGCAACCCTGCGTCCCCGGACGTTTTAAAAACCTACGCCACACGCCGGATTCGAACTGGGAAGGGGGGTAGGGGGAAGAGATACACTCCTCCCCCTCCCACCCTGGAGCCCCTCCCCTCGTTTTCTCACGCCGTACGTTTCCCAACAAATTAATATCGTTCTCTCCAGAGTCCGCCATTGAGAAGAATACAGCAATTCGATTTTCCGCTTTAATTCGCCCGAACGCGCGCTTGGGGAGTTGAGGTGTTTCATCCCTGACTGGGTTCTTTTCAAGGGTTTTTTCCAGGGAAAAATGGCGGGCAGTTTCCTGTTGTCATCCATTTTGAATTCGAAAAGAATAGTGAAATATAATAGATCAAATTGCAGTTTTTTTTATAAAAAAGAATAACGTTAAGAATCCAATAGGAAGGTAAAGTAGAATAAACAACGGAATACATACTCCTAAGCTTGTAATGAATCAAGCGCATATGGAATGCAATTCATTGTAGTAAAATTTTATAATGTTTCAATCGCATATGGCATGCAAATCATTGTAGAGAAATTTTATGATGAATCAATTGCATATGGAATGCAATTCACTGTAGTAAAATTTTATAATATATCAATTGCATATGGAATGCAATTCATTGTAGATAAATTTTATGATGAATCAATTGCATATGGAATGCAATTCATTGTAGTGAAATTTTATGATGTATCAATGGAATGTAATTTCTGGAAAACTTAACCCACTAACGCTTATGAACGTCAAATCAAGTTCAGGAATCTCCAGTTTGTCCAGCATATGCTCCCAATTTTTAAATTCATAAAAATACTTAACTTTAGAATATTTTTAAAACCTGATTTTTTTAAGTACACCTTAAAAGCTAACTCTTTGCAAATAATATTTTCTCTAATATATCATAAAGCGTACGCAGGAAAAAATATTTCATTATCCACGCGGTAAAAACAACTTTACAATTGCAAAAATCGCTCGCTTGAGCGTTATTGGATAAAGCAGAATAGAAAAATAACAAAATCAAATTCCGAGATTAAATTTCAAAATTGAGAATTGAAGCTTATAATTCAAATGTACCAGATTGTTTTAAAAAGTAACTTTACCAAGATAAGCGAAAATCATATGCATTTTTTCTGTCGCATAACCTCTTACACACGAATAATCTTAACAAATGAGGTTTCAAAAGAAAGATAATTTCCCGCGACATGAAAAATCGTAAGTTAATAATTTCATAAATATTAACGGTTTGTTTAATAATTGCTTTTAAAAGAATTATTCCATAAAAAAAATATCTTGTATGTAAAATTTTATTAAACATGTAAAAGATTCCTCCCTTGTGTAAATATGTCAGATTCTTACTTTGTGTAAAATTTGTCAAATACATTTTGAAATAGATTTGTGTATGTTATTTGAATTGTATAAGTTATAATTATAATTTTTTGCTCCATTTAAATTTGTTTAATTATATATTGTTTAAGAACACACGAAACACAAGAAAATAAATTTGTATTAAATACATAATAGTCTCCCATTTTTTTTATTTAAATATTTTGACATTTAGTAAATTGTATATTTTACAACTCGAAAAGATCTTGTAACACAGAGGTCTCAACCTTTTTTCTCTTAAAATAAATCCTGATAAATAATCTCCCTGATAAAACTTTTTATTTTTGTGTACCCTTTATGCAAAAAAAAAGTTTTTTTGTTATGCAGCTCAACACAAGAACAACTCAAATTAATGGCTTGTAGGCTTCCATTTTAGATTTTATTTATATTAATTTATTTTAGGTATTTTCCGCCAATGCTCATATTGTTTTCGCATTCCCCCAACCAGATTGTACGCATACCAAAGGTTTAGAACTGCAGCTGTAACCAATTAAATTTATTATGATGGTTTAAAACTGTTAAACTGGGTTCGATTCCCGGCAAGTCTTGGATGTAATTGATATTAATTGAAAGTGATTTATGAAGGTAGCCTATGTAGGCTAGCTTCTGCTCTTTTTATTCATTGTGCTTATTTTTGAATACATATGATTTTTTCAAAATTAAAATCTATGCTTTAAAAAAAAATATTTTGTATGCCAAACAATTAAATGGGAAATCCAAACTTTTTGCTCCAAAGGAATACAATTTCATGCATTGAAACTGCATATTTTTTACACTGTCATATATTTGCATTGTTTCTTACAGATGTCACAAATTATTAACAGTTTAGTTTTAAATTTCTTTTTTACAAAGTCTCAGCATTTTAAACGAGACTAAAAATCAAAAAAATTAATGTTTAGTAATTGACGAACATAGCAGACAAAAAGTATATAGGCAGATAACAAATGATATCTAAACATGTAAAATAAACATATGTTCTCTTCCTTCTACTGCTTTGAAATCGTGTACACACCTTAAATATGTATATAGCATCGTATTATGTAAAACAAAATCTAGCGAATGTTTTAGAAATTTGACGCTTGGGTCTCCCTCATTATAAAATCACAATAATTTTTAAGAAAAATAATTTAACCGGCCGAAATTTAGCTATATTTACTGAGAAAATTATTAAAAAACATTAAAAGTTACCTTATAGTCTTATAACAATCCTGATGGCATCGTAAAACTCTTGAGGATTTTCTGTTAGGTGCCGCTTTCGGAACGAGAAATATCAAGTCCATGGAAGCAATTTCTAAAAGAGATGATAAACAATTTTGGCCTTAATATCCTCATCAATGGATTCCCTCCGCTCCTAAGTGGAATCGGCGAGAGTCCTAATGAAAACGTAATTGGAAAGAGCGAGACTTTTCCAGAGGAGTCAAAAGTTAAACGCACAAAGAAACCCTCTTTAAAAGTTCGTTCCCGTGGAATGACAAGCCCAGCTCGTAGCCGCCATCTTTGGTCAGCAAAAAAACCCACACTGTTAAAAATAGGTATTAAAAAATAAGTAAAATTTACTCATTTTTGATTACATTCGATGCTAATCATAGCTCCGAATGCCTAAGTTTCATTATTAAAAAAGACATATACTCAAAAATCAGTAAAATAGCAGTAGCTTGCCTACATAGAATGTTTTCATAAATCACTTTCAATAAATACCGGCAATTACAACTTTCACATACCGGGAATCGAACCTATGGTCAGCAACACCGCTTTCCACAGTGCTATCCGTTAAGCTATCAAGGCTACGCGAAGCTTTTATAAACAGAAGTAATGTTTAAAAGGTGTGCCAACAAATGGGTTTTTGGTTTGGTTTTGTTAATTAACGTCGCACTAGAGCTGCACAGTGGGCTATTGGCGACCCAACAAATGGGAAGTAAGGTAGTTGAATTGTAATAATTGTAATTATTCAGTTTCCATTTAAGAAATCGACATCAAATGATATGGAAAACCATCTTCTGAATAAATATTTTAAGTGCGTCAGGTCGCGTTGTTAAGATGGCTTGTACAGAAGCTGATATTAGCAACATTAAATCACACTCCTCATTTTTGCGAAAGTACGATTACTTAAATTTGAGAAAGTCATCGCTCATTTACGATGCAATTGTACTTAAAAAACAAGTACGTTCATGTATTCATTTTTAAGCACTTTTTTTTGCAGTGCACTGCACAGTTGAAAGTTAGACAAATCGGACCATATGTGCTGTTCAGTCTAAAAAATCAGGTAACAAATATAAATTAGATTATATTATCCATTTAACTACCGACAATTTTGTCGTAGTAAAAAAACATTTTAAATTGTGAATTCTAGTCATCTAAATATGACACCAAATTTTTTTTTTTAGTATTTTTGGATCACTTATTTGTAAAAATAAAAGCATCCATGGCATCACAAAGAATCAATGAAACAAACGTTAAGTCCTTCAGTTTCCTAGTTACCATCATACTTATTTAAAGATAACAATATTTAAATTTATTAGTTAAATATAAATATATATATATATATATATATATATATATATATATATATATATATATATATATATATATATATATATATATATATATATATATATATATATATATATATATATATATATATATATATATATATATATATATATATATATATATATATATATATATATATATATATATATATATATATATATATATATATATATATATATATATATATATATATATATATATATATATATATATATATATATATATATATCACTATGCACTATAGCAAAATACAAAAAAACTTATTTCTTTGCGAAATTCTTTGTGAGAGTGCCTCTTGAATTCCCACTGTTATTGACAAATTAATCTAAAATTTTCGCTATGCACCAACAGATTATGCCTATTCACACCAGTGATTACCATGGAAATTACTGCGTCTCATCTTTCAAATTTGTAAATTGGTGAGTTTAAACGTGAGACCACGCGGAACGAAAGTGTTAAATGTCGTTCATATTATTGTGAAATATACTTTTGAAAACACATACGAGTAATAAATGTGTTAAGTATATATTATATATCAAATATCGTATGGATAAAAAACTAGTTAATTTTGTGACGATCCTTTAGTTAGTCAATGATAAGTCATTCATAAATTGTTTTAACTGTTAAAGCATTCATTAAAGGCAGCAAGCAACTCAACAAAATTAAAATAAATAATTTCCAACCCTTTGACAGCATTTATAATGTTATTAAGTTTGCTTGACAAACTATGTATACATAAAATTATTATAACTAAGAAATCGTCAAATAAAATCGTAAAAAATAATAATTTTTTAAGAACTCGTTAAACGAAATACGCTTAAAGTAACTACTTTACCGTTGTGTTTGATGTAAACAATTACTTAAGCGATTCTAAAATGGGAATAGTATTTGCAGGGTTGGACATCAAATAGCTTCCGGAATCATTGCACTTTAACAGACGGCCCAAAATCGAACGTATCCCTCCCCCTTCAATTCGCAAATTGGACGACGTCACTTATAACGCAAATCAACGATCCCATCTATTCCAATCATTCAATCAAGAAGGCCCAATCCATACAATGCATCCCATCACTTAATTAAGTATTCCATTATTAAAATGCATCACTTACTAGATGCAGCTCGTCAAACGATTCAGGGGGGTGGAGCGCGACAACCCAACCCCCCCGGTAAAAGCATCATTACGACACATAGGGACAAGAAGATCGGACGGAGAGAGAGAGAGAAAAAAAAATCTCGATCCGGGAGTGCTTTTACATCGAATTAAGTTACACGAGTCAGGTGATTTTTCATGGGCGCTAATGCAGTTAAAAAGCGCTATACTTGTCAAAAAACCCGAGCGCGCTTGGTGATTATTAAGTTTAGGACCATCATAGGGGGGGGGGGGGGATGTTCTTTGTTATTGTTATTTGTTTTCGATTCTGTTCGTCCTCCTCCACCCCTAATCGCGCAATGGTTGATGAGTTTCACTCCCCCCCTGAAGACGCTCAAGTAAAGTGCCAGATGAAGATGAATGGGCAGGGTCTAGGTAATATGTCGTTTTCGGAAGGCAGGGAATGAAAAGCATTCTCGTAGCGTTATTAAATTGCTGGGAATCCAGTTGACGTTTTTAAAGCGTTGTTACTCTGACGGGTTTAAAAGCGACGTTATTGCGACGTCATTCCGATGGTTTTTAAGCGACGCAGTTCCCGGCGATGTTCTGTAGGGGGGGGGGGGGATCGCATCAGTATTCAATCTTTTATTTGTTTTCTGTTTCGTCTGCTCCTCCAATTTTCTTACGCGCAGTGCATTTTTGTGAAAAGAGTTATTAAAATGGAATTGTGTTACTTCGGACAGCATTGGGGAGGTTTCTTTTGCTGTTCTCGTTGTTTGTCTTTTTTTCTATGCAAAATGTTGTTCTTCCAATGCGAAAACAAGGAATAATAATCGACGCCCTAGTTTAAAGGGGAGGAAATGATGAAAAAAGGCCATTTCTTGACGTCTCTTGATGCAGATTTCATTTGTTTTGTCATAATGCAATTGCGATGGACATTAGAGATTCGCATTGTTGGCAATGAAAAGTCGGCAACTATGCAATTTGCTTTTTTCTTGGAACATTTTTAAAAAATAAATTTAAATAATAATAATATTTATTGCATTTGAAATATTGCAATAGACTTTATCCATTAGCCTGAAAAAAAAATTAAGAAACTGGAATAACTCGAAACACCGATTTATTTGTATGCACAGTTAAAAGAGAACATTAATTAAAAAAAAAACTTTTGGCATTTTCGACGAAACAAATGCCTTTTAATTGTCCTATAAAAAATTTCGTCAAATTGGGGAAATTCATTTTTTTTTGTTTTTTTACTAACTTTACTTCGTCAAAAATTAAGACAATTTTGATATGTACTTACAGCTAAAGAATGTTCATTTTTTAATATTTAAGTATATACACTGTTAAAAATTATTACAGCCTTGTACCAACATGTGGTATCCATTTAGCTGCAACCAATATGTGGTGCTTAGTTTCACCATTTTACGGTGCTACCACGGATACCATTTAGTGGTGAAACGTTGCACCAAAACTCATATTTTCGCTTCACTATTTTATGGTGAAACATTGAACCAAACTTCGAGTTTTCGCTACAACATATTATGGTGAAACGCCGGTATAATTTGTTGGATGTTTTGGACGATTTCTAGTATTTTTTCAGAGAAACTGGCAACCCTCCGATCGCAAGATCACTACTTTTTTTTGTCAAGCCAACCTCACAGGCTCGAACAAGCAATCCTCTGATTACCAGCTGAACGCTTTTATCGACTGGACAAGCGGGCCCCTAATACAAGAGTAATTGATGGGATTTCTCGGTTTGTAGATTCAGCGAAGGTTTCGGTTGCAGTTTAGGAGAATGATCCGTTTTTCGGTAAAAGCTGCACTAATTTCGATCAAAGAATTTTGGTTCAACCTAGCTTGCACCATAATATAGTGTAAGTTGTTGAGAGCACCAAGATATGGTGCAACATTGAACTGATATTTTCAACAGCTTAGATTTAAGTGTGTTATGTTTATTTAAATTTAAAGTTTCTATTCATATTCCAGTTATTTAAGTGATTGCTTAACTTTGAAACTATGCTTCCACGTTTAGTTAAAAATATAAAATGATAGCAACATGATCAAGTTATCCTTTATTTATTCTATTCTATAAGTACCCAATATTTCTATGTACTCAAAGAACCACAAAATAACAATAGACCATCAGCATTAAAAGTTCTAACCAATAAACGACACCCAGTATATTAAGTATAGAAGAAAGTAGAAATCACACAAAAATGCTTGTAAATATATTTTACTTTCACATAAATATAATAATTATAAAATGCAATCCTGCAACTATCAAAAGTATTTAATGAAATATCGCATGATCTATCTAGTTATCTGCGTATGCTCTATCTAAACAGTTTGAATTCAAACATTTTTAACTGCACAAGCAATGTATTATAAAGAAATTATTTAAAATTTAAATTTACACTTTTTTAAATTAATGCGAATGTTGTAATTCAGAAATGTTTACACTATATCACTACTAATTCACAATGTTGTCTCTGTGAATCCGTTTTCCAAAGTCTAATTAAGTATCTAATTATCATTTCTAATTATCTGCGTATGCTGTATGTAAACTGTCTGAATACAAACATGTTTAACAGCACGAACAATGTATAATAAAGAAATTATTTAAAATTTAAATTTACACTTTTTTAAATTAATGCGAATGTTGTAATTCAGAAATGTTTACACTATATCACTACTAATTCACAATGTTGTCTCTGTGAATCCGTTTTCCAAAGTCTAATTAAGTATCTAATTATCATTTCTAATTATCTGCGTATGCTGTATGTAAACTGTCTGAATACAAACATGTTTAACAGCACGAACAATGTATAATAAAGAAATTATTTAAAATTTAAATTTACACTTTTTTAAATTAATGCGAATGTTGTAATTCAGAAATGTTTACACTATATCACTACTAATTCACAATGTTGTCTCTGTGAATCCGTTTTCCAAAGTCTAATTAAGTATCTAATTATCATTTCTAATTATCTGCGTATGCTGTATGTAAACTGTCTGAATACAAACATGTTTAACAGCACGAACAATGTATAATAAAGAAATTATTTAAAATTTATATTTACACTTTTTTAAATGAATGCGAATGTTGTAATTCAGAAATGTTTACACTATCTCACTACGAATTCACGATGTTGTCTCTGTGAATCCGTTTTTCAAAGTCAAATCAGGTTATATAAATATTGTCCCTTTTCCTTTCAAAGGCAGAAATTTATGCGACTTCGATTCCAAAACGTGTTCCACGTGAATTAAGTTTATAAAATTATACACTCATCCCCATACATATTTTTAAAAAAGAAGTCTCACATAATCCGCGCGTTATCTTTAGCGTCAACATCCAAAATCCATACGTGCCTTATCAAAAAAGGACTCGCAATCAAATGATACGCTTCAATCCCCCAGATTATCCCTTCACCATAAGAATCAGTAGGATAATCGCAATCCCCCCCACCCCCCTCTCCCCATTGATTGTGTGATAAAATATCGCGACAAATAAGCCTCGATCTATCGCCTTTTCTATCTCCCCCCCCCCTTTTTACCTCTATTATCCGAACCTTCTATTAACCGTTCACGTATAATAAAAGATCCGGATAAGAAATGGCGAGTCTTTTCAACACAAAAAGGTGGAGAGGGGCGACGAGGCGAAAGCTAATCCGTTTCACACATGCGGCCTGTGTGCCATGTATTTAAGGCCTATTAAAGCCTGCTATCAGTCAAGGGTCGATGGGGCCCATACAAAGGGCCCGGGCCCCCACCCCTGCACCCCTTGTAGGTATTTACGAGCACGTATACCGAGCTATTGTTGAGGCCACCCTACCCTTCGGAGCTGCCAATTGGGATGTTTACGAAGTCGCCAAATGAGAGAAAGTACCGCCAACATAAAATAAAAAAAGTAACAATTTATAATTTATTAAATTAATTTTAAAACACCTAACAGGAGAAAAAAGTTTAATTGAGGATTAAACGCTTAATTAACCCTTCCCCTCCTTATACGTAGAAAATAACTAAATTGTATTTCTATGTAGTTATAAGTTGATAATTTAAAGTACTAATTATTTTTAAATGTTATGCAGATTTGTTATGAAATTTAATTATTTAATACACATCTGTTAAAGTTCGATATTTTTCGTAAACAAATATGTAATTATTTTTTTATAATTACACAAATATAATCTACTGAACTGAAGAGATCTTTTGAAATTTAACTGTTAATTTCTTTGTAAAAAAATAATTTTAAACCAGGCTGCGCCTATTCTTTTCCTAAGTTTCCAATGTTCAGAAAATTTATAGAAATTTTTTTAATTATATGTTATCCTCAATCTTTCCCTGAATTTGTAAAATTGTATTTAAATTTATAGGTGCATTCTTCGTCTAATCGGATGTATAAACAATAATTTGGGATATTTGTAAAAAAAATTAATCATAATAAAATGTACTAATAATTAGAAAAACAAGGTTTTAAAATTAACTGACTGTGCTTCTTACACAACTCCCAAACTCAGTCCGATGGCTTTTGAATTTATGCTTTATAAGAGTCGTCCTATTCCAAAACGTTTTTTGTCCACTTTAGAAAACAAGACCAATCACCTTTTTTTCGTATTACATTTTATTTCTACACATGTAATAAGCAAAGAATCATGCTTTAATATGTAAAATAACAGACTTTTATTAATATCAGTTGTAGAAATGAAATGTAACAGAAAAAAAAATTTGATTTAAGAATGTGATGGGGTTGTTCTTTAAAATGAACAATAAACTTTTCGGAATTGGGCTATCCCTATCTCGTAACGTTATATTAACTCAAACTGAAGCATCTATACGATTTTCGCAAACTTTTGTTTGAACTAAAGGAAAACTAAGAGGCTCCGCTCCCTGCTCCGCTGATGCTCCGGAGGATTGCTACGTTATCCTCATGGGTTTTCTTCGCAAACCGATTCTCGCTTCGCTCGCTATAAGGTAGGACACAATAACAAATGTGTCCTAGTAGCAATACTTTTTTAATTATATTACTAAAAACATTAAAAGTTGAAACTGAAAATTTAAATTATAATTCGTGTTGGCATTAATTCATTTTTCGCCATTAAATTAATATAAAATCAGTTAATCTAAAACTTTTTTTTAAAACTTTAAATGGAAAACAATGAAATGGAAAACAATGGTACCACTGGTAAGCCTACCATTATTTATTATTTTTCAAGTTATTTTCATGCCTTTCCTGAGTTTTAGCTTAATTTCTAACATTATTATTAGTTTGTTTTGGATATAATTGACATTAAACTTACCATATCCTTGCCTACCAGAAATGTGTAATTTACTGAGTTACTACATCATACAGATGGAGTTCATGTGAATCTAGTTTTCAAAAGTTCCAACAGACGGCGCCACCTCAATTTTCCATAAATTTGCAGTTTGGATATGTTTTACAAAACTTCTTTTTTTAATATAATAAGGCTTATATTCTTCCTAATTAAAGCTGAAATCAAAATAATTATTTACCAATGAATTGAAGGAGTTGATCGTCAAAATGGCTTACATAATTTCAAAATATATAAATACTGACGCAACAGATTTTTTAAACAAACTAACTGTTGCCATTCCGAGTAGAGAAAAACAGCATTTTTCAATCAACGCGTAAGAGAATTATATATAAAGATCGCTTACATAATGGCAAAATAAAAATGCAGTCGCAACAGATTTTTGTAAAAAAAATATAACTGCTGCCATTTCGAGTTGAGAAAAACAGTATTTTTCAATCACCGCGTAAGAAAATTATATATAAAGATTTCTTACATAATGGCAAAATATAAATGCAGTTGCAACATATTTTTGTAAAAAAATGTAACTGTTGCCATTCCGAGTAGAGAAAAATCACCGCGTTAGAGTATTATATATAAAGATATACCGAAAAGTATCAAATTTAATCTTAATAAACCAGATCATCCTTTAAAAAATCCCACTTATGCATACATATCCCCGAAAACTGTAAAAAGGTCGATTCTCCGCCAAAGATGGCGGTTTACGACCCTCCCTTCTGTTCAGCCACGGAAAAGCATTGGGAGTCATTGAATCGAAAGTTCACAAACATTGTACGCGATATTGTATACCGTGCAGAAGATATATCACCGTGTTAGAGCGTTTTATACCCGAATAGTTAGGAGGACCTCAATGGATAAGGATCGGATGTGTTATTATATATAAAACTTCCTCCCTCCCCCCCCCCCTCTTTTAGATTTTGATCGCCGTTGAGAGGTGGTAGTGGCGTTAATATCGTTTAAATGACGTCATAATGGGTTACAAAGTGGCGAGTGAGGTCCCACCCATGTGCGAGGAACCCCCCCTTACAAAGTTATTTTTTTTCAGTCTGTGTCTTTCAAATGTGTGTTCCTAGGGTTAGGTTTTTTATTGGAGTTTATGTGACGGAACGGACAGTCACGCTCGAAACTTTATTTGTGTGTTGTGAAGGGGGGGGGGGGGAGCACGTTTGGCAGGAAACGGCGAATGGGCTCGTCATGTTTAGTGTGGTGCGGCTCTGGTGAAGTGGCTGCTGTAGTGTTTTTGCATGTTATAGATAAGTGAGTTGGTAATGAACTTTTTGTTGATTAGCTGAGACCGGTATAAAAAAGGCGTGTTACTTGCGTTTAGAATAACTATTGCATAAAGACAAATCTTAAATAAATATATTTACAAGATTTAGATAGAAAGTGTCTTTGTAGTGCAGTCGGTAACGAGAGGGACTTCGGAACAATATATCACGTGCTAGAGTCCAGAATAAGGGTAATCAAATTCTCTCCACTGGTTACAACGCCAATTAATAGGAACCAAAACAGTCTATAGCAATGGAACTAATTCAACAATCATATATAATATTTCTAGTGTATAGACTCTGGCATGCGATAAATCTTTAAGGGAGGTATTAAAAAAAAGTTCACGGAGCAAGTCGCACGTTTATTTATTAAATATCAACAAGTTCTTTAAGAGTTCGTTTAAAAGAACTATTGAATGAAAAAACATGACAAATAAAATATTTCCTCAATCTAGATAGAAAGTGCCTTTGTGAATGGCACACTGTTAAAGATATGTACTCAAAAATAAGTAAAATGAGTAAAAATGAATAAAACGAACTGTGGCTTGCCTACTAGCCTTCCTTCATAAATCACTTTTATAATAAATTTCAAAAATTACAAACAAGACTTACCCATAATCAAACCCAGATCATCAGGCATGGCAGTCCACTAGCTTATCCGTTGTACTACCAGGGCGACGTGAAGAAGTTTTAAACAAAAGAACTGTTTAAAAAAAAGTATGCCAAAAGAATGGAAAGTAAGATAATTAGGAAAGTAGATAACTCAGTTTCCGTTTAAGCAATCGACAACAAATAATATGGAAAACCATCTACTGAACAACTATTTTAAGTGTGTCAGGTCGCTGTGTTCAGATGGCTTGAACAGAAACTGAGATTAGCAATAATAAATCACACTGCTCATTTTTGAGAAAGTACGATTACTTAAGTTTGAGTACGTCCTTGCTCATTTACGATTAAATTATACTCAAAGAAAAACGAGTAAGTTCAGGTACTCATTTTTAAATACCGTTTTTTTTTCTTCTTTTTGCCACGAGTCCCTCAGGAGCACTGGACTAAACCAGATAGTTGTAATATTAAATAGAGAGCGCCTTCAATGCCAGACTCTCGTAAGGCCTCGGTGTCAACATTGAAAAGAAAAACCAACATCGGTTATAGCGCTGCCACATTTGACGTTCAGACATCTGCAGGAGTTCCAAATTTGGCACACTTTCTTCTCTTTTGGTGATAAGGTCTTAACATAACTGGTGATAAGTTCTTAACATATATGAACATATTTACTTATTTTCAAACAATATGCGCTAAATATTTCCTCTTCATTAACGAAACGAAAATATTTTATTTGTGTTCAATACTCGAAGAAGCGAAACTCTTTTTATTTCTCAGGTTTTATTGTTCATATTTTCCCTATAAACTCCCTTAAATTGTGCCACTCGTTAAAAAAAAACGATATTTAAATACAAAATTAAACACAAAACTATATTACAATACTTTGATCTCGTTTAGTTCTTAAAGTCGCCAAGGCATAAATGAATTGGCATTTCCACATATCACGTGGTTTCAATGATGGACACACGGAAATCAACATTTTAATTCCTCTATTTGTATTACTCTATGGACTAAACAGCTTATTAGAAATATACTTATAGACAAGTTAACTTTATCCATTTGACATGTGAGATATTTTATATTACGCGGAGGATCCTTGCTGCGGAAAATATTTAATAAACTCAAAATGATTTTACAAATTCTTTTGAGTTACTTCTGTTATTTTTAATTTGTAAATGTTACGCTTTTCTGAGTTCGTGAATTTTTGTTCAATTACTCGTGATATCTCATTCTCTTTGAGACTAGAGTGATTTTAATGCAACAGATTCGAATAAATTAGGAATGTAGAGCTGATTGCTCGCATATATTTCTCTCTTCAAAAACATAAATTAAATAAAAAACTTCAAAGCTTTTATCATTATAAATTATTTGATTATAATTTTCAATACACACTATAGCACTATTTGTTTTAGCAATTAACATATGAAAAATGTTAGCTTTAAATTCATTCTGTATGATGTTGTTTCTTCAACAAATAAACTGCAGGTAGAAGGATTTTCATAATTTTGATTGTAAGGTTCATAATCATTCAGATATTTCAAAACAATGGTTTTCGTATCAGGAATGTAGGGGGTGTGGAGTGGAGCCGCCTTGATCTTTCGAAACTTATGCTAGAGACACCAATGCACTTCAGACTTTTAGTTAAATTTTTTTACTTCTTAATTTTTAGCTTTATAATTAATTAATTAAATTTTATTAAAAAAAATTCTTTGATATTGTTTCACCTCAAAAGTATTTCATTGTCAAATTCTTTTAATTTTATTGCCTAGTCCATTCCCCAAATGTGTAAGTTTTCACACTTGAAATACCTTATGTGATACCCCAAAATTTAATTTAATAGAAATTGAATTTTGCTTACCTCCTTTTATTCCCATGCACTGCCAATATGAGGTAAAATAATTATTGTTAAATTAAAGTAATTCTTCTGCCTGAACAGTAAGTGTATTTAGAGTAGCTTATTAATTAATTAATACTTTTGATTAATTAATTGATCTAGCGTTAACAATGTCCACGTAACGAATCTTAGAAAAAGAGGTGGCAAAAGAAAGAGAATTTCCAGATGCAGTAACGTTCATATACATGTATTAAATATTATTGTTATTATGTTTTTAAAAATATATTACATAAAGAAACATATTTCTATGATCCAAGTAGAACGTGTCTTTGCTGTGTAGTCTGTAACGCGCGTGACTTTGAAGCAAGAAGTTTCGGGTACGAGTCATAATGGGGCGCCCCTCAATATTTTTTCCATCTACGGATTCCCAGCCTAACAGGTAGAATTTCCTTAATTTCTTACCATCTGTCATGATAGAACTGTTGTTTTCATTATTCCCAATATCGGCTACTGGGAATTTATTCATACTAATAATTTTCCCCCAAATGGTGCGCTATAACTCAATATCACACAATAATCCCATTCATATAGTAACCCATCTCACCATAAATCAACACCACTGGTTCCTCAGATAAGAAAATCCCTATCACCATTCAACCGGTTCCCATTGAAACCCGTGCCTCAAATCACCACCCCCACTATCTCACCAGACCACACACCCAAATAAAACCGGGGGGAGGCGGTGGTCACGTGACCACCCGGATCGGAACCAGAGAAGTTTCATTGAGTCTCACAACGCTTCATTAGCCGACAATTTCGTCTGTCCGGAATGATATCCTCCACCCCCATCCCTTCGATGTTCCGCCACTTCGTCGGACGGGCGGTCTTCCGATTGGTCCCTTCCGCTAGCCAATAAGGACGGGAGGTTGGAGTACCGCCCCCTCCGGAGACCGAGGGAGGGGGGATCCAGTATGAGGGTGGTTTACACTCGGAGGGTAAAGTCGTTGGTGGCGGATCGTTTTGAGGAGCTGCTTTTTGTGGGACGATCCTTTTTTGGGGAACAGTTGAGAAGAAAGTTGTTTTTTATTTGTTAAGGAAAAGAATTTGTTTTTGAGGTTTTTCAAATAAAAAAAAAAAGTGCGCTCCCGTTCTGGATTTTTTCGAGATGGTCCGCATCAAGAGACTGGTGGTGTTGCGCCGTTTTTATTAATCCAAAACTGTTTTTTTGGGAGTTTGAGGACAGAAAACGTCTAAAAGAAGAGAATCCAAAATAACGAAACTTTTTCGCGAATTTTTAGGATTGTTTTCATCTCTGTTGCAAGAGGACAATCTCCAAAAATTGCTTCTACAACTTGTAGAAATTTACAATAGGGCTCTACCGAAATTCATCATCAGACAGCCCTCTTAACTTTACATATTGAATGAAAGAATCAACCATCATATCTTGCAGCATTAGTAAAAGTCTTCAATAAGGAAAAAGTACTACCACTTCTGTAATGCCATCCTGGTCAACACATTCTCCAGCGTTTACGCAACTCTAAAGTGAAAAAACCCTTCCTACAACAGTGTTCATAGTCTTTACCATTGCAAACACCTTCATCAAGACTTTATCAATAGTTAGTTTTACATCTTAATGAAAGATATCCGAAATTTAGCCTTGATCTCTCTGTAGCAAACATTAACTTTATTACTTCCCTGTTTTATTGACTAAGAAGAACAATCATGTTGGAATTCAACACCCCTGCCACTACAGCCGCCAGCTCAATGCTGTCCATGCTGAACATCAACATGGAAGCTTCCCGCCAGAACTTTCTGCTGGGCAACCCCCCTCTGGCCGCCCTGCACTCCATGGCGGACATGAAGCCCAACGGTGGGGCGTCCTACCACCACCCGAGCAGCCAGACCCTGAAGCCCTCGCCCCTGACGCCCCCGACCTGCTCGTCTTCGTCGTCCGGTACGCCCCACGGCATCAACGACATCCTGGGGCGGCCCATCGCTACTACGGCCCCCCTGGGCGCACTGACCGCCCTGCCGAGGCTCGGTCTGGGGATGGGGGCGGGGATGTACTTTGGTGCCCCGAAAGTGGGGCTCGGTGATTTTCCGGGGCGACCCCACATCTACTGGCCCAATGTGCTGCAGAGTCAAGCGCTGTGGAGAGACAGGTTCGCATCGGCGGCCGGTGAGTGAACATTTCATTTGTCTTAATTTCTGTGTTGAAAATGCACGTTAATTTTTAAGAGACTTTCGTCATTTTTAAATGTGCAGACACCTGCTAAATGCTCTAATTACACATTTCTCCAAACTCAGGAAATTCATGTTGTAGTCTTTTTAACAAAATGTAACTTTCGTCAAAAAATAGAACGATTTCAAATAAGTATCGGCGATCAGATTTTAACTAACGACCTCTCTGTCTGAAGTCAGGAGCTCTACCAACCATGCCAGAGAAGAGAGAAGCTCTTTTGTATTGTGAAATCATACATACAAGAACAAAAATTTAGCTCATACCACAAGATAGGAATCAGAGTAAATTACTTTCTTTAAAAAATTTTAAATTCTTGTTTTGTCAAAAGTCAAGTGATTCAATGACAAAATTATTGTTAAAATTGACGAAAGTATCCTTGACACTTAAAAATGGGGGTGTATTTCTTAGGAGTGATCACAGTGCGAGAAGTCATTAACTAAGGGTTGCTTTCTGAACAAAGATCCGTTACCGGTATGGCAGCTGCCATACTTTTCTCATATATATAATAACTGCTGCCAAACTTTTCTCATATAATGTGTTGTAAGAAAAATCCACAAAATATACTACAATTTAAAATATGTATAAAAACGTCAATTTTTTGTCATGTCATACTCTTACCGATAAGTTCTGGCGCTATACTATTTATGAGATAATCAAAGTTTCATATCTCAGACATAATATGAGAAGCAATCATTCGAAATATGTGCTGTCAAAAACGTCTGAAAATTATATTGTTACTTCACTGAATTCGCCTTCGAATTTTCTTATGATTTGAATCACTTATTTTTGTCATTTAAAACACTTTTTCTCCCAGTGAAATTAACATGCAAAGAATGCAATGTGAACATAATTGTGCCAAGTTATTTGCGTTTTTCTAAGAATCACCTTAATTTAAAAGAAATACTTTTGAAGGTTAGCTTCTGGTATAGGAAAGCATAGGCGTAGGAAGTAGGGGGGCTGGGGGTGCTCGAGCCCCCCCAGGAATTATTTTGAAGGGGCTCAGCCCCCCCTAATATTATACTATTAAAAAAATACTTAAAAAAACAAATTGTAGAAATAGAGAATTCCTACAAAGAGGCATTCGAAAGGAAGCATCCCTTATTTATTCTAAACGTGTTTTAAAGTGGGGGGGGGGGGGGATTTGCTTTGAAAGCTACAACGCTAGAGCTTTAAAGAGTAATTTTAAGAACAATGTAAAAAATACGCTTTTAAATAAAAAAAATATTATTTGTGGACATTTCATAAATTATAATCGTATTTCCCACAATTTATTCCATTTGAAATAATAAACCATCAGATTCATGCACTATTTTCTAAACAGCTTATATAGTTGAAATGTCTTCTTTTAGAAAATTACATTCTGTTGAAGAAAGTTAAATAGAGACAAATTCCTCAAATCTGAAAAAATTCATATTTTAGCGTACAATACGGACATTTTATTATTATTTCTGGTTACTTTATGTTCTAAAGCTGTCCAAACAAAACGGATACAAGTTAAACACGTTTGTAAAAATGTAAAGCATTGATTGTTTTTTAATTGTTTAATAGCTATATATATATATTGAAAAAAAAATTCAGCCCCCCCTGAAAAAAAGAAGTTCCTACGCCACTGTAGGAAAGTGATTATTTAACTCAAGGAATCTCCGGAATGCGTCCGTTTTACACACACTTATACTTTGTGCATTGGTAGAAAATCTATTTGAAAGTAAAACGCTAAACCCTCAATATTTTCGAAAATTTTGGTTTATGACTTTTCACACTACGATAATAATTTGCTTTTATGAGGAGCCTTCATTCAAAATGCGTTATGTTACATTAAGTTGATGCGTGGAAAAATACAAAGAACTTTTGCTAATTGCATAACCCATGCACAGATTCCGATCCTTACAAAGTAGTTTCAGGAAGACAAATCGTGTTTTGAACGAGTAATTTAGTTTAGTTAAAAGGAATTCGGGACACGAATGCAATGAGGCAATAATCTAATTAAAATTTTCGGACAAAAATACCTTTTGAATTTTAATGTTTACTAATGTAGATAGGTATATGATGCAGTCTTTTCGGTAATACGTAAAATTGCTGTTGTTAATACTTCTAGTTTTTTTTAATTAATAATAAATAACATTTATTTGAATAAGGAATGTTTTATCAAAAGCACTCTCATAAATTCGTATTTTTAATTATTAATTTATACATTAATTAATTTAATTGTTTTAAATGTTTAATAAAAAAATCCCTAAAACTACAGCAGTCTATATTAAAGTGTATTTAACAAGGTATTCAATATATATTGAACATAGTTAAACAACACCTTATTAAATTAATCATAATATATATTAAGTTATATTATTTCAGTATAACAATGTAATTTTATTTTTCAAATGGAGTTACAATCAATCAAATGCAGTTTTCAATTTATACTAAAGTCCATTGTAACAAGCGATTTTATTATTTCATTTTTGATGATATATCAATCACTATAATTATTTAACCTTTCCTTCAAATCCTTATATGTACGACTGGAATATCTAGTTTTTCCAACAATACTACCAATTTTTTTAATTAATAAATATACTTTATTTTACAATATTTTTCAAATAGATGGTTTGCGGTACAGTTAAAAGCTACCTAAATTATCATTTATTAATTCTTTTTTAAATAAAATGTAAACAAAACATGTGCAAATAATTATTTTAACTACCAAGCAGTGGAAAACACTTTACAATTGCAAACAATACTTGAGCGTGAGTGGGTTTTAACAATTAGATCAGTAGATGCTTTATAATATCCTTTATCGTTTTTACTTGTGTAATATGTATGCCCCTTTCTGACGAAATATTTAAATAATTCCTTTCACTTGCCTTTTTTTCCAAATATTACAGGTAATTCTTAATTTGCGAAATAACTTGACTCTTAAAAATATTTAAATTATACTTCGAAGCATGCATTTCACCCACATATTTTAACTTAATACATAGTTGAATGTTATGGTATCAAAACACTTAAATTTTAAATTTTGGGAATAATTTTTCCAAACAAAAAAGAATACACATTGAAGGATTTCGAAATTTTAGCAATACTGTCGCAGCACTAGCTTACCAGATGAATGAATGTTTTAACATTGACCATTCATTAATCATTGTATTCATGTTTGATGTTTGAAAATGATTCCTCAAAACAATATAAAAATTATATCACTTTCTGAAACAATATATTGATATCAGCAATAATTTTATTGTTACCCAAATATAAAAGGGAGGTTGTTGGTAACTGAACAATATGGAAAAAGATTTCCAGTTTTCTCTCGCTTTCCTCATTTGAAATTTTGCCAACGTATTCTGAATGATGCCAGTTTTGACTTGCAAATATCTACATAATTTAATATGAAGTTGGTATGAAAAGTTAATATTATAGTATTAAATAAAGTAACACTGGAAAACTACATGCCACTACAAACGTTAAATTTGTATTACTTTAATTATTTCTACATATACAAATTCTCACTTATGTATATATAATATAAATACGTAAAGTAATAACTTATTATTTATTTTTTGAAAAAATTCAATAAAATTTATTTCCATAATTTCAGAGTTGTAGTCCTAATTTGGAATTTACTAAGGTTGATTTCCTAAGTTCAATTAAATGAAACAAAGAAAAAGTTTTTTTGGTTATTAGGTTTGACTTATTAACATTTTCTTTTACAAGATTTTTTTATATAAAATTTATAATGTATGATTTCAATGAAATTATTTGGCATTTTAATACCAAACCATTAATCATCATGTTTTTCTAATTACATATTTTAAATATAAATAGAACATAAGAATAAAGAATATATTATTAAATAGCAAAATGAATTATCACAGTTTAATTTATATGTATAAATTAAATTGTTTACATTTGTATGACTTGGAAGCAAACTATAATATTTGAAAGGAGCGAGATTTTTTCTCAGTCAAATCCCTCTCAAAATATAACTCTCATTTTTTAGTATTCTGAGATCGTCAAGGCTACTTTCGACCATTTTGACGTTCGTTTCGTCATTGAATCACTTGTCTTTTGACAAATCAAGAATCAATCAAAAAATTTGTAAGAAAATAATTTACTCTGATTCTTTTCCGGTGATTTTGTTTCTTATACGTATATTTCCACACTTCAAACAAGCTTTTCCAGGTCGCCATAATCACGCACGATACTTCGAACAAAGAGATAGGTGGTCAGAGCCAGCGATATTTAATTCAAATCATCATCATATTAGACGAAATAAATTTCGGGAAAATTAATTTCCCCAGTTTGACGAATATTTAATCGGAGCATTATAGTTTCGTCAAAATGGACGACTTTTTAGTATTTTTGTAGCGAAGCTGGCAACCCTCTGGTCACAAGATCGTCACTTTTTTACTTTTATTTGTCAAGTCCATTGCACGGGCTTGAACAAGCAATCCTCTGATTACCAGCTAAACGCCTTTATCTACTGGGCCATCGGGCACCCAAATCAATTATGGGAGAATGATAATGAATATATCATATAACAAAAACAATGAATCTAAGAAAACATGCATGCTTTATTATATTGGAAAAAAGTTGCTTCAGTGACATTGTGTGGAGTTTATAGACTTACAAAGTACAGTTGCAAAATACAAAAAAATTAAATAATAGAAAAACATTATTAATGCTTAAATTTGAAACAACATTCACATTATTACAAAAATATTTGTAAACATTCACCTATATCGAAGGGAAAATTATTGAATGAGTTTGATAAATTCATCAAAAATTCTAGTCTCAAATTAACCACATTTATTATTTTTTACTCACGTATTTAAAACGCCTCTGCTGGTGTTATTCAAAACTTCTACTTAAGCAGATATGATATACAGTAAAGAATGGATATTAGTCAACAGATTACTTTTTACAGAATTATTCTCTTAAAATTGGTAACTTTTCTTTAACTATCCGAAAAGATTTTATAATACTGCTTGAGTTTTAAATTTAACACGACACCACGTAAAACGTTCGCCTTTTGCTATTGAACATCTGTACGTGTACGCAACTGATTTTTTAGAATCGTAATTAATTCAATTTATTTTCTGTTATTTAAAAACTTAAGTATACTTATAAAACATCATGGTGTCATATGTCGCAGTATTTTGTATAAATTGAAAACTAAAATTATCAATTTAGCGATTAATGCAAGTCATACAATATATTTAAAAAAATTAGCATGTAAAAACAAATATAAAAAAAAATTGAGCGAATATTTTCATGAAACGAAAATTGAAACCACATGATTAAATTTGTTTAAAATATATCTATGCTGCTTACACTAAAAACTTAGATTATTTAGAGAGAACAAATATTCACCTCGAATATTATTTTTTGACTTAAGAATTTTTAACTTATAATCACGTAAAAGTGTCTTTATATCCATACGTTAAATTTTTATTTAAAAAAAAATCCAACAGTAAAATTTAAAATGTACTTTCGGCTCCCTGGTACTTTCAAAACATTCGTGGAATTTAAAACATTTGATTTCCTATGAACAGTTATCCATCAGAAGCCTCTTGTATTTTAGAGACAGTCAATAATAAGATCAATCCCCGAGTATACAAATTTCATCACCGTACAAGCCCCACGCTTTACATTGTGGGAATGACCCCTCGAAACAGCGTCATTTCGCACGAGGGGGGGGAGGAGGGAGATATATCCTGCTGTAAATATATCAATGGGGCGATAGATTGAAAGTGTGAGTGTTTTCCCACGCGATATCTGTACCCATTCTCTTCCCCTGTGTTTGAACACCCCCCCCCCCCATCTTACCCTTCCCGACCCCCCCTCGAAAGTATCACTCTTGTAGTATGACTCCTCCTTTGGGTTTTAGATATTATAACTTGCGATTTGTCAATGTTTTTGTATGCGTTAAATCTTCTTTAATAAATGGTCATAAAAAAAGTTCTAAAAATAGTTAAATATTAATAGAGAGATAAAGATTAACAGAGAGTAAGATATAGTTAAGGATTTAAAAGCAATAAAAAAATTAACGTTTTTGAACATATTCTATAACATAACTACTTTGGAATTTTAAATGCATGTTGTTTTAATTCCAAGTATATTTTCATTTGAAGTAAATTATGAGTATCAGAGAATATACATTAAAACGAAGAATAGATGATAGTCTTAAGTAGAAAATACTGTTATCATCTTTTTTATTTACATGGAATAAAATTTTAATTTAGTGAATTTAAGGAAACCAATATTTTTAGTTGAGTATGCTATTTTTAAAAATTAATGTGTTTCAGTTACACTTACAAAGTAACTCTTTACACAAACCAAGAAAAACTTTAAAAACAAACGCCATTCTGATTAGTAATGATATTTTCAGTCAAAATTTCTAACCACAATGAATAAAAAGTTTCTAACTACAATGAATACAAAATTTTCAACTACAAAATCAATATAAAATTTCCAACTACATTAAATACAAAATTTCCAAATACAATGAATAGAAAATTTTCAACAACAATGAATACAAAATTTTGAACTACAATGAATACAAAATTTCCAACTAGAATAAATACAAAATTTCCAACTACAATTTACTGCCATAAAATGAGTTTTACAATGTATTATACTTAAAATATTTCTTTATTTATGTTGCAGATAACATTTGAAACAAATGTTATGTAGAGTACTCGAACAGATCTATATAACTGAGGCTAAAAAAATTGTACACCCATATATGTCGAAAAATGTAAAAATTATTTAAGTGAAACGTCATTTCAACGAATTATAGGAATAGAAATTTTGTCTCCAATCAGAACTTTGCCAATAGAAAAATACTCAAGCTGTTACGTTTAACTCTGCGAATCTCAATCAATTTCATTTCAAAATTTTACACCCAGAGGATTCTAAATATTTTTTCAATCAAGTGTAAATGTATGCCAATCGGGTGCTTTGGAACGGAGTTAAAATGTCGGAATGGATGACCCTAAAAAACTAACACGGTGTTTCTATCCTAATATTCCCCATTCAGCTGATTTTAAAGACGTTTCACGTCCAAAAAAAGTTTCGAAAAGTATTATCCATCAATTGTTCCCAAATAAAAAAAAGCAACACAAACTGAGAAAATAAAAACAATCGTAATTTCAATAAAAACTATCATAAACAAACACGACTTTAAATTCATACGAACAGTTCCCCCCATTTCCCCAAAGAACAAAAAAAAACTATCTTCCGAAGCCCCCCCTTAACACGCGGGAAAAGAAGGGAAAGTATGTGTCCGGACTTTCTAAACACCCTCTCCCGGACCCGCAGGCCGGTCTCCCCCGGGGCCGGATAGTCCGGGATTCGGCGCACGTAGCAAATGCTCTTCCGCAGTTTCGATGAAAACTGTGTTTGACGGCATTTAAAGTGGCACGGAACAAGGGGTCCGGGAACATCCGGGCGCATTATTCTGGAAGAAGGAAATTCTTCTCTTTTTTTTGCTAGGTGGGAGTTGAATTGTTATTTTGCTTATCTATCGATAAAATAAAAGGAAAATATTTTTGGAATTGAATTCTCTTTCTTTCTTTTTTTCTTTTAAACTCTTTTTATTTTTTGATAATATTCCGTATATAGCGTTAATCTTATATTTATGGCTTGGAACAAAAAATACAATGTCAATTTTATCAATTTTTTTTAACTATATATTATAATAAAAGAAACTTCTTTGTCTGTGGATTGCTAAACGCACAATTCCTCTATGTAAAAAAAGGAAAGAAAATTTATAAATACTATTCATCCTTAAGATGTGCACCTGAGGCTCATATTTTTAAAATTTTATTTGTTTTTATAAATCAGCATAATAATTTTAGAGATATTGTAAAAACATCTTTTAAAAAAAATATGTCCAGGATTTGTAATATGATCCTTTGTAGCTTTGTCGGCAATCTTGAAACGACCTAAAATGTATAGCGCCATACGCGCAGTATTTTTTTTTTTGTAATGCATAAGATTTTAAAAGTTTACTCAGCGGCACAAGGCCGGCCAGCTATAACTTTGAATATAAGCCATTATAAATTTCTAAATAAAATAGAAATCCATCCCGTCTGGTTTCTTTAACCCTTCAAATTAATCAATTCCATGATTTCCGTAACATTGCATCAAGGACATAGTAACATTGCATCACATTTGGAAGACATTTTTCTCAAAACTGCCAATAATGACATCGGTCCTTCTTGTTTCAACCCACATATATAGAAAATAAAAGTATATATATATATATATATATATATATATATATATATATATATATATATATATATATATATATATATATATATATATATATATATATATATATATATATATATATATATATATATATATATATATATATATATATATATGTATGTATGTATGTATGTATGCATGTATGTATGTATGTATGTATGTATATATATATATATATATATATATATATATATATATATATATATATATATATATATATATATATATATATATATATATATATATATATATATATATATATGTATGTATGTATGTATGTATGTATGCATGTATGTATGCATGTATGTATGTATGTATGTATGCATGTATGTATGCATGTATGTATGTATGTATGTATGTATGTATATATATATATATATATATATATATATATATATGTATATATATATATATATATATATATATATATATATATATATATATATATATATATATATATATATATATATATATATATATATATATATATATATATATATATATATATATATATATATATATATATATATATATATATATATATATATATATATATATATATATATATATATATATATATACTTTTATTTTCTATATCTGTATGTTGAAACAAGAAGGACCGATGTCATTATCGGCAGTTTTGAGACAAATGTCTTCCAAATGTGATGCAATGTTACTATGTCCTTGATGCAATGATATACGAAAATCATGGAATTGATTAATTTGAATTGTTAAAGAAACCAGACGGGATGAATTTCTATTTTATTTAGAAATTAAAAATATTTAATTAATCAATTTTCGTATAACATTGCATCAAGGCTGAGCCTCAAAATTTGTAGCCATTTTTTTTAAACTGTCAATTAGGAAATTAGTCATTTTAGTTACAAGCCACATATATATAAAAAAATATATGTTTGCGTAACGCGTGTAATTTTTTTTCATTTATATTCAGTTTTCAATAGCCTACAATGTGGAGTCTTAATATGTCATAAATGTGTTAAGTGCCTTTCGTTCGTTTGAAGTTAAGATATATTTTGAACCATCAAACTGTAATCAATATATTCTCTAGCTGGGGTAGCTAAAAAACAATTGTTTTAATTGGCAAACACCTTTGACAATTATAGTTTTACTTTCCGCAACGTTACAAACTCTCAAATGTTTGCTTTTAGAAATGAGTGAAACATCACTGATCAATCTGTGCACACTGTTAAAAGTAGGTACAAAATAAATAAACTATACAAATTTTATTAGTACATTTGATGCTTATCATAGCTCCGAATACATAAATTTCTTTTTTTGAAAACGGCGTAATCAAAAATGTGTAAAAGTAATAAAAAGAGCAGTTGCTTGCCTACATAGGCTGTGTCCTTAATTCACTTTCAATAAATATCAACAATTACAACCAAGACTTACCAGGAATCAAACCTATAGATCATCAGGCACCGCAGCCCAGTGCTTTATACGTTGTACTACCAGAGCGACGTGAAGAAGTTATAAACAGAAGAAATGTTAAAAAAGTATGTCAAAAGAATGGAAAGTAAGATAACTGAGTTGAAATAACTCAGTTTTCACTTAAGTTATCGACATCAAATAATGTGGAAAACCATCTTCTGAACTATTTTAAGTGGTGTCAGGTCGCTTATAAGATGGCTTGAACAAAAGCTGAAATGAGCAATATTAAATCATTTTTGAGAACGTACGCTTATTTAAATTTGAGTACACCACCGGTATTTACGATGCAATTGTACTCAAAGAAAAACGAGTAGGTTCAGGTACTCCTTTTTAAGTACCTTTTTTTTACATTGCACTAAGGAATCAAACGTTTTTTCGAGAACTGAATAATTTTACAACACGTTTTAATTTAATGCTTATTATTCTGACCTACATCAATACAATAAAGCAGAAAATTTATATTTAATTATTATACTTTTTTTAATGTAATGAAAAATGTAAATGATAACATTTTAGATAAAAATCATGTTAATATACTTAAGTTTTTAAGAAACGTCATATTAATTTAGAATTGTTAGTTTTATTCATTACGAAAATGAAATACTCATTTTTGGCAAGGTGAAGCAGAAATGTTATTTCTCTTAGATAATGAAATAGCTTTCAATTGTTTTTTCTTTAGATATTGCCCGCTAAGACTCTTACGTTCGTTTCGTGCACAACTTACTAAAAAAAATTAGCTAAATAATTTAAGAAACATACTTTGAATTTGTTTCTTTTTTAAAGGAACAATTTTTACAAGTTGTAATGGAAATGTTATTTTGGTGAAAGGAAAAATCGAATTATCATTTTTCTCTCTTTAATATTTCTTAAAAATTTTGAAATGTATTGTGCGTATAGCTTCAGTTGTATTTAGAAAATGGATTTAAATAAACATTATGCGTTGTAATAATCTTACTTTATTATAAGTATATAAAAACCTTGTTTTTATTTGTTAGCTGCCTATTCCTTATTATTACATGTTGCATGTTACATTAAAA
Source organism: Troglohyphantes excavatus (assembly GCA_963932185.1). NCBI lineage: Eukaryota > Metazoa > Arthropoda > Arachnida > Araneae > Linyphiidae > Troglohyphantes > Troglohyphantes excavatus. Next base: position 69,484,635 of record OZ010674.1, on the reverse strand, counting down.
CATGTTGACAACGCAAATTTACATTTGATATTTTATGTATGAAAAAATAAACGACAATTTAAACTGAATATTATTTTCGCAGTTTAAGGCACTGTGAAATTGTTTATTGATTTTTTTCGTATTCCAGGTATAAAATAAATTTTTAATGTCCAATAGATATGTAACAAAGATTTGAAATGTGTTATTATGCTTATTTTTTAATTAATTTAATGGAAACCAGCTTAATTTGTTTTATTTAGAGTTTATAAAACTTTTTGTTTTACATTTATTGATGTCATTTTTGCTTAATTGATCACATTTACTGAATATTATAAAACAATTATGTGAAGAAAAACAATGTAGGTTTTATTGGTTGTTTTAAAAATGGTTTTTATAATTTTGAATCTGTAAAGATAAGTTAGTTTTACAAGATTTAAACTAATATATCATCTTTAACTTCCGAATTTCTTTGTTTGATTATTTATTGCACTATTAAATAATAACTCTTTATTAAAAAAATAATATGCTAGAAACTTGAAACAATATTTCAGTTAATCCCGTTAAAATTTTATATGTAAAGCTTGTTTGTAAGATATATAAGATTGTGTGTCAAGCTATGAATAAACTAGTTTTTCTTTTCTATTGTTCCACTACTTCTATTTATAACCTTTATTTATATAAACTTTTACTGTTGGATTCATAATACTTCAGTTGAATATACGAAATCAAATATAATAAAATTGCTCAAAATTTTAATAATTAAACACATTTATTTAAAACTATACATTCTATTTCTCTAAAAATCGATGACGGAAAAATCTTGATGGTGGAATTTATTAATAAAAGTGAACAAATAAAAAAATAAATGTTTCATCATATTTCTCCATCTTAGATTTTCCAATACTTTTCTTTAAAGAATATCAATATACTGTAAATGTTTTTACCTAAATCAGTTTTATTAGCAGTATATTAGTATAGTATAAACATAAATGATCACGATAAAGAAGTATATATCTTAGTTGAAACAATATTTTTACTTGTGCGGTTTTAAATATGGGGCAGAAATTTCATTTTTGTAATTTAAGAGAAATATCTCCTTTAGCAAAATATTTTAGATAAAATATACATTTTTGAACTAATAATTTTTATGGGGTGCCAAAAAACAAAAACAAAATATTGTTACAATTTTAAATCCTGTCATTAGTTATATATTCTTCAAACTGATCATATCTAAACATGGAATTAGTTACGTTAATAAAAGATTACATATTTTTATTGAAAAAATAATTCAGGAGATAATCTGCATAATCTTTCTAGGAAATATTTACTTTGTATACCAATTAAGCGATTTTGGTAGATTATGTTAATTTGAGTTGTGTAAATGAGAAAAGAACACTATTTAAACATGAGAAGCAAATTTGAAAAGAGAGTGTTAACATAAGAAAATGTCTCTTTTTCAAATCAAATATGATAATTGTAACAATTATCCTGTGGTTACATTGCAAATGAAGGAATTAAAAATATTCAAATAAATATGCCTTAGTAAGGAACTGAGAATTCGATAGAGGATATGTTTATTTTTTCTGATTACGCTGTGATAAATCTGTAATTTTCGATTACTTTTTATTAGCACCAGAAAGCATTGCACTTTATTTTGGTTCTGAAGCCATAACATTATACTTCTGTTAAGCTTAATTTTTTTTAAAACTTGCTAATCATCTTGATTGAACATGATATTTTATTTGGTGGCAAACTTGCCTTTACTGCGAAAATATGGCTTCTCTTTTCTAAAATTTCATCTATACTTTTAGCAATCTTTAAGTTAATTTTATTGATTTCAATATTAAAAACATAAATAATTCATTGTTCTATCAATTTTAAACATAACCATATATCCACTTTTTAGGAATTATCTAAAAAAAAAACATTATTTTTAATTTTTGGATATATAATTATATTGATACCTTCATTGTCACATGAAAACTATATAGTATAAATCTGTAAGCTAAATTTGTTTATCGTAGTAATATTAGTTTTGAAAAGTATATTATTAAAAAGTAAATTTTTAAAACCCATTTTTTATCAAAGCACCTCAAAATGTGCATAAGTAATAACAACCTGATCTTGAAAATTTGTCAGTAAAACAAGTATTTTATTTCTAAACATTTCATTCTGGGCAATACAAGTGAAGGAATTTTATGTACTGTACTTGTACATCTCAAAACCATTTTAAACAGTTTTCAACATGTGTGTATGGGGGGGGGAGGGGGAATTTAACTTAGAGTACTTTTCGCAGCGTGAACTGATTTTTGCTACATTTTTCTATTTTGTTTTATGGAAAATAACACACAAAATAAAATGTTTCTAAAGAAAACAATATTTTTTATTAAGTTTATATATATATTTTTTGTAAAAACCCTTTATTATAAGTTATGTAATGATTAAGTTTGCGTTCCTTTAACATTTTCCAATGTGTAGGTTTTATTAGTATGGCAGATGTTTATTATTGGTCGAAAAATTAATATTGAAAAACGAGGACAAATATGAAAAATCTGAAATTTTTTTTCATAGTTTTTGAAAAAATAAAAATTGCAAATTGCGACTTTTATTTAATCCGACACTTAAATTGTATCCGATTTTGTGCTTTATAATCTTAACTTGGTGGAATGAGGCTTGTTAATAATATTTAGATTTAACAAAGCATTTTTTCAATTGCCTTTAGAAAAACTCCAAAAAATTCCCAAAGAAAAGGGAAACAAAATGTATTTGTTTCAATTGCCATTTTTTATTTTCCTTAAAATAAAAAGGTTTTTGGCGAAATACAAATAAATGCGTCTGAATCCTTGAGTTAATATACCCTGCTTTATAAAAAATAATTAAAATTGTAACCCTTTAACGGAAGGAAATATCGAAATTGTGTTAATTTGTTTTCACTATACCAAATTTAATTTACAATTTCCAATACATGTATTTTGTCATTTAAAATTTTTATTTGATAAAGAATTCGAAAATTCCCCCAAAACTTTAAATTTCAAACACGGTTCAACAGAAAGAATTTACATGAATTTAAATTGCATGGCCATTGTTGGGAAAACTGAAAATCCATGACCATAAAATAATTTTGTGCATTTAAATTAAACTCATAATTTTCCAATCGGATCATTTTCTTCGATGAAACTGTGTGTGATTTAAAACAATACCATATCCCACATATTTCATCAAAAACACACCTTTCCCTCAATTGCCCTCCCCCCCCCCCCCTATTCCTCTTCCACTCCCCTCCCCCACACGCAGCTCATTGTAGGAACTGATCTGAAATACGGCAATAAAACCCGATTGACATTGCGCTAAAGAATCAAGGAATCAAGGTTCGAGGACAATAAGGGATTGGAGGACTCTGCGGGGAACTAAAATGAATTGATCGGTGTCGTTTGGCGAGAGGTGGAGGAGGAGGGGATGGAGGAGGTTGCTGCATTTAAGGGTTCTGGCAACAGCTGCTACGCAAACGATTTGTTCCGGATGTGTACTTTGGGATAGCTGGGCGATTAGAGAGGGCTTGTAGGTGAAAAAGGGATGTTTAGGGGGTGGTTGATCTTCTTCAGTGCTCAACCGAGTGTCAAATCTCGATAACTAGGCCTAATTGAGGGGAGAGAAGTGCCTCGAATCAGTGACGTCAGCAGAAGAAGGGTGGGTGGAATGAACATCAAGAAATGGTGTTTATATTTAACTCATGTGATTGGGGCATGTAACATAAATATTATATGTTACAAATTTACGACTCATGTTATATATTTACGACTATATTCGTATATGAATAGTTATATATATAAGTGTCCTAAAATATGTCGGCAATGGGCTTTTTAATTAATTTTTTAATCAAAATAATAAATGTTATAAACTTAGAAATTTTCTTAATAATTTTCGACAAAACAGATTCACGCAGCTACAATATATGGTTGCTTACAAAACGTAGAGACGTATCTAAAATCAATCGAAAATGGCTGCGTTGAAATTATTCGAAAATGTGAAACGTTATTTCAGCATATTTTAGAAATAAGAAATGGTCGCCAGCAGAATTTAAATAAACACACTGTTGGGTCCGACTCTCGGAGCCCTCATCCTCACCTCGTATTTGTTTTTGTTTTATTTCAAGATTTTACACGCATAGGCGCTTAATTTCTAATAGAACAAATTAAATTTATGTTTATCATTCTGTTTGCCACAGAGTTATAGTTTCTGATGGTTTCCCACTAAAAGCGTAATATAGATTATAGCACCATGCTGATTTCAAAGATGTTTCACGTCATGAATGAATAAATGAATGTTGAGCTTTCAACGAAATAAGAAAAGTCTTGGTATTAGCACAGTAAAACGTAAAACAAAGTGTCTTATTTAAATTTTTAATAATACTCAAACAATATATATATATATATATATATATATATATATATATATATATATATATATATATATATATATATATATATATATATATATATATATATATATATATATATATATATATATATATATATATATATATATATATATATATATATATATATATATATATATATATATATATATATATATATATATATATATATATATATATATATATATATATATATATATATATATATATATATATATATATATATATATATATATATATATATATATATATATATATATATATATATATATATATATATATATATATATATATATATATATATATATATATATATATATATATATATATATATATATATATATATATATATATATATATATATATATATATATATATATATATATATATATATATATATATATATATATATATATATATATATATATATATATATATATATATATATATATATATATATATATATATATATATATATATATATATATATATATATATATATATATATATATATATATATATATATATATATATATATATATATATATATATATATATATATATATATATATATATATATATATATATATATATATATATATATATATATATATATATATATATATATATATATATATATATATATATATATATATATATATATTATATATATATATATTATATATATATATATATATATATATATATATATATATATATATATATTATATATATATATATTATATATATATATATTATATATATATATATAAAGAAGGAAGTATGTGGATTTATTTGTATACAAATCTACAGTTTTATTCTGAGCTTGATCAATTTTTGCTTTATTGCCCTTCAAAATCAGAGGAAGACCATTGTCTATATCACATTTCGAAAAACCAGTTCCATCCCACCTTAAGCAGAAATGACTTATTACTAAAACCGCCAGGTGGTGCTGCGATGAAAAAATTGGTCTTCACTCTGCGTAAAGCCCGAAAAAAGACGAGTACATTTCAACTAGTAAAAGAAAAAAAATTGATACAGTTGCGCAAATGAAGATATACCTGAACATCTTGTGAACCACAATCCGTTATATGTTTGCGTTTAAAGTACATGAATCCACTGAAAAGCCATTCGAACATTCGATGCTTCAGCCCGCATTAACAACAAGCTGAAATCCCCGACGATGCTTCCAGAACAGCCCGATTTAGGAAATCTGGAGAGAAACGGGTCCATCTTCCCTCTGTGGGATTTAATGGTCGAATAAACATTCGGGCGTGCTTTAAAATTTAATTTATGGACCTTTAAATGTCGAGGGAGAATAAGACTGGGTTGTTCAAAGTGTTATGCAAATTGAGACAATTAATTTCCGTGCAACTAGTTTTAAAATCTTTTACGGGTATAGATTAGTCATGTGTAGAGTTGTGTTGTGACTGCAAATGGTGTGAAATCTCCAATTTGGGAAGACACGCCACGCATTTAGTTTGTGTACGTATTTTATTATTCAACAAGTTTGGCAGCCAAAATAATGTTGAGTCATGCAAGACGAAATCAACAATGGGGAGAGGTTGGCGTTAATTTCATAGTATACGCGGAGTCCGAACCTATCAGCGGAATCCTTTTAAGAAAGGGCGGTAACTTAAATTTGAGTACGTCATCGTTCATTTCCGATTCAATGGGGTAGTTTCACGCCGAGAAGAAGACCGCTGTTCCAACGGTACATGGAGAAAGTTCCGCGACGCCGAATGAGTTCCGTAGGGTTAGCATGGAGCTTAAGCTCCTGTACTATAATTTTAAGTTTTAATCTTTAAATAATACCTCAATATAAAAATATTTACTACATACACTGAGATAGATTGGAGTCATCGATTATCAAGTATTTTTGTGTTGAAATAAAAGTATTTTTACGTATTTTGTTGTAATTCTAATTATATACAAATATAATATAAGTATTTCAATACTTAAATTTATTCATATATGGAATAAAAATATTACTTATTCGAAATAAAACAAATATTATATACAAACTTTCCCATAATTGCAAACGTAGCGACTAAACAAACAAAACAAAGTTGTCTTCTGTAGGGAAAAAATCGAAACTACTAGTAAGTTACCATGTTAATACGTCACGTGAAACTCTCCCATTGTACTCAAAGAAAAACGTGTAGGTCCATGTACTCATTTTTAAGCAGATTTTTTTACAGCGTGTGAGATGAATAATTGCATTAAGTTAATTATTGCTCTTCAAACATAATCAAAACACCATTCCAAATTCGTAATTGCCAATTAAATATTAATTAATAATTAAAAATAGTACAACTACTTAGCATATTATAGTTTTTCATACTATGTAAGCTTAATTTGGAATTCTATATGGTTGTCCAACCAAAACAATTAGATACAACAATTAACCCAACACAAAAGTATCAACCTCCCTTCCCCAAAAATTATTTTATGTGTACCACTGGATGCTTCCGAACCGAAGCTGGTTCTACCGCTTTAAATACAAACCCCCTCTGCACAAGGGACAAGCAGTCTGGCAGCACTCGGACTCGTTTACAAAAGGCCCCGGAAAGCCCGTCGCTTGTAAATAGTAGGCCGGGCCGCCTACCCTAAATCCCCTTTTCGTCGTGGCAGCTGTGACAATTTGTGGAAGGGGGTGCATTGGAGGGGGGGGGGGGGGTACACCCCCTTGAAAAGCCATTCTATTGCTCACTTTCTGTTTGCTATTTTTTCCCTGACTTCTTTCTTCGTTGCAAGGAAGTTCGGGTTTCAATAGTGATGCGCTTTTTGTGCCGTGCAGAAATGTTTTTCCCCTTAGATTTTGTGTACTGGAATGTCAAGGAAGTGAAGAGAACTTCGAAAACCACGCGACCCATTGGGATTAAGCTTACGATTAGTAACGTTTTTTTTTATTGCAACAAATGCACTGCCATCATCAGTTAAAAAGCACTAACTCCATATTTTTTTTTATATTTTTGTTTAGCTTCTCCGATTTCTTTTTAAAATTACACCTTTTTATAACATTAAAAATCCTCAAATCAAATAAAATGGGGGGTTACAGTGAAATTTATATTGACCCTAACTCTAGGGTATATAGTATCTCGTATCTGGGGTGTATATTTTTTTTTAATTTAAGAAAAGCGAAAGAAGGCCTTATGTAACAAGTGAATACTAAACAGACCCTAAATCCATGTTGAGTTGTACATAAAAAAACGTAATAAACAGTACATGTGGTAAAAATATATCACATAACCATATGCGATTCCAGGGGATGAAGGGTGCCATGGGTGCTTCAGCAACCCCTCCCCAGATTACAAAATATGCACTATTTTTTTTCCCTCTAATATGTTCGTTTTTTCCCCTATTATTTTTGGAATATGTTTTCGCTATTTTTACTATGCCAGAAGTCTGAAAATAAATATATGTTAAGTACTATGACTAAAACAAGGACACCAAGTGACAGAAGACGCCAACAAATGTCACTGACATACACTTTGAATTCTTTAGTAAATAATCGTGATTGCAATTCTTGATTCAAAGTTAATTTTATTAACCTTTTTACTTACCCTCAAATGCAAATTGAATTAAATAATTAAAATGTTAATAATTTTAATTTATAAATGTGTGTGTGTAGTTTTAAGAAAACACAATGAGTGGCTGTACCCCAATAATGTCCACTTTTTTGGGAAAGCATCCCCAATAGTGAAATTCTGGCTATGCCTATGCATACAACCGTCACCCAAATAAAACTTTGTACATGTAAACAACTACTTTTATGCAATGAAAGCCTTTCAAAGTATCACAACTTTGATACAGGTTATAAAGTATGTTTTTCATGGTTCTTGTAAAGTTTTACATTTTAGAGTCAGGACATTATTTCTTTTTTATAATTGTAAAATATTTATTGTGGTGTTATACCATTAACTTAAATGGTGAGAAAAGTGAATGAAGGAGGTATAAAACAAAACATAAGTTTTTAAACTTTGGCCTTAAACTTTTCAATTCGTATTTTGTGTAGTCATATACGTCCTTCATAACACTATGTAAATACTAGTAAAAATATATTAGTACTGTGTTACTACACTGTTAAAAACAGGTACTCAAAAATAAGTCATATGTACTCATTTTTTATTACATTCGATGCTTTTCATAGCTCCGAGTACATAAGTTTAATTTTTTTTTTCATTTTCATTCAAAAATAAACACAATAAATACAAATTCAGATGCTAACATATATAGGCTGCTTCATAAATATCTTTCAACATATATCAACAATTACAACCAAGACTTATCGGAAATCCAACCCAGATCCTGAGGCACATAATTTCAGTTCCTTATCCGTTGTACCACCAGGGCAACGTGCAGAAGTTATAAACAGAAGACTTGTTTAAAAGGTGTGCCAAAAGAATGGCAAGTAGGATAATTGAGTTGTAATAATCAGTTTCCATTTAAGCAGTCGACCTCAAATAATGTAGGAAACCATCTTCTGAACAACTATTATAAGTTTGTCAGGTCGCTTTGTTCAGATGGTTTGAACAGAAGCTGAGATGAGCATTATTAAATCACACTGTTCATTTTTGCGAAAGTACGATTACTTCAATTTGAGTACGTCATCGCTCATTTACGATGTAATTGTATTTTTTTTTAAAACAAGTAGGTTCATATACTCATTTTTAAGTATCTTTTTTTTTACAGTGTGTCATAGTAAAAAAAAAAAATATGTCAACGTATACCTCTTTCTACTATAACAGAAATTAATTATTTTTTAAATGTTACAAAACTCTTTCATCCACTTACCCCTACAGATATTACTACTAGCAATAAAATTTTCAATGAAAATTAAAAGCCATTTCAGTGAAGATGGAGATTTTTAAGATTCCATCGCTGAAATCTATGAATGATAACGTCATTTCAGAAAATGCCGGGGACTCATTCATCTTAAATACAATAGCTTTAATGTGCCTACTCTAAAATCTAAAACTGTTCAAGTTTCATTAGAAGACATTTTGCTATTCAAAGATAATTGCGAACTGCACCCAATACCCCTCCAATCCTTTTACGGGATTCCATTGCATTTCACGAAGGAATCGCCCATAAAAGGGGATCGCCGTGACGAAAATGGATCGTCTTCCAGTAAAAGGGGTAAGGGGGGGGGGGGAGAAAGCCAGAGGGAAGAGCCAAGCATTTATTTACAAACAAATTTGTTCATTATCTTGATTTCATCCCCCCTCGGATGCAGTTCTTCGAAGACATATTCACTCTTTTAAAAGACATCGAACAGTCTTTTTATGGACGATAGAGGGGGAGGAATGGCAAAAAGCCAAATGGATTCGAAACTTGCGAATGCTTTTGCCAAAAGATTATCGTATTATGTGCTTTTATAGTCTTTCGAAGTCGCCAACTATCACAGGACGTTGAAGCTTAAAACGCGACGCTTTAGTACTGAAGGATAGGAATTGTATACTAATATTATTGTTCTAAGTGCGCAGTGGTTTCTACCTATTTTGATGAATCAATTTTTAACTATGCATTTAACCCTTTGGAGTCAAGGTTATTTTCACTCGGGTGAACCAGGTGCCTGAGAGTCACCACTCGGCTGCAAAAGGGTTAATAATTATTAACTAGTTTGTTATTGTCTCATGACCCGATATAAAAATAATATTTCTGTTACCAGGGTTTACTAGGGATATATTTATCATGAAATATATTTTCTAAGGTAAATTGTATTCAAATCAACTATGTAGTGTTTGATGCATTCAAGGTGGTCAGAAATTGTTGGGCGATGGTCATTGTTTGGCTTTATTTATCCCATTTGGCTGTATTGGCATAAAAAAACATTAATTTTTCCAAGCTTTTTCTGGGGCCGCCAGTTGCTCAGTGGATAAAGGCATTCAGCTGGCGATCAGAGGATTGCTAGTTCGAGTCAGTGCGGTGGACTTGACAAAGAAAATTAAAAAAGTAGTGATCTTTCGATCGGAGGGTTGCCACAACAATTCTAGAAAGTCGTCCAGAACATCAGTAAATTATACTGGCGTGTATACGGAACTGGTGTACGATAAATGTGATCGGGGTCCAAAGTCCTAACGCCTATTTTGTTTGCGTCGGGTGCCAGCTGAGGTGTTGTACATGTCTTTTTCAAAACTGAAACTTATGTATTCGTTGCCGTGATAAGCATCGCATGCAATCGAAATTGAGTACATTTTATTTATTTTTGAGTTCCTATTTTAACGGTGTATAGGAAATACTTTTCTCAGCATATTTAGAATTTTCCGACAAGCTATAGAATAGCGACACAGCAGAATTTTTTTAATAATTAGCGATTTAATAAAAATTATTTGCACATAGTTATTCAATCATAGAAAAAAAATACAAAAAAGGATTAATATAAAATCAATGTAAGAGCTATAGCTCATCTATGCGTGGTAGGCATTTTACTATACAAAACTAGAAACGCCTTTTGAAGTTTTAAGTCATATTGCTATACTGGAGACACACTGAAAGGAACTCCATGCGGGGAGATCACATAAGTCAAGAAGGCGACTTTAGGGTTGAGTCAAAGAGTACATTCACCGCCCAAGAATCAGTGGACATTTATGCAGGGGGGCAGAAAAGGGGTTGGGGGAAGCTGACCCCGGATTCTGGCGGGAAAGGGGAGGGGTGTGGGTGGGCACCTGAACAAACAAGACACACGTGCGTATGCCATTCACCCCCGCGCATAAAAGGTGGGGGAGGGGAGGGGTTCACCCAAGGATTGCGAAGAAAAAGTCATGTTCGGGCAGTTTATCATCGGGTCCTATGGACTTCAGGTTGAGAATAGGGAGTCCATAAGGTTGGCCAGGAGAAGGATACGATATACTGTTTTGGGGAAGTTAGAATGTTGTGGTGATAAATTGGAAGGATTTGATTTATTTTCAGGATTTTTGTCTGTTTGTTGTTTGTGCCATAGGTGTTAAAAGTCCCGTTGTTTTGTGACTTTTTTTGTGGTGTTTAATTTACATTTGCATTCGATCATTTGAAGTGTGTCACTTTAGAACATGACATTACTTTAAGCAGCTTTAACATTTCACATTATATCGATTAGTTCAGGGCTCGATTAAAACCTCGAATTAAGGAAACCCGTATTATTACAGGAAAGAGAGAGAAGGGGGGAGGGTAATGCAAACAAACGAACCCTGTTATATTTACAATTTATTATATGTATTATTATTGACGTTAAATTTAATTGTATAATAAAAAATGCTCTATTATGCATTAAAAAGAATTGAAACCATCGCCATTAGCCCATTGTGCAGCTCTAGTGCGACCTTTACTCAACCAACGAACATATATCTATTTAGTTTTGAACTTTTGAGTTATATGACAACCAATCACATACCATTTTTTCATTACCAACTACAATTACGTAACAAAAAAAAATATTTCACATGCCATTTCTGTCGACGAGATCTTTTTGAAGAAAATTTTATTTCAAAGTATGTTAAAAATGCTACATATATTATGCAAATTTTGGATACTTTTGTATTATTTTAAGTATTAGCTTTCGTGTTTCAAGGGTCTATTTGGTACTTAGAGTCCTGGATTGATAGATATCGGTTTGTGCATCTTGATATGTTTAGTTGATGTATATCGAATTATTTAAATTTAATGTGAACTAAATCTACCAAATTGATTGTTCGAAATGCCTACTTGTATGCCATACATATATCTGTCATCATATCTGTGGTGCTGGTTGTTCAGGTCACTCTTTTCACTTCAGGATATTTGAATTACGTTAACAATTTTGTTGATAGAATTTTTATTTCTTTAGAACGTTTTGGAACCATGTTATTTTATTATTATCTGAATCGAACCCATTTCCTAAGGCACCGCAGTCCAGTGCCTTTTCCGTTGTACTACGAGGCCGACGTGAAGAAGTTAAAAACAGAAGAAATGTTTAAAAAGTGTGTCAAAAGAATGGGAACCAAGATAATTGAGTTGTAATAACTCAATTTCCATGCAGCATATTTCTAAAATCGACCGCTCGATCACGAAAAGAACTTTCATTCCAGAGAATGAATTCATTAAAACGCATAACGCACATTTTCTCCCAAAACCAGGACAAAAATCGATAAACGCAAGGAAAACCTTCCATTTTTTTTAAGTGGCGGCAAAACAAATTGGACGTTCTATTTTTATTTAGCCCTCCCTGTCTGGAGAAAATAAACAAAGGGGCTTAACTGAGATTGATCGATGGATCTAACGCACCGCTCCGAGGGGGTGCGTTGCCAGATTCTTTACCTAACCCCCGCATCTATCATGTACAATATTTGTTTTCACTCACTCACAGAATATTTCACCGCTGGACAGAATAACTTTGGGCCGATCACGGCAATTGGCTGGAACAAAAGCTTCTTTTGTATCTTCGGCTGTGGGTGGGACCAGATTCCTCAATGATTTATCAAATAGTAAAGGGGCCACGGTACCATCTAAACTATTTTTTTATACTTTATAAATCAAAGATTTAATGTATATTATTTAAATATACTATTTATTAAACTATTTATTTATTATTCGAGAAAATAAGATTTCATATAAAAATTACATGTATTTTTGCCAAATTTTAAAAATTTTAAAAACAAAACAATTTGTTTTAAACGCTAAGGTTTTTTTAAAAAAAATATTTAAATTTTTCACCAAATTTTTTTTCTCAGATCCCTTGAACTATTATACATAAGAATTGACATTAAAATTTTGTATACTACGTGTATTTGATTTTTATATAAATAGTTCATAATAACACAAAAATTTTGCTTTAAACTCACATTTTTTACTTTGGTAATTTTTAAAAAACTACTACCCTTAGAGTTAATTCCCGCTGATTTAAGAGTGAAAATATCATGCTTGCGGCCGAAGTCAGACGAGATTATGAACGAAAAAGAAATATTTCACTCATCCCATATCAGTGCAGTAACTTACTTAAATGACTATTACAACGTTTCCATGAGTTTTTAATATGCAAGTAGGAGACTAAAAGTTAAACTTCTGATTGCAGCTTTATCTTCTCAATGTATTTGTTGGGTAATTCTGTTTCCGTGCTCTCTTAGTGAAAACAGTGTAAAATTTAAAAAATATATAAAATTATTTTCAGAATGTTTTCTTCCACTCATTTCCATGCTCAAACAAAATTGAAGAGTTGGGGGAACTTTCATGAGCATATGTGCAAAACGGGATGCCTGGTGTTATTTAAGTTTTAAAGGCTCCGTGACTTAATGATAATTGGAAACCTCTGTTCAATGTCATCACTTCAACAGGGGACTGTATTTATATGTTATACATGCTAAGACATATATTGAGTTATAAAATTGATAAGAGAAAAATATTACTACTGCAGCGTTACATAATGGGTTTGACATTTATGCTAATGTTAAATGAACTCTTAAGATTAAATCTGTATGCAGAAATCGATCGACAGTTTCAAAACTTTAAGGTTTTTTTTTATGTTTACCTTACAAACTATATCTACAAAGTTCCTAAGGCACTACAGTCCAGTGCCTTATCCGTTGTACTACGAGGGCGATGTGAAGAAGTTATAAACAGAAGAAATGTTTAAAAAGGTGTGCCAAAAGAATGGGAAGTAAGATACTTGAGTCGTAATAACTCAGTTTCCGTTTAAGCAATCGACATCAAATAATGTGGAAAACCATCTTCAACTTACAAACTATGAAAATAATCTCTAAAAAATATAGAATCATTCTCGTCGGAAATTGCTTTTGTCGATATTTTCTACACAAATGACAATTGTCCGCATAAAATTAAATATGTTACTTTAGAATCAAACTATATATAATAATAAAGGAAAATGTGTCTTGTGTGGATCGCAAAACACTTACTTCCTCTGCATATAAAAGTATGGAATTATACTATTCATCCTCAAGATGTGCACCTGAGGATCGGAATGGTAAAATTCCCTTTTGTTTTTAACAATTTATAGATGATTTGATGATTGATGAATCATTTTAACAATTTTTGTAATATTGCAAATTAAAACATATTAAAAAACTATGTCTAAGCTCTATTGAACTTGCCTATGTAGCTTAGACGGTAGCGCGCTGGACTTCGAAAAATTAGATCGTGGTTTGAGTCCCGACTTCGACCACTCATTTTTTTAAAATGTATATGACTTAACAGGTCAACGCAGAGCTAAACAGTTTGTCTCTTCGAGCATGGATCCCTCATAGTAGAGAAATCATAAGGTTATAATATCGCTAACATCAAAGTGAGGCCAATGTGTATAGCCTCAGACACGTGGTTGACTACGTCATCCATTCATAATTTTTTTCAAGTTCATTCATAAAAATATCCTGTGCTTCATGTTACTATTATTTCAAAATCACAAGCCAATCGCGAACGTTATTTTATTCATAAAGGAAGTCACGTGTCTGGTGCCATCGGTCTGAGATGTTTGCAACACCATGATGACGTCATATTCGCTCTACTACAGTCCATTCATGCTCGAAGGTTTGTCTATAATAAACATAAAAAATGCCCTGAATATGTGTAAATAAATTAAGGGAATAAATACATTTAAAAATAAATGACTTTACCAAGAAAAATAGACCCGAAATAAGTATGTTCTATTATAGATATATTAGGCAATAACAAACTTTGTCTCAAAAAATAACCGAAAGCTCAGTTTTAAAAGCTATAACATACCCTCATACTAATTGTTATTGCTCAAACAAAAAAAACACTTTACAGTGAAACAACAAAAGGGGTAATAACCCTTCAGCAATTAGTCCCCATCATTTCCTAAATTGGAATAATATTTACTAAAACTCTCAATAAAACAAGCCACCAAAATCCAGTATAAAGCGTATATTTCAATGATCTTACCCTCCTAAAACCTTTCGGGAAAAAAAACTTCCAAGTCCTCCTTTATTGCTACTATAAGGACCGTTGCGAATCCCCCTTTATAGGAATTAAAATATTGGGACGGGTACAGTTAAGACCCAATGAAAAATTTATCTACCTAATTAGCTGATCGGGCAAGATGGAGTGGCAACACTTTATCCGCAATCCGCGCTCTTTTCTTAGAACAATTTGTCTTGGCTAGGTTGCAGAGATGCCACACTTGGCGGGAAATCCCTATTAAGTGATTTTTTTTTTATTCTGGATAATTTTGAGTAAATAAAAATACTTCTAAGATTAACACAATTCTGAGTGAAATTGAATGGGAATTCAATTAAACAAGTATGAAATGAACAGTTTAAATAAAAAAGCGAAAAAGTTTCCTAGCCTTTAATGATGAATTATTTATAGAAAACCTGTTTTTATTCATTGAAATTGGAATGAATGAACGCTATTTTTTTTAGAAGACAGACATTGCGTTTAATATGTCGGAAATATTATCTTAACCTAAACAAGAAATATGCGGGGGGGAAAAGTACAGAAGAACGTTTCGTATTATACACAGATGGGTAAACAATGAACATAGTTAATTTAAAACACATCTTTCTGCTTGTAGGAATAAATATTTTATCTATAATAATAAAACAAAGTTTCTGCCTGTGGATCGCAAGACACCTACTTTCTCTGTGTATAAAAAAAAATGAAAATTTATATATAAGTACTATTTATTTTCCTGAGACTCGGATTTGTAAAATTCCATTTTTTTTTATTTAGAAATTTTAAATAAGGATTTTTTTAAAAATATTTCCTTGACCAAAAATGTACATTTGTAGCTTAGTCGGAAGCGCGAGACTTCGGAATAATAGGTCGCGGGTTCGAATCCCCACGAGAACCACTCAATTTTTTATGTATATGCCTTTTTATGTTCTACAGCAACACTGGGCCAAACAGCTATTATAAAATAAAATAGATAACAAACAATACATATTTTGTCAGTTATGACGCACATTATATAATAAAAAATATGCATGAGTGGGGAGAGAGAACTAGTGTTTTTATTTTTATTAAATGCTTGTTTTTACAAAGCAAAGCTCATGTAAAAATAACATATTATGCTACGCGCCTTTATCCCGAATTTTAAATAACGTTACCTCATAAAAATCCTAAACTAGAAAACATTGTGGTTTGGAAAAAAACATCTTCGACAATTCGGAATTTCGAAACTCCGACAAGAATGTATAAAATAATTTTTCATATTTAACTATACTAACTAAACAAGCTTCTGTGACTTTTTCATACAAACTGCTAAAACCAGATATTTAAATTGGCGTATTTTTATCTTAATGTTGCTATTTAAACAAGCTTATTGTATTTCCATTATACGCAAAAGGGTAAAAACTATGTAAAGTAAACTGGTATTTGGCTATTTTTCTTCAGATTGGCGATTGCGAAATTTCTAATTTGGCAACCCTCCTTCTCAAAATGAAGGGGAAAGGGGATGAAATGGCGCGCGTGCTTCTTTTTAATATCTTTTCCTTTCTTTAATAATCATGTTCCGCTGATAAGAGAGAAAAGGGAGGAGGAATTTTCTTCATTCTCATTATTAAGAAGAGGAGGGATGGTTTATGCCTGCCAGCGCCATCTGTCGCCCAGAGGTTGAGTTTCGTTTATGGAAGGTCGGTGCCTACTTTGGGGAAACTTAAATCTCGTGGAGGCGTATTTGAAGGAATTTTCTCTGCGGAGTAAATAAGTTGTCAAGGGAATCTTGGGAGGAAGTAAGTCCTACAAGTTGAAGAAAATGTGGTATTTAATGATATTTATTGTTCAGAAGTCTGGAATTGAATAGTTTACATAAATTACAGCTGAACCTTCTTACAACTTACAACGACTTATCGATATAGAGACCCCTTTCTTATAACGGCGACATTTAAAGACCAAATCGGTTGAATAGTTTATACTGAAATGCGTTTTTACACCAGTTTAGCGAATTTTTCGTTATAATGAATTTTTAGTTATAGCGACTTTTTCTTTAAAACGAATATTTTGTTATAACAATTATTTCGCTATAACGACTTTTTTTCGTATGGGCTCGTCACAGCTGGTATGGAAACCCTGATGTGTCATTATATTGACAGTTTATTATATTATGATATTCATAAAATTATATTTTTTTTAATGCTTGATACGTAGCAAAAAGTAACAAAGTATAACACAAAACAAACTAAATTTTGCAGAAAACGTCTCAAACAAACGTGTCACCAAAGAAAATTCAATAATTTTAGACTTTCCAATTCTAAAAAATTGTTATATTTATAAGTATGTTGAAGGAGAACTCAGTCTTATCGGGAATTTTAAGTTTATTAATTGGAAATAACGAAATCATGTTAAGAAAATTATGTAATTATTTTTATTTTTGTCAAAAATCGCAAATACAGTTTTTAAAATACAGAAAAATTATTATTTATTGCCATATCGATAGTTAAAAGCACAAGGGTTGGTATGTCTACTTTTCTAGACTTTCGGATAATGCAAAATGAAGATTGCAAACTTTGTGGAAGCTTATGGGAATTTTATTTTAAGCTGGCACCTCACAATGGTCATTTGAATTGACATGCAATATTTGTGCTGAAGGAAAGAGTTAGATTTCACCATTACTTTGGTGCCAATATCTCATTTTTGCCAAAAATACAATGTAAAAAAAAAGTACTTAAAAATTAGTACCTGAACATACTCGTTTTTCTTTGAGTAACATTGCATCGCAAATGGACGATGACGTACTCAAAGTTAAGTAATCGTACTTTCTCAAAACTGAACAGTGTGATTTAAAATTCCTAATCAGAATATCCTTGTTCAGAAGATGGTTTTCCACATCATTTGATGTCGAAAACTTAAATGGAAACTTATTTATTACAACTCAATTATCTTGCTTTCCATTCTTTTGGCACACCTTTTTAACATTTCTTCTGTTTATTACCTCTTCACATCGATCTGTTAGTAAGTACAACGATTAAGGCACTGGTCTGCATTGTCTTAGGATATGGGTTCGATTCCCGGAAAATCTCGGTTGTAATTGTTGATATTTATTGAAAGTTATTTATGAAGGCAGCCTTCGTAGGCAAGCAATTGCTCTTTTTATTAATTTTTACACATTGTACTCATTTTTGAGTACATATTTTTGTTCAAAAATAAAATTTATGTATTCAGAGCTATGATGAGCATCGAATGTACTCAAAAAGGAGTACATTATTTCTCATTTTTGTGTACTTACTTTTAGCAGCGTAGACATGCAACCATTGCACTTGTAGTTAATTGCACTTGTAGTTTGCACAATATATTTTCTCTATTTTTCTTAGTTTAAAAACTACACACTTATATTGATAAATATCCTTTTTCTGTACTCATTTTATGTATATTAATGTTTTTTGGAGGCATATTGATCTAAATATTTTTTTCAGCTCTCTTTTTTGTTTTGTGTCAGTGAAGATATTTTCTCTTTGTAGATGTTGATTGTGGATTTCGTTTCATTGCAGCTGTCCAGAACGCTGTTGACAAAGATGGCAAGAAGAAACACACTAGGCCGACATTTTCCGGCCACCAAATATATGTCCTAGAGAAAACCTTCGAACAGACGAAATACCTGGCCGGACCAGAAAGAGCCAAGTTGGCGTACGCACTAGGAATGTCCGAAAGTCAAGTCAAAGTAAGTACATTTCGCTAAATATTGTTTCCCCATTAAATACCACACGTCAGGAAGCGTTTCTCTTGATTTTGGTCCATAAGTCCACATTTTCTCTGCACAGTTTTTTAACAAGCTACTGAATCTGTTTGACTAAAAATCGATACTTAAATGTTTTTGGATGACGTTTAACTTGGCCTAAAATAAAATTGTCTAAGTAGAGTTTAAACTGCACTTAGACAATTTTATTTTAGGCCTAGTCACCCAAAATAACGTCATTCAAAAACATTAATCAAAATACTAAATTCATATATTGATTTTCTTTTTACTAGGTGTAAATAATATGGTCATTTCAAATGCACGAATTCAGGCATTTGAAATATTATTTACACCTAGTATAAAGAATGAAGAAAGAAAATAAATTAGTAAATTTTCTCACTATTTAAATGTTATTGAATAATTACGAAGTATTTTGAAACAATGATTCTAATTTAAATTTAAATGATGTATTTTTGCAAACAGTAATAATCAACCAATATCTATTTCACTCCTATTGTGAGTATAATTTATTTTGCTTAATATAAGTTTCTTTGAGAATAAGGTATTTATAATAAAAACTAGAAACTGTTTTAATATATTATTTTTTATAAAACAAATAAAGGAATAATACTTAAAATTTGTATTATATATTTCCGTTACATTTTATAACGAACTTCCTGAAAGTTTAAAACTTTAAAGGATGCAAAAATTTTGATAAGATTTTTAAAGCTTCTAAAATTATACATTTATGAAACTGATAATTTTGACTAAGTTTTATAACATAAAATACTCTAATAATTTCTATCGTAATTATTTATACTTACCATAATTTATAATTCATTTCAGCGATTATTTTTTAAAAAAAAGTGGCAACATCGAACTCTGTTCGAAGAATTTGGAACATAAAAACGCTTAGGATAAAGTTATATTTTAATATATTTTCTCTTACATCTGCATTATATTATTTGATTCCGAATGTTTTGTAGAGTGTCGTTTTATGTCCATTATGGGAAAAGCAATCTGCATAAATGCAAGTCGTTTGTTTAAATATTTCGAACTGTGTAGAACTTGGAAGAATATTACATTTTGAAATACTTAAGGTTGAATAAGAATAAAACATGAAATAGTTTACTTCTAAAAGCCATTTTTCAATGTTAAAATCAAATGCTATTTATTATGCACTTATAATTGTACCGGTATTTCTTTATTTAATAGTTACTTAATGCAGCAGTTGTTATTCAATAAAAAATATTTTAATGTATATTGTTTTAAATCAAATTTAAAGTAATGAAAGTAATACAAATTAAATATTTATGAATGTTGACTCTGGTGTTTTTGCTTGTTTTTAAAGTCTACTAAGTTAAAATAAAAGGTTTTCAAAAATTGTTATGTTGATTAACATAAATGAGTATTACTAATGAATATTGTATACAATTTAATGGTCACCATGACATGAGTAGCTATATTGGTGCTAAAATTGAACATACAAACATAGGCCCGTCATCGTTAGATTTTTGTTGTAGTTGTTATTGTACAAAAACGAGTTTTACAATTTTGTTCGAAATTTATTTTAAAGAAATTACTTTAAAAATTATTTACTGAGTTTCACAGAAATAATATATATATATATATATATATATATATATATATATATATATATATATATATATATATATATATATATATATATATATATATATATATATATATATATATATTTAATTATATCTAGCAAACGTTCTAAGAAAGTTTATAACAGAAAAAAAGCCTGTTTTAAACATTCTTAGAAAGTTTACTATTGGTTTCCCATAACAGTTATAAAATTATTATTTACTTTAGCATTTTAAGATAGGGAGAATTAAAAAAAAAGTTTGTTCTATAAATCCTTCGTAAAAGTAAAAAAGTGAAAAAAGCGTCACTTTCGAATATATATGCAATAAAATGCAATCCTAACATGTAATACCATTATCTAAAAGTAAAACAATTTTATTGCATATTTTGTTCCCAAATTTAAATAAATTTGATATTAAGTATTAAAAATACAAGTATACATTAGTGCAGCAAAACCATAGCATTTCAAATGTTTAAGATATAATTTACCCTTTGCACTCCGCGCCGGCGACATTGTAAGATAAATTGAAAACTCCGATGTTGCTGCTGCGGCGACATCTAGAAATAAATTTGTATTTTTATACATGTAATGAGGTATTTCGGGGTTCTCTTTTTTCTAAACGGACTCAAACCTCAAACATACGAAAATGTGTTAACGTTGCTTGCATATTTCAATGTTTACCATTCAGAGCATATCACGTTTAGTTGATTGCCTTATTATAGCATTGCACCATTGTAAATCCTCCTCGTGAAGTAGCTGGTAGTTCATAGTAAAAATGACTCGGAGTTGTTGAAAGGTCATACTAAAATTTACTCGCAGTGCAAAGGGTTAAAAATATATAAATATGCATATAACATTTTTTTCAAATACAAAATTGACATTTATTTGTTTGTTGCAGGTGTGGTTTCAGAACCGCCGGACAAAATGGCGGAAGAAGCACGCGGCCGAAATGGCGACCGCCAAAAAGAAGCACGACTCCGAGGCCGAGCAGCTGCGCCAGGACGACTGCTCCGACCAGGACGAGCTCGACTGCGCCTCGTCCGGGGGCAAGCGACTGCTCAAGTCCGAGCACCACAACCACCATCGGCAGGACGAGTCCTCTGACAGTATGCCGTCTACTTAGTTCTTTCCCGAGGCAGAGTGAATCTAGTAGGCCATGGGTTACGGAGGACATTCTGAACACACGCACACATACTCCCCCACCCCGGGCGACCGCGATGTCTCGCTCGAGTGCCGCTCGCTTCGTCGTACAAGCAGATCGTGGGATGCTCGCACCGCACGCCCCCCCCCCCCCCCCCCCATCTGACACACACCTGTGCACCAACTGGACTTCGCGTCACTTGTCTGGCGGATACACAATTTAAACAACACCATTACTTACCCCAGAATCTCTTTTAACTATTCAAATGTTTATTAACTTCAACCTTTTGGAAGATTATCAGATCGAATAATTCATCAGACAAAAGGGCTTTCCCGAATATATAACTATTATTTATATTTTGGAAAATTTTCGTCAATTTTAGAATTTATGACGCCAAAATAACAACACAACATAGCATTTAAAATCCTATATCAAGGGTTTCAAAGGACATATTTCAAATGACATATTTCAATTTCCACAGTTTACCGTTATCGAGTAGCCGGTCGTGCGAAGTCCAGTTAGTATACTGGTCTGTGCTTCCTGACCAGTGCTTGTGCTTCTTTGTATGGTCTCTTACCACGAAAAGAAGCGCAACGACTCTCTGACACAGACCTCTGCACCAACTGGACTTCGCGTCACTAGTCTGGCGGATACACAATGTTAACGACGCGATTAGTGACCCCATAATCTCTTTTAAGACTATTCAAATGTTATTAACTTTTACCTTTTGGAAGATTATCAGATCGAATAATTCATCAGACAAAAGGGCTTTCCCGGATATATAGCTATTATTTATATTTTGGAAAATTTTCGTTACTTTTAGAATTTATGACGCCAAAATAACAACACATCATAACATTTAAAATCAAGGGTTGCTAATGACATATTTCAATTTCCACAGTTAACCGTTAACGAGTAGCCGGTCGTGCGAAGTCCAGTTAGTATACTGGTCTGTGCTCCCTGACCAGTGCTTGTGCTTCTTTGTATGGTCTCTTACCACGAAAAGAAGCGCAACGACTCTCTGACACAGACCTCTGAACCACCTGGACTTCGCGTCACTGGGCTGGCGGATACAAAATTTTAACGGCGCTATTAGTGACCCCAGAATCTCTTTTAAGATTATTCAAGTGTTTATTAACTTCAACCTTTTGGAAGATTTTCAGATCCAATAATTCATTAGACTAAAGGGCTTTCCCGGATATATAACTATTATTTATATTTTGGAAAATTCTGTTCAATTTTAAAATTAACCGCAAAATATTTGTTCAATTAACGCCAACATGACAAGACATCATAGCATTTAAAATCCTATATCAAGGGTTTCTAATGACTTATTTCAATTTGCACAGTTAACCGTTATCGAGTAGCCGGTCGTGCGAAGTCCAGTTAGTATACTGGTCTGTGCTCCCTGACCAGTGCTTGTGCTTCTTTGTATGGTCTCTTACCACGAAAAGAAGAACTCTGGGCTTTTCTGAAATACAACCTTTAAGTCTGACGTCACTGTTTTTAGAAAAATCAGATTTTGGTGCTGCCATCTATGGACATTCAAAGGAACCTTCTAACTTAGCAACGCGTTCTACAAACGGTTGATATGGGTGAACACTCATATATTCTTATAGAAGTTTTTATGATAATTGTAGTTCTAGGGTTTGGAATAAGAAGGACTAATGTCATAATTGACAGTTTAAAAAAAAATGGCTTCAATGTGTGAAACTCATTCTTGTTGCAATGTTACGGAAATAAAGAAATTGTTTGATTTCTAGGGTTAAATAATCCTCTATTTCAATTAGAATTTTAAAATTCATGTATTCAAAATTGTTTTATTTTATTATAAAATAGACATTGGTCTTTCTTGTTCCAAACCACTGAGTTATTTAACCTAAATTCGTAATTTAACCTAAATTAATAAATAGATTCGAACCGCTTTTAATGAATATCTACAGAATTAAATCTAACTAAAAACCGATTCTACTCTACGAATCATATAATAAGTATGATGCGGCTGAGCATAGCAACGGCATTGTTTAGAACTCGCAGGAGAACGTTGCTATGAGGGAAGCTTTAGTCAACCCATGCCTCTGGACACTATTAACAGTGATGTTGCGACTTTTTGGTTGTATTGAAGGATGAGCTTATCGGCATCGAGGGTAATGTGAAAAAGACTAAGGACTGGAATTAGACTAAACTTTCGAAAAGAAGAAATGTAACACGTAATAGACTCGTTCATATGAAAAGTTTCAAGGGAAGCCGATGTTCTTCATTTCGTGGCCAGTGTAGCAACCGTACAGAGCTCGAACGCGTCTTATGAAGGAATAACTCGATTCGTTCAATGCTCGTGTGTCTACCTATTCGGGCTTGAATGCAATTCGTATTATTATCAAAAACAACCAGTTATTTAAACTTTACACAATTCTTGAGTTAACCTATTGCACTCCAAGAACATATTTGTCATTTGAGTACTTTCTACGGAACAGTTTTTCCTCTTTGTGTTCTTTTTCTCAGAATTGTTTATGCTCAAAGAGAAAACAAAACATAATCGTTTTTGGATCTGCAAGAAAACAAGTTAACAAAGTATTTGTTTTTCAATGTCACAATCATTTTATTCTCGTTTATTTTAAAGAACACAGAACCAGAAGAACTGGTCGTTATGTCGTCCCTTGATCGGAGCCAACGAAGTGCAAAGTGTTAAGATCATAAATAACAACGAAACTGTTATTTAACAAGAACCTTTTTACCAACAGTTATTTTTTTTATTCATCCATCTGGCAAATAAATATTCACCACCCTTACAATGACCGGTGCAGCTTAACTTGTCATCCTTGTTAGTTTTATAGCTTACAGTTCGATCAGTCCTCAGAAAGTCGCCTGTTCTACACCATCATATTAACGGGACAAAACTCATACAATGATAAAATCCAATCAACATTTTAAAAATATTCTTAGACTAACTTTTCAAATGTCGTCTTACAATTCGCACAATAATCGTACACATCATAGATAGTATTTGTGCAATCTATTTAGAATACACAGAAAAAAACACAACTAGTAGGAGCACGTTCCATTTTTATTCAAAAAATTGTCTGCTTAGTACCGAAGTGAAGTGGCATGAACGAGATCAAATCGAGTCGGCTGTGATACATGAAGTGCAATAGCGTCACTGTGCTGTACATAGAACATTTTTCGCGTCTGATGGTACGAATGAATTGCTGAAATGAAAATTGAAAATCTACTAAAACGCAACTCTATAGGAGTTGCAAAATATTTCCTGAACATTTATACTCATGAATAGACAATTTTAAGGACAATACCCACAAAATGTTCTTCCTCAACTGTAGTCCAAAGAAAGAACAGTGTTCAATGCTCTAAATCTCAAGGCATTTTAATAATGTGATTTGTTTAACTTCAATTGTATTAATTGCTTTATAGTTACTAACTAACATGCAACAACAAAATAATTTTAGCATAAAGTATAGGGTACACTCTTCAATTGACATATTAAAAAAAAACTTTTACCAATAATAATTAAATGGGTGAGATTAAAAATAAAAATATTGGAATCAAATTGAAATATTTTTCTTTTTAATCCCACCCATTCAATTTAATATTCCCTTTGTAACTTACTGTCGCATGACTAGCGTTAGTAACATGTTATAACTGAATTCCACAACATTGAGTCTTATTTGTTAAATTTAAATTCGGTATACCTTAAGCTTAAACTTAATTAACCAGAAAACAAGAAATCTGCTTTTAAGTATACAGTTTAATCCTGGCACCAAAAAAGCTTATTTCCAATACAAGTGAAACACAATTTTGGGTTTACTATTTACTAACCTCAACCATGCGATAATAAGTGGAACATTAGAAGTTTTGTAGATGGAATTGCACAGTAGCAACAATCTCCATTTATCGAAATTATATATTAGACACCATTGTGGGAGTTACCCTATGCTTTATGTTACCCGAATCTATGGAAGTTTGGTAATTATTTCTAATTTGTGACCATTACAAAATAAGATATTTAAGCCTTTGTAATTATTTGCCTAACAGATTTTCTTGGGTGTGAAAATGAATTATTACCAGTGTATAAAGTTTAAAAAAGGACTATCATATGTATATTATAGAAAGAAAACAAGTACTTTAGATGTCGAGAGAGAAATTCCAATGAAAACTCTTTGCTTTGTACAGAAAAATGACCATTTGAAGTATTTGTTCCGTACTTTTCTTACCCAACTCCAAAAAAGAGTGAAGTACGAATTTTAGTGTAACATAGTATTCATTCATAAAAATAAATACATAATGTAAAATAAACTAGTCATGGATTTTGATTGTGTCTTTGTTTCATTTTGTATATATTTAGTCTCGATATTCGAAGTTTAAGAATGTGTTATTTATAAAATGTTCAATCGTTTCGTATACAGATTTATTCCAAAATGACATACTTTATTAAATAAATTTTATTTTAACAATGTAAATTCTTAATTGTTTTTCAAATATAGAGAGAAAATTTAAAAGAATTAAAACTCATATGATTAAAATACCTAAATGCACATTTTTTATTAGAAAGTTAAATTTAAAAATGTGTTTGTCCCAGTCAAGTTAACTGAAAATATTCCATGTCTGTAATATATTTTAACATAACGTATTTTCTTTTTTTATATTTACTATCGGGAACTTTTTTGTTGCTGGCAAATAAAAATCACAAGTTCTAAAATATATTTGCATTCAATAAAATTACATTGAAAAAATTATTACACTTACTAAACTTCTGCTTATATCGCAGTTTCAGCTAAAACACAAAATGTTTTCTCGAACGATTATAGAAAACCTTATTTATCGTCTGCTTTTTAATATTGCCATTTTCTAAAATTAAAGTACAAGGTGAATGATAATTATCTTTACAACTTTGACAAGCAATAAAACTTAAAAGAAATAAAACAGATATTTCATGCTGCTTGTACATTTCACAGCAACATATGAAGTTTTATTTGTAAGCAGTCAGCGATTTGAAGAGGAAAAATCAAAGTTGAAATTGCAGGCATTCCTTGAGATATATACTGAAGCGTTTCCAAGAAGAATTTGGATACTGCTTGTAGAATTTACGAGTAATAGCCTACTTTAAATGCTTGTGACCATATAAGTTGTTCTTAAAAATAAAATTTAAATATTTTTCCACCTCTTGTTTAAACTTTTTAAACTGTCTTTTAAGAGGGATGTTGTAAAGAAAGTGTAAACTTTGTACGAATAAAACTTCATATTTTGTAGTTTCATACATATACATTGTATACTGTTAATAATAGGTAATCAAAAATAAGTCAAATAAATTCATTTTTGAGTACATTCGATGCTTATCACATATCCGAATACATAAGTTTCATTTTTTAAAAAGACATTTCCTCAAAAATGAGTACAATAAATAAAAAGAGCGTATAGGCTGTCTTTATAAATCACTTTCAATAAATATCAACAATTACAACCAAGACTTATCGGGAATCGATCCGATATCCAATGACACCGGAGTCCAATGTCTTATCCGTTGTACTACCACGGCAAAGTGAAGAAATTATGAACAGAAGAACGGAAATTAAGATTATTGAGTTGAAATAATTCAGGTTTCCATGTAAGCAATTGACATCGAATGATATGGGAAAACATCTTCTGAACTACTATTTAAGTTTGTCATGTTGCTAGATGGCTTGAACATAAGCTGAGATTAGCAATATAAAATCACACTACTCATTTTTGAGAAAGTACAATTAACTTAAATTTGAGTATGTCATCGCTTATTTACTGTGCAATTGTTCCCAAAGTAAAACGAGTATGTTCAGGTACTTATTTTTAAGCACCTTGTTTTTTACAGTGTACAAGCCACATGAGCTATCTTATTTCTTTTAGATCTCATTGCGTGTCAAAGTTTGTAAAAATAATTCACTTTCACATTTTATATTACAAACTATAATTTTAAGTACTTACTTGTTACTTTCGAATTATTATGACACATTAACTTACTACATTCTTACTAAAACTATTTTTCAATGAATGTTGAATAATTCCTATCTAAAATTAAAATTATAAAACTTTAATCTACTTAAAAACAAGATAAATTTTCAGAGTTGTTCCAGAAAACTCAGCATTTTAAACCTAATAAAAACAGCATTTTAAACCTAAAATTTTATTTTGTGATTTTTATTTTAATATAAAACATGACAAAATATCTTTTTCCATTTCACCTTTGGCTTTTGTTATATCGAATTATTAAAATACGTCTACTTGATGTCTACACAGATTCATTATTCTGACATTCGGACATTCATTCTTCGGACAAACTAACTTTTTGCTATTATTAGACTTTATTAGACACACAATGTTGTACAAGGGGCCCAAGGCCCGTCCAGACAACGCAATAAAACTACATATACAATAAAACAACATATACAATACAACATTTTAAAAACTACATGCACAATAAAATACATACACTTTAAAAACTACATGCACAATAAAATATATACATTTCACAAACTACATGCATAATAAAATATATATTTCATAAGTACCGATAAACTCAGAATAAAAACAAAGACAAGATGACAAGAAAGTCTAACAGACATCCGCTTCCTATTTCAGCAAATACATTATATCAAATTTTCAAAGTTGTTTGACAATATACAATTATATTACAGATTTAAATAGGGATTCTTCATCAATGTTCAGAATATATTTCTTGATCTCTCTTTTAAATTTATTTTTATTTTCTATAGATATTATTTGTTCAGGTAATGAATTGAAAATTTTTGGAGCTATATATGCAAAACTTTTTCGAAAAATTTCTTTTTTGGGTTTAGGTATATTATATGTATGTACATTTCTAAAACAATAAGTAATCGGATCTCTATGAATGCAAACATTTTTGTTGTTATATAAATAAAGAAGTACGTTATATATGTATAATTTTCTTACAGTTAAAATGGAGTTTGATAAATTATCCGATTCACAATTTAGCATTCGGAGCAATCTGTTTTGAGTATTTATTAAAGGTCTAATATTATTTATGTAGTCACCACCCCAAGAGATTATACCATATTGAAATATTGATTGGACCCACGCAAAATATAACTTTTTTAAGAATGATTTACTGATACAATTTCTTAAATAATAAAAAGCATATATACAGAAGCGTAGCTTATGGTTGACCTTCTTAACATGTAAATTCCATTTAAATGTCTGGTGTACATATAGACCAAGATATTTTAAGCTTTCCACTCTGTTTATAGTAGGACAGTTGCAATTTGAAATATTTCCAGGGCATAATATGTGGTATTTAAGAATTAAATCTTCCGAATGACCAGACATCATATTAAAATTTATGTATTTTGTCTTATCACTATTTATAATTAAATCATTATGTTGAAACCAATTTTTAATTTTTAACAAATCTGACTTTATCATTTCTTTTAACAAATCATATGTTTCAGCTGAGTATACTAACACGGTATCATCTGCATAGGTAATAAGTTGTCCAAATATAGATAAGTTGCATAGATCATTAATAAATATTATGAATAATAAAGGACCTAATATTGAACCTTGTGGGACACCTTTCTTAATAGGTAGGCCATTACCACTAATATTTTTTAACTTTACAAATTTTTTTCTATTATTGATATATGAATTAAACCAATCATGCTGCTTTCCTCTAATTCCCGCACAATATAGTTTATGTAGTAATATTTGATGGTTTACTGAGTCAAAAGCCTTTGAAATATCAATAAATATGGAAACTGTTTTGAGATTATCATTTAGCGATTTGTAAATCAAAGTTGTAAATCTTAAAAGAGCATCTTCAGTTCCCAAGCCCTTTACAAAACCAAATTGACTGTCTGAAAAGAAATTATTATTAGTTAAATAAGTATATAGTCGGTTTTTCATAGCTGTTTCTATAACCTTAGAGAAAATTGGTAAAACTGAAATAGGTCGGTAATTGCCTAAATAATTTACGTCCCCTGCCTTATAAATAGGCTTTACCATAGCTATTTTTAACTTTTCAGGAAAAACACCTTCATTAAAAGACATATTTATCAAGTTTACAATTATTTCAGGTTTATTTTTAGTAAGCATTTTTAAGGCTTTTACAGAAATGTTATCGAATCCGACTGATTTCTTTTCATTTAAAGAGTTTACTATGTTTTTAATCTCAATTTCAGAAACCTCGTGAAGAAAGAAAGAATTACACTCTGTGTAGATCAAATTTAAATCGGTCATATTTTTAAAGTTTACATTAAGAGAATTTGTACAGTTAATAAAGAAATCGTTGAAATTTTTTACAGTATCTTCAGTGTTAAAATCCTTAGGTAAAATTATTTTCTTTTTCTTTTTACCGACCAAACTATTAACGAGTTCCCACTGTTTCCTCTGATCTCCCCTACAGCTTAAAAAATCAGTATGGTGTTTAATTTCTTTTGCAATTTTAACTTTCGTCTTTAGTTCTGCGGTAACACTTTTATATTTAGATTTTAAATTCATATCCGTGGTATATTTTTTTGTTTTCATGTACAGTTTTTGCTTATCATTTATGAGTTTTATAATAGAGTTGTTTATCCATTCTTTGTTACCTTTATATTTACGTATATCGTATAGCACAGAACTATGATCTATTGAGCTTTGGATTTTTGTTTGAATTAAATTGTAATACGAGTTTACATCTTTAGTCATAATCGGTGTCTCTATTTTAACAATTTCTTGTTCCAATATTTTGTTATTAATTCGTTGAGTGGCTGGTTTAGTGCATTTGGGTTCGAGTGAACTTTTAGGTATTGTAATATCACACATAATAGGAAAATGATCAGTTAACTCATAAACTAAACGAGCAGTCTCAATAGGCAAATTTGAATAGTTTCTAGCAAAAATGTGGTCAATGCATGTTTCCGATATGTTTGTTACTCTGGTGGGTACATTTAACAGGGATAAAAATCCATTTTCTGATAAAATATTTAAATCTCATTGCACAAACTATTGTTGTCCAAAATATCTATGTTAATGTCCCCAATTATCACACAATTTTTAGACGAAATGTTTGATAACAGATTACTAAGCTCTTTGTTAAAATACTCAATTTTATAGGAATGAGATCTATATAGTGCTATTAAACATAAGTTTAAACTATCGCTGTGTAATATTATTCCCTCAGCTGACAACATGGACCATTTTAAATTATTTACAAAATCATAATTTTCTTTGACATAAATAAGAACACCACCTGATCTATTTTCTTTTCTACAACAGTTAAACACTTTATAACCATCTAATAAATATAACTGAATTTCACATTCAGATATCCAAATTTCGGACAGAACAATAACATGAATGTATTTAAAGTAAAATTTAACAAGGATCTAAATTCGTTAAAATTTGCCCTTAAGCTACGTATATTACAGTGGAACACAATAAGATGATCTAATTTAAGTTTCTTCGGTTTAGGTGAGGAAGCACAAAAGTCAGTTAATTGGTTCAAATTTTCAATTGTTAATCCTATATGCGTGAAATTTGGATAAATTGTATCACAAAATTTTTTTTGAGAGATTGTATCATCAGGAATTGTACTTACGCACATTTCTACAGGGGAACACAATTGATTTTCAGGCAGTCAATTTGGAGGGTTGACCGTTACTGGTTTGTCAATAGTTCTTCTGGGAAAACCCTTGAATTCCAGAATATTTATTCCATCAGGCCATATATTCGGATCACGCAATTTGTTGACATCATTCAGAGAGGTTGACAACACAAAAGACGAATACAGTTCCCTGTTTCGTGTGTCTAACTGAACACAATCATATGAGAAATCTAAATTTCCTATCAACTCTATTACGTCGTTGGTTAGTGTTTCTGGGTGGAATTTGTTTACTAACACTCTTCCTAGTTTTTCCGTTTTAACAACTCGGATAGAGGTGGCTTGTCGCTTTCCTACTATCAGAGGAGCTTTATTTCTTTCATGAACTTGAGCTTGTTGGCCATAGGGTGTATCAACAGCAACATGATTTATTCTATTGGAGACTGGAATATTATAGTTGAACGCGGAATATATAGTAATTGAAATATTTGCAGAACCTTTACTCAATGCATCAGCGTAACTCTTGTTTACTGTTGAAATTCTGGCGACCTCCAAGGCATTCGAATCTTCATTAAGATCGTTTTGCGGCTGTGTACCACAACCATACACATTCGGGACATTTTTAATCTGATTTTCCAAAAAGCTCATACGACTGCTGATATCTTCACGAAAGGATCTACAAGAACGTTACTATCGAACGAACTATCAACAAGAACGTTAGAGAGTAGTATTATGTGGCAGAACAAACTTTCCTTTGACCGGAAGGAGGGATTCGGACCCCTTGCCCACCGCTCTCCTTGACTCCTTGGGAATATTTCAGCAGGCCCGCCGCACCGCCCCTTTTCGGGGCAAGCTTGGGTCTGTTTTGTCACAAAAGTTTTTTCAAAACTGTGCATACATTCATTTTTAAAAGCACTTCGGGGCCGTGTCCCCGCCTATAGGTAAATACGGCATTAACACTTTTTTTTTTATTCCATGTTGCAAGAAGTCAAGCGGCAAGTGTTAAAGGCGCTGCGCTCGAGTACCCCCCCCCCCCCTCTGACCTTGTATCCCCCCCAAGGTGTCGACCATTCCTATTTTCAAATATTCTTCTTTTATACTGAAAGGGGGGGTTGGGAGTGCCCCCCTTTATGGAACGAACCGGCCCAGACAGCGTTGCGCCAGCTTTTGCTTCGATGAGGGTAGCCATGAAAGGAACGAAAGGAGCCCCCGAATGGAAAATGTTCTTGGGTCCGGAACAACGGATCCGTAGATGGAATTTCTGTTTTTGTAAGGAGAGAGGGTGACATTTTTGTTGAATTCCTAGATAAGCACAGAAATTTGAGGCAATTTATGGAGCGGAATATAAGAGGTTCCATTTCTATTTTGGAGTGGGTTCACTATCACAAAGGGAAGAAGGGGGGGGGGGGGGAGATACAAAAGGATTCAAAGCCGTAATTGTAAAATTATTTCTCAAATTCATCGCATCCAATATGAATTTGAAATCAGTCTGTCAGTGTTGTTTCTTCTCGTCGGGAGTTGGTAGAGGGGGGGACGGGGAGTGCACAGTATTTGTTAGACCATCAATTAGCTACAAAATATGTTTATAAATTATTAAACATAAGCATTATTAATTTACAATTTTTTTTACAATTGTGCTGAATTTGTGGTATTTACAGCGGAAGAGTCGAAAAGCATTTTTTTTGTAGACAAAACAATTTATTTTACAACAACCCCTGACTCCAAATTTTTAAAAATTCATTTTTTAGCTTCTGCAATTTGTCCTTAAAAATACACTTTTTTATGGCACTAAAAATCCATAAATCAAATATAATGGTGAGTTGCAGTGAAATTTATTTGTCTCTAACTCTAATTTGAAGTGGTTTTTGATAAAAGAAAAGACCTTATGGGACAAATAAATACTGAAAAGGCCCTAAATCTCTGATGAGTTGTATATAGAGAAACATGGTAAACTTTCATGGTAAACGATAATATAACTACCTCCAAAATAAAATATTGTACAGGCAAACTACTACTTTCAGACAATAAAAGACTTTTAAAATATCAAAATTGTGGTGCAGGTGCTAAATTTGATTATTCCTGTTTCTTGTAAAGTTTTGGCTTTTTGCAGTTAGGACTTTCTTTCTTATAACGGCAGAGTTGGGAGATGATAATTAGGGATTTGCTGTAAAAACTAGGTAGCTCCAATTATTCAAGTTTGCAGAAAACCGTAAAAAACTTTCAAAATTCAAAATTCCAAGTTGTGTGAAGATATTCTTTTTGATCAATCATCTTAACTGTTCCTACATATTATGACAGTATTTTCACTCAAAAAAATATCTTCCAGATGACGTGGCACATGTTGGATTGTTGGAGCTACCTCTTTCTTGCAACCGAATAGATTCTCTGTCTACCTCTATGAAAAATATTTCGTAAAAAAATACAATATACTATAATATTATTTTATTTAAAGAAATTTTCAATTGAAATATAGAATATAACTTGTCTTTTAAAACAGAAAATTATATGTTTAATCATCACACTCCCCCTCTGTAACGTCCGGCTCATCTGCTGCGTTGTCTGGTTGTAGTCCATCGTAGAACCACAAAACGTAAAAGAACCAAAAACTCTACTGTTTATAGGTGCTGTATAACCTTCCTGTAAGGACAGCACGTCAGTCGTTTGGGGGAAAATGGAGGTAGCTCCAGGAGCTATCTCTATATTGCAACAAACTAATGAGACTGATAGCGCAATTTCTTGAGTTACACAAGAGCTAACGATTGGAGCTACATGTTTCTGGTACCAAACGAACAAGTTTTTTTTTGCCACAAGATAGTACATGTAACTCTAAATTCCCCTAGGTTGGAGCTACATTCTTTTTGCAGCAAACCCTTCAATTATTAATATTCAACATTGTCAAATACTGATAAAGAGGCATTTGCTTAAAAAAACTGCAGACTTGGCGGTTAAAAAATTAGGATAATGCACAGTACAATCATATTTATGGACGCGACAATATAAAAATTTCCAATCCACTGTCAGTTACAGGACGACATTTCAAATGTGAAATATTCGTCACATTCCTACATTTTGCTCCCTTCCTTTTTGACTTTTAAAGAAATCGATCACATTCCCAACATTCCCCCAAATGAAAATAATCTCCAGTATTCATTCCTATATAAAAAAAAATCCCAACAAAGGAGAGAAATATTTTTCCTGAAATGTAACCCGCTTCAATTTGCACACAACACAGGGCCACGGGTCATCTTTTGAGGGCCCACCGATGAATGGGCAGTGGCCATTTAGATCAACACACTTTCTTTTTCATACTATAATAATCCTTTTTTTGGCTAAAGGGGTTTCAAAGGGACCGTCGCCTATTCAGAGTCGCACAGTTGTGGAGACACTTGAAGAAGTCAGTTCCTCAATGCTTTTGTCGCGAGTCGTGTCAGGTGCCGGTTGCATATTTGGCGAAAGATTGCCGATTCGGCTACTTTCTGGATTATAAATCTTGATATATATCTAACCACTTTCAAGTTAAATAAGTACTCAAAAATAAGTAAAATTTACTAATTTTTGATTAAATTCGATGCTCATCAGAGCTCCGAATGACATTGAAGCAAGGGAAGCCCGCGTTTAAATGGGGGCCCCATTGCTCTCAAATTGGCCCTGGAACATTAAATCAAGTTTTTACATGCACTAAAATCCTTGCCCTTGAATGGCATTAAAGCGAAACACATTATAAATATATTAAAAAAACATTAATAAGTAAGGAATATTTCTAATATTCTGTATGTTTTTCCAATATTCGAACAAATTTAGCACAAGTAGCAACTTGTTTTTAGCTAAAATTAATAATACCACTTTTTAAGTTAAAATTAGTAGCAAACTATGTTAAGAGTGTTAAATATTTATATAAAATGTGGCATTTGGGGAATACCCAAAAATGTAAAGCGTAAGCCTGAGCTTCCCGGGCCTATTCGATAATCAGACTCTGCTCAAAAATGAGTACAATGATTAAAAATTAATAAAAAGAGTAGTTGCTTGCATAGATAGGCTGCCTTCACAAATTACTTTTAGTAAATGTCGACACTAACAACCAAACTTACCGGATATCGGACCCATATCCTCAGGCCAGCTTATCCGTTGTACTACAAGGGCGACGTGAAGAAGTTATAAACAGAATAAATGTTTAAAAGGTGTGCCAAAAGAATGGTGTCATAATAACTCAGTTTCTATTTAAGCAATCGACATCAAATAATGTAGAAAACCGTCTTCTGAACAACTATTTTAAGTTTGTTAGGTCGCTTTGTTACGATGTCGTGAACAGAAGCTGAAATTAGCAATATTAAATCACACTGCTCATTTTTTAAAAAATACGGTTGCTCAAATTTGAGTACGCAATTGTACTCAAAGAAAAATGAGTATGTTTAGATACTCATATTTAAGAACTTTATTTTTACAGTGTAGATTAACAAAGTGGTAAAAGTTTCGGGATATAACATTATTCTTGTCCAGATTTTTTTATATTACTACACTAAAGGTATTGCAGCATTAGGCGCTATTTTTCACATCTTGGCGATTTAGCAATATTTCTAAGCTGGCAAACCCCACATGATCGTGTCAACATTGGGAGGAATTTGACTTTTCTGGACGTGTATGCAAGAAGGGGGTTGGGGGGATCGGACAAAAGTCGAATGCATAAGAAGGGAGGGGGGGGGGAACAACAACAAAATTGGGGAAAGTCGCAGCTGCAAAGTGGCTGTACCAGCACAGGTGCGATATCAATGGATTTGCATTGAAGGGAAGCCAACTTTGGGTCAATTTAAATTCTGTACCTTTTGATGAAAAAAAAGGCCGATCTTGAAAAGACCCATCTAGCTCCTTGGGCCATTGAGAATTTCGAAATATGGATAGTTATAAAAGAGAGAGGGGAGGGAAGGTGGAGAGGGCAATCATGTCGGGTACCAATATCAAGCAAAATCCCGCTTGTACACAGCCAAACTTACTTGAAAAATATATTTGAATTTTGAACATATTGCAATTAAATCATTAATACTTTTTATTGTTTACTTTAATTACGCATATTACCTTGGATTTTATTTTGTGGCTGATGTACTTCAATAATAACAAAATCCCAATTGTAGAATTATATAACCTGAGTTATTGTTTTCTTTTTCAATTATTTAAAAGTTAAACTAAAAAACTTTTTGTTGTAACATCTGAATGTTTCAGTAATGTACGTTAAATTGAAGACAAGTTTTTTTTAAATTGGCACAAAATGCCTCAGAACTAGTTTGGCATGAAGTGGACTGGTTAAAAAATTAAAAAACATCAACTATTAGTTAACTAATTCATTAAAGACTGTAAGGACTATGTTCATTTTTCGATTTTCATGTTAAAATTGCGATATATGCGTTTTTCACACTCTTCACAAAAATGAAATACTATCTTCTAAATGGATTACCAACAGAGATACTATTTTTTTAAAGAACTCTATTCTAGAATTTTGGTGTGTTTTTTGAAAATTGGCATCAACTTTACAAAGTTGTAATAAGAATAAAAATTATATTTAATAATTCAATTTTTACAACATGTTCGATAAATTAAAAATTGTTTTTTTTTACTTTTTAGTGCATCTTTCTTAAAATCGGTTTTCCTTTTTTTTTTAATTATTTAATTTTTGCCCTTTTTAGGTTTTAATTTAGCAGGGGTTTTCGCCACCTGCTATTATTCACCAAGTTATTTAAGTTGTTGTTCAAATTTTTCCACGTTTAGAAACCGGTATAATAGATACCAGATAAATAAAACAACATTGTCTCCACAATGTATATTCTAAAACCATCCCTATCCATGCTAATAAATGCAGGGTGAACGAAATGTCATTGTTGTGCAATCTTTTTTCAACAATGAAAGTATTTTGAAATCGGTAAAATTGTTTAAAAAAATCCGGTTAATTGATCTTTCCGGATATATAACATCCGGATAACAGATTTAAAAAAAAATCAAAAATGGATATTTCTCTATTTAACAAAAAATAATTTTCGACATCGTATAATGTTTTTTTTTCAAACGGCCTCGTTAATTGAGAATTCTGGATAGTTAACCGGATATTTTTCAAAAGGTTCCCAAGTGAAACATCCCTTATCCAATAAAAAAAGAATTTTCCAAATATCTGAATTAGAACAAAAATCTTACGCAAACATACATAAATTTTTATTAAAAAAATACATAACAGTCGACTTGACTTGATAATCTCTCTCCTTTGGCGTGCTTTGGCGGTTTTGTTTGGCACGCTTTTCAGTCTGTTAAAAATGGACATAGTGTCATTTCGAGGTTCAATTTTATATCAGCTTTGCAGAGGAAAAGTCGCTCAAACTCGAAAGCTAACTTTGTTTTCTGTTATTAAAAATTCAGATAAGATTTTTAAAAGAGAAAAATGCAAGCATATTATGACTTGATAAGGATATATAAGAGAACTTATGACTTATGATTCACTTGTTGTATTAAGTGTTGGTAACCTACTTACGACGTAATCGGTGTTTATTTGACCGAACCTTTCATTTTAAAGAAAAATAATATTTTTTATTTTAGATAATAAATGCATTTAGTGAATGAATGCATTGTTTCATAGGCGAATGGAACGTTTTCTTGTATGAGCTTCTTCTATTCTTCAAATTCCATTATTTCTCCAGAATGTTCAAAAATAAAATTCTGAGCAACCGATTTCAGTTCTTGATTCTGATGCATGTCTGAAAGAAGCAAAAAGTTGCAGACATTGATCACGGTGACGTTATATTTCAATTAATCGGAACACTTTCCCTTCATTGCCACGATTCCGCACTTGTCGGCTGCGAAATACAGACTGCATGCCGTTAAGAACGCGAGATCTGGAACATCAAATAGAACTTTTACATGCACTAAAATCCTTGACTCTGAATGGCATTAAAACGAAACACATTATAAATATATTAAAAAAACATTTATAAGTAATGAATATTCTTAATATTTTGTATGTTTTTGATTTTTTTTCCAATATTCGAACAAATTTAACACAAGTAGCAATTTTTTTTTTTTTTGCTAAAGTTATAGTAATGCCACTTTTTAAAGACAAATTTTGTAGCAAACTATGTTAAGAGTGTTATATATTTATATAAAATGTGTGATTTGGGGGTTTGTGTACAAGGGCAGCAACATTATGGAAATCATGTCATTTACGTCTTCGATTTCGACAATAACTGTCTGATTTTCTTTCATGTCGCGTTTAAACATGGCGCTGAAGACTTCAGACTTGGCACACAGATTGGTTTTGGAACAGGATATTCTTCGTTTGGAGTACGAATTGTCGAATTTATCTTTTTTGTAGAAATATTGCAAATTGTCTTTTAAAGAACTTTGGAAAAATGAATATTTTTCCTGAATGCGATATTCTAATTTAGGGGCCGTCCATAATAATGTGACACCTTTTCTCCTTAACCTTCCCCCTTATGTCACAAACAATTACTTCACCCCCCCCCCCCCCCTATCTCGGTCACATGTAACGTTCTTCTATCATAGACGCAAGGAGGGGGGGGGGGGC
Source organism: Troglohyphantes excavatus (assembly GCA_963932185.1). NCBI lineage: Eukaryota > Metazoa > Arthropoda > Arachnida > Araneae > Linyphiidae > Troglohyphantes > Troglohyphantes excavatus. The sequence continues at coordinate 69,445,704 of OZ010674.1, read as the reverse complement.
ATAAGTGTTATATTTTTTCCCCATAGTTAATATTCTAATTCTAATAATTTTCTACCAAAAATTGTTAATATATTAAGAAGCTTATGCAAATTCCTCAGTAATTCACACATTATTAATAATTGCCAATTATTAATTAATAACTAATTGCCGAATATTAAAAACTATTTACTAATTAACATAACAGCTAATTAGCGTTTTTTTATATTGGTAAATTTTCTGGGAATGTAACTAGCCGACCCCCCCCCCCCCCCCTTCCCCAATAATTTTTGAATTGTTACGCCATTGTCTTTTACCTATAATATCAATCTAGCACGAAATAAATTATATATACATATACTGGACTGGCAGTTCAGATACAGAGTACTAAGATATAGACGGCTTTTGAAATTTTATTTTGCACAACTTTATTTTTAAACTGCAACTATATAAATTCAAACGGGAGGGTTTATTTTTCTGAATTTTGTGTGTGTGTTGTTTCTGTTGAGTTGCAATGTTTTTTAGGCAATGTGCGTGATGTCATGTATCCCCCCCCCCCCTTTTTGTTACAGCTTCATAACACCCCCCCCCCCCCTCCTCCTATTGTCACAGCTTCATAAAACCCCCTTCCCCTCCCATCTTCCAATTTAAGCTTAATTCACTGACTACCAGATTTCGGAAACATATCAAACTGTGCAGGTATTAACCTCTTAAAAATTTTATATTGTATTTAGTATACTAGTTACAAAAATTATCTAGTTTATTTTATTTACTATATGAAGTAGTAGTAGTCTATAAGTGTTATCGAAGGACATGGCCACGTAGTGGCCTTCGCCTCCGGTATAGCATATAAAATATTTCATAACATGAGCACACGGCTACATAAATAAATATTATCATAATGAAATTACTATATGAATTGATATTTGATATATTTAATAAAACTGTCTGATAAAACAAAACTGGTAGTTTTTAGAACAAAACTTATGCTGGCCTGATATTTGTTTATTAGTTCATTTGGTAGGTTTTTTGTCAGAATAAATATGTATTTCGATATTTTGAGTGGATTTAAATACATGTTTTTAGTGTTAATAGGAATGAATATTATACATTTATTGTTACAATTAGCTTCGCTGAAGTCCGCTGATTAAGATAATTTATTTATAAAAATTTTAAGAATTTGTTATTTGGCGTTATTTAGTCACCTTTTTTCACTTGATACTAAATTTAAATAGACAAATATGGTTAAAAACGTTAATATTCTTTTATTCTTTCATAAATTTAAAGGACAGGCGCCAAATTCACGCTCGCTTGTGAAAAAAAATATATATGTCCCGTCCTTCGGTCGTTAGAGAGGACAGGTACTCCTATATGAGGGGTATGGGCAGACAAGCAGTCGTTCAGGCAAAGCTAAGGAGTGTGTCACATTTTATGTAAAAGAACAAATTTAAATAATTAGAAAAGTAAATTTATATGAAAAAAGTTAAAATTTTATTTAAATTTTGGACATTATATTGTTTTACATAAATTATACCTAACGTTTAAATACGCAATTGTTGTGTGAATTTACAGTCATTGACGGATCCAGCGGAGGGGCAAAGGAGCCTGTGCTCCTCTTCCCCTCCTCTGCCCCTAGTTCATTTCCTTTTTCCCTTATTACCTGCACATTGGGCATTTCCATTTTTTTAGGGTAAGGATGATAGATACAGATTTACGGCAGGGCATTCGGAGCATTTGGCCAGGACCTCATTTTGAAAGGGGCTCAAAAATGCTTATAAAGATTTAAAAAAAAAAAATTTTTAAAAAAAAATTACGAAGTAATGATTTAAAAAAAAAAAAAAAATCAATAGGGTTTCTTTTGTTAATTTTATGAGCAAAACTTCTATTATTCTATCCAATCAAATCACTTTAATGTTCATGCATAACGCATGTCATCTTTTGCATTGAATTCGTCAATGTTAAATAATCCCTGGAAAAATCAATTCATACGAATAGAATGCTCCTTTTCGTCAAATGCGTACTTTCTGCAAAAATATATAAGTACAGACAAAGAGCACAGTTGCGCAATTTGAAACGAGATGTTTTCATAAATTTAGCAATTTTAATTAAAGGTCTCGGAGGGGTCCCCATATGTTCTTTTACCCTGGCCCCCTAAACTTGTAAGTTTGTCCCTGGTTATTGGTCGTTCATCGTCGGAATGTCTCGGGAATTAAATAAAAAGAAAGTCCATTAGGTTTACCATAAATTTTTCTACAACTCTAATCACTGGTAGTCCCGCCCCCCCCCCCCTTTTTTTTTTAATAATGCTTTCTTTCGAAAACTTTTCTGGAATAAATTAAAATATAAAGTCTTCTTTCACCACTCTTCTGATGTCAGAATTCGGTTTTTCCATTTTTTTAAGGTAAGAATGAGTTATATTTCTTGGAATTCGAAATGGCAAAACAAAAGTGCTTATGAACGGATCCAGCTACATTAATTAGTTCAGGTGCTGTTTTCATCATGTGACTGACCATGGCTTAAAAATACGAAGCGGTGTTCTCGGGTCTTTCCTTCGAGATATATCTCCAACAGTCGCCAATAGCTCACGGTGCTGCTCTGCTCTAGTGCGCCGTCTTTTCAACCAAGAAACCTGACTTTAGTAGTAAAACTGAAAATGTGTTGCTTTTAATATTGCTGAATATTTTTCTTTACAGGTCAATGAGCGAAAGGTGCTCCAATTTGTTCCTTTTGCGACGAAAAATTATAAGTGTAAGACAGCTGCATGTTAAATATGACCACATTCCAATTTCCTGCCGCCTATTTAGGTTGCAATGGGTGCTTGATCAGGTGTCATTTCTGATGACAAGTTTGACATTGTCATCTGACATGATGTTTCTAATATACGATGCAGTATCACCGGGTCTTGCCTTTGAGATAGGACCACTATCGTCACCACAATAGCCCACTGTGCAACGTTAACAACAAATCAACTTACCTTTTTTTCGTAGAAGAACTGCAACTACTACTGTGGAATGATGTCATCAACATTTAATGATACAGTGACGAATGAACTCATTTCAGTTTCTCTCAACATTTTAACTTCCTCCAGCGTGGCAACGGCCACTTTTGTGTTTTACTTTTAATCATGTCTTCTTTGGTCGAGGCAATAGCGAAACAAGCCCAGTCGACCTTTTCCAGGACCCTGACCGACGAATGTTTTACCGACAACATTTCCAAACTGATTAGGAGCGTCAGCCGGATACGGGCAACGGACCTCAGACTCAACAAGGACGCCCTTCGGACGATAGCGGACAACGACAGCGGCAAACGTCCCGCGCCCGTCACCTACATCGAAGTCGCAGAAAACCAAACTTTCTCAATGGGCATCTTCCTCCTGAGGAGCGGAGCTAGGATACCCCTTCACGACCATCCGGGCATGCACGGGGTGCTGAAGGTGATCCAGGGGACCGTCAAAATCACCTCCTTCAGCCCACTGTCCAAGCTCCCCTCCGACTACAAGCTACCTCAAGATATCAACAACAGAGTGAAGGGCGTGCACAGGGATCTTCTGGTCCCAGTGGAAAAGCACACTTCAGCGAACCTAACCGATAAAGACGACCCATGCGTGCTTCGGCCGAAGGAGGGTAATTTTCACGAGATCGTGGCCGTAGGGGGCACGGCTGCCTTCCTGGACATTCTCGCCCCTCCCTACGACATGAAGGAGAGGGACTGCCACTACTATGTTCCCCTGGAGACCAATAAGGTGGACTCTGAGGTGAAGACCTGGCTGCTGAGGACACCCCCTCCTTCTGATTTCTGGTGCGAGGCGGCCCCCTACACTGGACCAAAGATCACACTGTAACGTCTGCACTAGGATATCAATTTCGGAATGAGCTTTTGGCAATGATCCATGGATTAAGCTAAGATATAAGAAGCCACGGTGAATCTGTCTTACTGGGTCACTGATTTTTTTGCCAAATCTGACAATCCGGCATCAAACGACGATTTTGGTAACCCAACGGGCCTAGAAGGAACCGCAAAGGGGAAATAGAACTCTTTAATTGCCAACAACACTGGTTTTTGTCTCCAAGCTATTAGTGTTGTGAATAAAAGATTTTCAGAAAAGGGGACCCAATAAGACAGATTAACCGAAGCTACAGCCACTGCCAATTTAAAAATGGAGTGAATGGTAACCCTTTGTGGATTTTATGAAACTTTTTTATATTTTCTATGCTAACCGTACTTGGTGACAAAAACTGGTTTTGTTGCCAATAAAAAAGCCTGTTATTTTTATCCCTGCTGGGCTAATAAAAAGGGTCACCGGATTTGGTGGAAAGTCTGTTACCGTTCTATACATTTTAACCCACTGCTTATTGAAAGCCATAGATTCCTTAGTCAAAATACGTTGAACAGTAACCCTGATTTCTCACCAAATCTGTTGACCTTTCCCAGAAACCTTTGAAAAAAGAGTTATTTTATTGGCGACTAAACCAGTTTTTGTCACCAAGTATGGCAGCTGTTTTAGTCAATAACATTTCAGAAGTCGCCAAGGGCTTCTGTTCACTGCATTTTAACTGATTTATGCCATAGATGTTAGAGATATTTAAAAGATGCATGTTTGTCAATTTGTTTTAGGAGTTGATTAAAGTGGATGAAGCTACTACCAATGAAAGAACAGTTTTGCTAAAGTCACACTTTCAATTTCCTTTACTAACATAAGGTAATATGTTATGATAGGAATTTGAAAAAGAGCATTTGTGGCACCCATTAAATTTTCCATGATTCCCCGACTGGTTAGAACGAGAAAATGACTAGAAAGTTGGTAAACGGTCATTTTTTTACCAAAGTTGGTATTCAGATTTACTTTTAAGGAAAGAACCTAAGAAAAAATAAGACAGGACAACGATTTTTCGTTTATCGTATCTCTATTGGACACCTTTTTAAAAAGATTCTTTAAAGTTCATAGTGTTTTCTTTTGTGAAATAAGTACTTTAAATGGTTTTAAGACTTCACAGCAGTCCTTTTTAAAAAAAAATTCTGCCAAAAATTTGCTTCCTATAAGCAAAAGTTATGACTATATGGTTGTCTTTCATTCATTCAGCATATATTCTATCAGTTTTTAAACTTATTGACAGTCCTTTTTTTATTTTTTTAATTATGTAGAAACTACTATTAAAGAAAAATGTTTACTATACAACTTTCAAAAAACCAGCTTGCAAAAAGACAAAGTAATTTTTAAAAAATTATCATCAGCAAAAACTAAAAAGTGTCGCATAGAGGTAACCATATTTCACATCCCTTGAGTTATAACTAGTTATGCGTACTATTCCTGAAGCTAATTCTTTAGTGTAATTTTTAAAGGGAAAACCATTGAAAATTTGAATTTTTGTGATAGACAACTCATTACGCTTAAGCCATACACATTACTTGAGTGATTTTGATGACTCGATTGCTTTTTATTATAAACTTACAATAACTTTTTTACAGTCCTGACATGACTTTTAAGATAATTATTTTAAGTTTCAATATTTATATGTCAACTTAAATAAATTTCAGTAAATAGTATACTAAAAGCATTTTAAAGCTTCATTTTATAGCTGTAACACTTTCGATGACCTAAGTCATTTATGCTTATAATTTCATATTCTTTAAATAGGTAGGCATCTAATTAGTTCTTATTGATAATAACTTGTGTTCAAAAATATAAATTTGTCTTTTTAATGATATTAAGAAACATGCCACAATTATTTTTAAATAGGTTAGAATATAAGTAATTAAGCTAACTATAAAAAATTAGTTTATAATAGAAATTGGCAAGTGCTTCTGAAATGATATACAAGTGATATTTCTTTATTTGCATTATTACAAGATGTTGTTAACTGTTATATGTAATATTTATTTTTAAAATTTGATTTAGTATTTAAAATTTTTAAGTTTTAAGGACTTTATCAAAATATTCTGCTTGTTTGACTTCTTGAAATACTGGAAATATGAGGTTCCTATATTTTTGAGGTCACAATAAAATTTGTTCTTATGCCTGTTAAACATTTAGAAGATTTCAACCTTGTTTTAAGGAAAAAGTATGAGAGAAGGTTGCCAAATGCTCATTCCAAACTCAAGACGAGAAATTCACTTCTGTGAAATGAATAGCGTATTGATTTAAACTGCCGTTTAAAAGAATTGCAAAGAGACACCGGTTACATGTGATAGTGTTCCTGAACATGCACTATTTGCATCGGCAATGTACAAAACTCCTAGAAGCAATGCGATTAATATAAAAATTGTATAAAAGACTATTATAGATTGTAAATTATGAATTGAACTTATGCAAACTTATTATTTTTGTATTTTCTTTCAAAGAAATACTTTATTTGGTTAAAATGTGTTATGTGAAACTTTTTTGCCATTTTCTACTGACTGCACGAGAGATGGCAATTGGTACTAGTCTTGTGAAATGTTCATTTTGTAAGTTGATATTTTAAGGTAGCTTTTTAAAATCATTTCATTTAAAATTTGGCTTTTATTTCATTAAAAGTAATTGGGATTAACTGAACGATGAGCTTTTGTTGAAGCCATGTAATGCATTTTAACCAACAATTTAGGTTGTTATTTCTAGGGGGGAAATGTGCATGAAGTGTTAATATATTACAGAATAAAATTTTAATATTGCAGATATTTGTCTTATTTGAAATGTTGTATTTTGATGATCTAGATGAAATTTTATACACTTTCACAACAAGACTGTCACTGTCTACATGGGGTTTCAAAAAACCACCCCCATTCTCTTTAAATCCAAAATAACTTCTTATTAAAACCACCAGATGGTGACTGTTTAGAAATCGGCTCATTGAAAAACTCAAGAAATTTAAAATACATTTAAAAATTTCTAATTTTTAAACAGGAGTATTTTTTTGCTGTATGTTAAATGTTTTTATTGTTTAACTTGTATACAAACGATTGGAATGTGAAAAAAAGAAAGAAAGTAGAAACTAGTATTGCCATTAGATAGAAGTATAAATCTTTGATTTGCAACAAGAACGACCAATGTCGCAACCGACTGTTTTGAGATAAATGACTTTAAAGTTTAAGGGTCATCCTTGTTGCAATATTACGGGAATTGTTTGATTGGAAGGTTAGAGAAGCCTGATAACACTTCTTTTTATTTCATTTAGAAGTTAAAGATTTATATATTCAAAATAGTTAAAATAAACTTTATAAAATTGGCATTTGCTGTTCTTGGTCCAAGGCACAAAAATAAGAGTGTGAATGGGATACAACAACATATATAAATAAAATCACTTTCTTCCAATGCAATTTTTCTCTTTGGCCTATAGTATAGAAAGCTGATATTATAAAATGTATTCCCAGAGTGTCAAATTAAATCGATTGAAGAAATTATAAATAGTAAATAAATAAGTACTTAAGTTTAATTCAATAACATTACTTATATATATTTGTTGTAATATTACTAGGTTTCCAAACAAAATTGTGTATATGATGTAATTACAACCATTACTTAGTATTGGAAAACTTATTTTACAAAGTTTGCTTGTAAAACATATGCTTAAAAACATTAAAGCTGTTAATACCACATAAATCAATACAAAAATCCAATTTTTAAATTGAAAAATGGTAATTTTATTCATTTAGCACACAAATTAAAAATCACATTTAAAAAAAATACTTTTGTCTGGTAAATAAAAAATACATCACTTTATATTGACTAGAAAGGGAACATATCTGTACCTTGGAGGTATACGACACTATGACCATTTTTACTATTTCACAGGAAAACTTATTATAGTTTTATATGCCTGTAGCTTTCTATGGACATCCCTTGCGCCATTAAACCCTATATAACCAACCAACCTTTCTATGGACATAAAGATTTCTTTAAAAAAATATCTCTATTAGTAATCCATATAGAAGATGGTGTTTAATACTTCTCTAAAGAATGGGGAAAATAAAATCGGAATTTTTAACTGGAAATCGAAAAAATTAACATAGTGTACTATACCTCTGAGTAACAGATATATAGAAATGATATCAACATGTGCAATAAAGCAATGTGCCCATAGACAGTGAAATGCAGTTAATCAGGGTTCATTCACAGCAATGATATAGGTTTTAAGTTTCTTTAACCACCTTTTGACATTGTCATTACCAAGATAATTATTAATCAAAAAGCAATCCAAAGAATTAATATGCAGTATATTACATCCCTTCACTTGGACACAATTTAAAATAAGTGCTTAGATCCAAGAAAAAAATACAATTACATTATTTAAACAGTAATACCAATAGGAGATCATAGAAATTTTAGCACATATACCAAATCATGGATGTAATAGTTACAAATTATATAAACCCAAATCAGACATTTTAGTTGGAAAATATTTTTGTAATAGAGTGGCTGACAATTGAAACTTTCCAATTAACAATTATATTTAAAAAACATATATAGGATTGCTTGGTGTTATACCAGATCAAACAAATTGGTCTCTGAGAGGGTTATTATATTGGGTTGGAGGGAAAGTTCTGTCGTATTTTAAATAGGCAGGAGATTTTTCTTGTAACTAAAAAGAACATCTGGCTAGTGAGTCAATCAGATTTTGTTTTTGTTTTTTTAGACTGCTGTATAATATAAAAGGTGCCCTTTTTTATCGTTCATCATTTACTTGTGATATTTAAAGTGAAAAACATGTCAGTAGATAAAGTGCATTTACGACACTGCATTTTATATGAATTCTAAAAACGAAGCAATGCATCGGTTGCATGTAAAAATTTATGTGCGGTATTTGGAAAAGATATTGTAAATGTTCGTACTTGTCAAAGATGGTTTAGCAAATTTCGTTCCGGGGATCTGAGCCTGAAAGAAAGTGATCGATCTGGACGACCATCCAAGATCGATAATGATGTTTTGCGATCCATGTTGGAAAATAATCCACATTTAACAAGAAGAGAAATTGCAGAAGAGTTTGGCATTCATCATACAACTGTTGGAGATCACATTAAATCTGTTGGGTTTGTGTTAAAGCAAAGTGTTTGGGTTCCACATGAATTAACGGAAAAGAATTTGTCTGATCGTGTAAGAATGTGTTCATCACATCTGATTAGACACAATGTGGAGCCGTTTTTGGACAGGCTGGTTACTGGAGATGAAAAGTGGATTCTTTACAAGAATATTAAGAGAAAAAAATCTTACTGCAAAATTATCTAACGGGGAAAAAAATTAACGTCTTTTGAAAGTATTTCTAAGGCAGTTGCTGACTATTTTAACTCCAAGGATGAGAATTTCTACAAAACAGGAATTCACAGGTTACCTGAAAGATGGCAACAGGTTGTAACAAATAACGGAGCATATATAATTTATTAATATTAAACACATATTTTTATAAATGAATTCAAATATTTTCTTTAAAATACGACAGAACTTTCCCTCCAACCCAATATATTTATTTTATATTTGTATAAAAAAACACAACTGAATTTGTTCCTGACATTTAAAATTCAAGTGATGATTGATGAATGATTTTTTAGTTAACATACATGTTTGGACATGTAACATTTGGTATTATAAAGTTTTACTTTTTGTATAAATATGTTTGATATTATTAACACGAGTTCCGAGAATAATTTTGACTTTCTACCTCGTCATTCCTTGCATCTAACAAAACAGCTGCAAAAGGAATAAATTAAATCCTACAAAATGTCGTCCTTTGTTAACAAAATTTATAGATAACTTATTATTTTTATATTTTGATTAATAAATTACAAAAAGTTTATTTAGTTGCTATTATAAAAAGGTTTTACTTATTATCTTTAGATTTTGATTAATAAATTACAAAAAGTTTATTTAGTTGCTATCATAAAAAGGTTTTGAATAATTGATTTAATCTAAAACGATTTTTTTCTGTTTTGGAAATTATAATCATTTATTGAGTAAAGGCAACTATCACTACAAATAGAGCTTTGTGTGACATCACAATAGTTAATTTTTTGTTATGATACTATTCTTAAAAATAATAATAAATACATATAAATTAACATTAAAGGTTTTCATGTTTATATACTTGTACAGGTCTTCAGTAACACACAGCTAGTTGTATTAGTAGCCGAGGTTCTCTCTGACTCAGTACTAGAATAATCAACATTTCCCTTCAAATATTAAGGCTGAGAAAATTTGAATATTTACTTATGCTCGTTTACCCATGAAAACAAAAGTTCTCAATCTTTTTTTTTTGTACAGAACATAACGATTTACATAATTGTCATACTAACTTATTTAGGCAACAAAGTTTATAACAATAATAAATTCTACCTTTGGGGCATGTAACATTTCGATTCATGCTCATTTTCGATTACGCTCGATTGGACAAGTAACTTTAACGATATATTAAGGCTATAGTGTATGATTACAACTTTAAAGATATCTTTAGATCCTATGAAACAAGTAGTTCTTGAGGACTGCGTGAACCCTTATAAATATCACAAATGAGTAGACAGAAATGTTTACTGCACTACACAAACGCTGCTCTTGGACGTTGCATTGGACGGAAGAGACGCTAAATTTGCTTCGACGGTAGGTGCATCGTTTTGGACGATTTCTGCCTTCACGACGGGCTGGACGGTTTCTTGCTCAGACCGTGTCAATCGGATTCCAAGCAGCTCCCCTGCGATCTTTTGAAAGCATAATGCAATCTGAGAGAAAAATAACATTTTTACAAGAAAATGGTAGTTGTATTTTAGGTTTAGCCTGTTAAAATATATAAATATAATTTTTTAAAACAAAATTTAACCTTTTCTATGTGCTGTCACTGATGTCAATTATTGTATTATTCACCAAAAAAGTATATATGGCTAAGGACAAGAAGGAACAAAACCAATTAAAAAAAACTATTTTGAATGCATCCATTTTAAACTTCTAAATGAAATAGAACTCAATGTTGAAAGGCTTCTGTAACCCTTCAAACCAAATATATCTGGGATTTTCATAACAAGGCTAAGAATCAAACTGTGAAGCCATTTTCCCCCAAACTGTCAATTACGACATTGATCCTTCTTATTTTAAGCCACAGATATTATGCAACTTTCAAATAATAGTCTCGGGGCAACTTGATGCCATATATAAAATAGCATCAGCTTAACATAGTGAAATACAAATAATAGAAGTCGTAGAACCTTTCCAATTGGCCTATAGATGTCAACTTTTTAAGAGTGATTAGGATAATGAATGCCCATAAACTTTCCCATACACCTTTTCTGTTTATGATACTGAAGACCTGCAGTGAAGGATGATAGCTTAGAGATAAGTCTACTTTTTGATCACTGATGACTTTCTATATCATTTCTGATATAACCAAATGCTGGTAAGTGGCAATCCTCATGGTGATCAATTTATTAAATTAACACCAATTTTCCCGTTTAAAATAATGACTGGTTGTTTTCCCTGTTCTTCAAATTGAACGAGAACTGCATGTTCTTGAACATAAAATAAGCTTTTTTTTCATTAGATTGTTCTTTATCTAACTCCATTTAAAAGTATGGGATCCATTGGGTATCAACCTATTTTATTAACACTTTACACTCGTCATCTTTAAACCACCAAAATAATATGTTATTTTTTAACCTCTGTTCTACAAAATGAAAGAGAACTACACATTCTTGAGTTTAAAATGTATGTGATTTAAAACTTTCTTCAGGTTGAAATTCCTTACAACCCCGTTTTTTTAAAAAAAATTTACAAATGTCATAATCCCCTAAACATATATTTTGTATCAGGAGATTAATATTTAGCTTCATATATAATTTTATACGTCCAAAATGTAACAAGAACATGCTAAAGAATACCCGTTTAAAAAGAACAAGATATAACTGTTCCATAAAAAGAACGTAAATTTCAAATATGTTCCTTGACTTTTAAGGGTTAATAAAATAATGTTTTTAGTTAATGTTATTAATAATATGCCAACACACGAAGTAAAGAAGAAGGTGGAGGTGCGATCAAGTCTAAAACCGGTTTGCAATGTGAAGTAAGCAATCGCTTAAAAAGTAGGAACTGGCGAAGTATTTGGCACTATTCCAAAGCACTACTTAGTACCAGTAATTGGTGATAATTTATTTTATAATTTAATTTACCTATGAAGTGGAAATAATTGCATCCTTTATCGATTTGAAACTTGTACTGCATCCCACAACTGCACAAATAGTCATTTTTTAAGTTTTAGCATGCGTTTTCTTAATTTGAAAATAATGCATCCCTTGTAGAAAAATCACTGCAAACTAGGTTTGTTTGTGCCTAGTTTGGGGTTGCTAACTTACGTCTCATGAAAACTCGCCAAATCATCTCCACCTTTTTCTTTACTCCGTGATGCCCACAGTGGTGTACGCAGGAAATTTATAAGGGGGGGGGGGGGGGGGGTTCAGCGCCAGATTACTTTGCACGTATATATATATATATATATATATATATATATATATACGATTATGTTCCCCAGTTGACATTAATTTTATTATTTTAACACTAATTTCGTCATTTTGCTGGTATTTTTCAATATAGGACCATATTTTAGCTCATTTGGCAACATTTTTGTTTATTTGGCGACATTTTCATTCATTTGGCGCTTTTTTAAATTCATTTGGCAACATTTGTCGAAATTTATTTACACCCAATCAAAATGCATCGTTTATCCCTATCGGCAAAAAATATTTTTGGTAGCCAAGGGGATTTTTAACAATCATGTTATGAACAGAAGATCTATATGTAAATTTCCAATAGGAATAACGTATGGTAAAACAGAAAAAGTTCTAAAACTTTTGAACGGTTCGAGATATCCACATGAAACAAAGTGCAGATTTTAAGCTGAGAAAATATTGTTAAAATGGCGCAAGTTTAATAAAAATCTGTTTAATCGTTTTTAAGTTAAATCCGCACAAACAGACAGACAAAAAATATTTAATGTGATTTTCTGAATCAGTGTATCCTAATTCGTGAATGAAACTCAAAATGAGGTGTTTTGTTCGATTCCACAGACAGACACTCCATTCTTATATATAAGTATTGATTGATTATTATGCTTGAATTTACTTGTAATTCGGGAAAAATTAATTTTTATACTTACGAATCTGCCACTGTTTTTCACATACGCTTAAAAAAAATAGCATATGTTTGTACAAAATATAAGTCATTTGTATTTTAGCAATTGAATTTTAAAGTAAAAGTAGTACAATTGTTATAATTCTTTTAAATTAGTATGCATGGGAACTGACAATAGGAATGAAGTCTTTTAAAAACACATATGGAATCATCTCACCTTTCCTGATTGATTCGTTGGGTTGTCTTTTTCTTCGCTTTTTTTTTTTTTTTAAAGCAACTAAACTGGATTGTTATTACCTTAGCTTTCTTCTAGAAAATAATTTAACACAATCATCTGATACATGTTTCATTTTGGCTATAAAAAGCAAAACAAAGCACCATAACTTTCCGAAATACTAAACAAATAAAGCTTCAAAAACTAAAGTCCAATTTTCAGGAGTACAATAAGTAGAAACTGTTCAAAACATCTTTTCATTTGACCTTTATATCACCTGACTATTTAAGTCATCCTTTACTTCTATACTATAAGACTTACAAGATGTCTATATATTCTAAATGATACCGTTGACAAATTTTTTGAAACAAAATATTCTAAACTAAAAAAAAAGCGATATTTTATTTACCATTGAAAAAAAATATTTCATATTGTCTTATTAAATTTTCAGCGTAGATATATATCGGCACCAACATTTTTCCCGCTCTGTGAAATCGAAACCAATTGCCTATGTTTATTTTATATTTTCTTTTTATTTTCAGTCAAACAATGAATATTTTGTAATAACGGAAATGGGAAGTAAGGCGCCTAAATGATAGTTAGATATCTGCATATTAGGAAAAAATAATACGAGAAAATAAAATCGATAGTAAATGTAATATAAGTAACAAAAAGAATTAGGGTACGAAATTTTTCTTTGGTTCGTCAATTCAGTACCAAAATTTATTATGTTTTTTTAAAAGTGCAAATTTAAAATAAAAGAGTGCAACATCCAAAAAAAGTGGGCTGGTGACCCCCCCACCCCTCTAATCGCCTGTAGTAGTAGGAGTGTTGGGTTTACGTTTCATTTTTAAAAGTACAATATTGAAAAAGTGAGGGGGCAACATCCAACACCCCTCTAGCAGAACAGTCAATGATTTTAAAAAGGTTCTTCTTTACAGAATGGATGCATAACTCTTCCTATTTACGAAAGGAGATCTCTTTGAACAATAACATTTTACGTCTAAGTGAAAATGATGGTGCTTGTCGGCGGACATCGGGTCGGACTACCCAGTAATAAAATGCATAAATTGTTAGCATTAACTTCCCGCTTGTCAGTACCCCGGGCCGAAATTGTGTTATTTTTCTTGCAAACAAATGTAGGGTTTTAAATGCAAAAAAAAAAAAAAATTGTTTTGTTTTGGAATTTTTTATAATCGGGATAAAAAGCATTATTTTTGTACTAATTTTTTTTTAAACTTCATACCGGGGGGGGGGAGGGGTTACAACCCCCCTCAATCACCCCCTGCGTACGCCACTGGTCTGGGTGAAAATGGAGAATGGTTTACTTTTGCCGACTCGTTAAAAGCCGTTCTGGCCTTGCCTATAAGCAGCTGCTTATAGAAAGCCGTCTCAGGCTCGAACACCCCCTCGTCCACATTCCAATTGGGTCCGTTGAAAGTTTTCAGTGACAAAATTCCAAAAAAAAAAAAAAAAAAAAATTCTGCAAACAAAGGTAGATTCTTAAATGTAAAAAAATACATTTGTATTTTTAAATTTTTTTTTTTTTTTTTTTTCAAAATAAAAAAAAAAGCATTATATTTTGAATTTTTTTTTAAACTACAGACCCATGGGGGGTGGGGTTGTGACCCCCCTCAACCCCCCCCTGCGTACGCCACTGGATGCCCACACGGTAACTATTCCAGATTTAAGAAATTTCATCTTAGAGGATGTTCAAAAGTTCTTACACACAAAACAAACAAACATAAATAAAGAATTTCTAACAGCCTTAAAGAATATAAATTAAAAATAAGTAGTTTTAAATGAACTAAAATGATCGATATTGCAATCGCAAAGTTAAAAAATCATACAATGCTTTATGTGAAAACCAAATGAATTATTAAAAAAAGTTAGAGAAACTATTCAGTTAACTACATTTTACTAAAGACATTTTTAAAACTGTAAATGAAACATTTAAATTTTTTAATAGGCTTTTAATTTTCAAGCATCACATAAAAATAAATGTAATTGTGCAAAATCCAGAATTTTGCAAGAAGTTCGAAGAATCCTGGATGAAGGTGACGTTTAAAACAATGCAACAAAATCAAAGCAATTTTGAAACTAACTATTAATTTAACAAAATTAATTAGCGCAAACAATTCAGTTTTAAAAAAAGCATGCAAAAACTATTTTTCACAAATTAATCAATATTTTTAAAGGAAACATCCATAAACACTTGAAACATTAATTAAAACTGTTTAATATAAATTTATATAACATACAAACGAAACTATTCTGAAACATAAAGATATATTTAAAAAAGAATATTTAAATAATAAAAATGGCAACATGTCATTACTTACAGATTCTCCTGTTCTAGCAGACACAGCATGGGAAGACATTGCATTATCAAGAGCAAACTTTAAATGCCTGTCAATTTTTACTGTTCTGCTATGCTCTAGATCACCTAAAAGGAAATTCACTAAATTTACTCTCATACATACACATACAAAGAATAATTGTCGTAACAGTAGTTATAAAAAATAAGCAATAAAAAAGATGTTTGGAGCATGTAGAATATAGATTTTTGTTATTGAGAAATGCTTCCAAAGCCTACATTTTAACTTCTTAATAATTTTAACACAATTAAAATATATATATTTTTGAAAATTAAAAAACAAACATTCACAAAGCATAATCAATTTTGAAAGTAAACAATATTAAAAAAACAATACATTTTTCATCAAAATCAGAAAAAACAATAATAAAGTGTAAAATGAGATTTTTCGACCGATTAAACAAAAATTAATTTCCTCCCTTTTTCATTTGCCCAAATGCCATATCTGTTTCAGTGTCTAACAGAAGAGTGGATTTCTTTAGGCGATACAATTGTCTATGCTGATTTACCTCTGTATTTTTAATTGAGTACTTACAAACTATTCCAACCACAAATTGCGCAAAAAAAATCACTATTGTTATGTCCTGGCAACCTGAAGATAAGTCGCATATGCTTCAATATCAATACTTCTAGTATAGCGACTATTAATATTAATTATTAATATAATAATGTAAAATTTGGTATAATATTGTATAAATCACGTGAGTTTACATTCTATCTGAGAGATGAAGAGAATATAATTAAATTATTTGATAATTACAGTAAGTGGACTATGGGGAACAGTGATGTCAGAAGTTATATTAAATCTATAAAAAGTTAGAAAAAGAGCAATATAGTAAAGTTGTTTTTCTAAAAAAACTTTATATTTCCAATATATGTATATGATATATATATATTCCTGTTTTTAACAGATTTAACAGCTTACATAATCCTTTATATTTTAAAAATATTTCAACATCGAATATTTCTACAAATTTAAAGTTTATGTGTATTGCTATAAAAACTGGAAATTCACAGGGCGATTTAAGTCAATCAGCTCCATCAGAGTTTGAAATGCTATGACAGGAAAAAGAAGCTGATCTAATTACTTTGTTTTTATAATGAATCTATTTTTACCATGCACATTTCAGTAGGGGAAATATCATGGATTATACAAATTTGAATATTACAATAGATTATTTTCAGCAAAAGGACAAACATACATTGTCATTGGTGATGATTGGAGAACCCATTTCTAAATAGGGAAACAAGTAAGGCAGTTTTGAAGAGAATAAAAAGAAGTTACCCTTGTTACTTATCAGAGCAATATGTGGCATTATGCACTCCTCTTTAAAAACATGATGAACTGCCTTCATCCACTCTTCAAGGTTTGCAAAACTTTCATTGTTTGTAATGTCATAAACGAAGAGAATCGCCTTCAAAACAGAAAAAAAAATCTCATTCACGCAAACAGTCTGCATACATTTAAAATATCCATACTAAGCATATTGGGACAACATAAAATTTGACAACAATAATTATTATTAGGGTATTTATGAGACAGAAACAATTATTTTCAAATTAATAAATTTGTTTTTACCTAATATAAATGTTCTTAAACATATAATAAAATTTTTTAAACATTATTTTAATCATAACATCTGGTGTCAATAATAATATTTTTGCATAAATATTTAGTACATCATAAAATGGCTATTCTAAGAGCATTATAAAAAATATTGTTAATAAAATGATGCAAAATTAAACAATTTAAAAAGTAAACATGATAAAAATTTCATTTGAATGATTCTTAAAATTCTGAGAGTTCAAGATGTATTTTTCTATATTTTAGATCCCAGTTTTGTTTAGAAAAAGCACAATTTCATAAAAATATTTTGTTACACTATTATTTTAGTATAGTGAATAAAGGCTATTTAAAATATATCTCTAAAAAAAAGTATTTTTTTAAAAATGTACGAGAAACAAAAATTAAACTCTCTTTATTGCAAGAAAGTTTTCATTTTGTTATATTCTTGCTACTCAGAGAGCAAGAGCACTATTTTTGTTCTTTCACGTAGTTTTTCAATGGATGCCAAAGCGGATTTATTTTAAAATGTTCACTAGAATTCTGAACAATTTTGTAGGATATTTGTAAAACTGTACAAGTTTAAAATATATATTACAATGTATGTAAACATCCACATTTTCCCCATATGGCTTTTTAAGAACATATTGATTTGCATGAAATTAAAAATTAGGTAAATGAATTACTATTATATTTTTTATTAGTTTTCTAAACAAAAAGTAGACTATAGTTACTGTTAAACAACTGTTTTAATTTTAATAAACTTCATTAAAAAAATAACACTAAATGAAAATTATATTGACAAATAGATAGCTCGGACACTCACATGTGCTCCATAAAAATAATTATCCAACATTTCACCAGTTAAAGACTGACTTCCAAGATCCCACAACTGTATGGTCACACTCACACTTCCTATAATAAGAGAAGATATGCAGCTATAGAATTATAAGTGTCATAAAACAGCTTTTTAAAGAAGTTATAAAAACTGTGTTAGTTATTTTTATAACTAACACAGTTTAAAATCAAGATTAATTTAGTTATTAATCAAGATTAATTTCATTGACTGTTCAAAATACATAATTTAAGATATATAATAGACCACTTTCATGTTGAAATGAAAAACAAAGTTAAATAAATCTATAAATATGAAATGTCTGTGGGTTTGTTTGTTAATACAAATTTAAAGTTTTATTCCGGCTTGAATGAAATTTTGCACACATGACTATCAACACAAGAGGAAGGTCACTTTATATGAGATTTCGAAAATTCACTTCCATCCCCCTTTCCACCCATTAAAGCAGAAACTATTTCTTAATAAACCTACAGATGGTGCCATGGTGAAGAAATCGGCCAACACTCTGCATAAAGCTGGTAATGCTGGCTACTTCAGCTAGTAATAAAAATAAAATTTGTTTGGGTATTTAAGTATATACACTAATAAATATTAACCACAAAGGATGAATGCAAATAAGCAGTATTTTTATTAGTAGGGGCGTGTTATACGACAGACACGTTATAACACACATGCTGGTTGACGTTATTAAATTCTTATAAGCAAAATATGAAATATCCCATTTTAAGTCAATTCTGTACTGGGGAGGCACCTTGTGGTTGCCATTTCTAAAAATACAAATAAGTTCTTCCCAGGTTGTCAGGTGGTAAAAGCAAACATACATTATTGTGGGATTCACATCCCATAGTAGTTAGCATTGTAACTACATGCAGTGACCACCAGGGGCACTGCTACGTAGCCCCAAAACACTTTATGTAAGATCACACACGGACTGGGTGTGTTGATCATTAAGGCTGGTCAAAGACGACCGTTTCATAGACAATAAACGTAATTAGAAAGATAAATAGGGTTGTTCTTGAATGAGTAGGACACAGCCCTGTGTTATATATTGCGGTAAGTAAACTTTTTGGCAATTATAAGTGTATATTTACTTAAAAATTAGAATATATACAAAACATCTTCAACGTCTATATATATTATTTATAATTTAAGAAAGGGAATCAATTGTATTCTAAATTTTAATGTAATAAAAAAAATTACAAATAAAATTTATAAATTAATATAAACACATTTAAAGAATTATCAGGTTTAGATCAAACTATCAAACAATATTACCTGGCAAAACAATACGCTTGAGAAAGAAATCCACTCCAACTGTTTGTTTGTACAGCTTGTCAAATTTGTCTTGGGTGAATCTTAAAGCAATACATGTCTGAAAATATTTTTTTTTTAATTATTGAAGAAAATCAAATGTTCAAACTAAAGTTTCACTACATGCTTAAAAAATATATAATACAAATTGGGAAAAAAACCTTGATTTTTGATTATAAATTTATCCTTATTGTGAATTAAAATCAGGAAAAATGATTTTAAAAAAAAAAAATATTTATATCACTAACACATGCTTTAAACAGGCACTTTATAAAATGAATGTAAATGCATATATTTTACGAAATGATTGGATACTAGTAGTGTTGCAGACCGGCCCACTTGGGCATGACTCACTGTGCTGAGAGGCCCCATTTGGGTTGGTATGTGGCATCTTCCACTTGAGAAGTTTCGGTTCGGATTTCGAACAGAGAGAGCACCAGGCCGCCATTGAGTATGGTCGGAAAAAAGACAGCTCCTCCACATAAGCATTGTTTGAGAAGAAAATAAAAACAAGTTAAGTTTTTAATAAGATGTCCCTTCTCCTTGAGTCGCCGAACTAAAGAAATGCCTCGAACCTGGTAGGTTTGTAAGTGCATTCATCACATTGTGGCGCCCGAACAGGGACTCGAGGAGACAATGGAATCTCTCAAACAAAGACGCACAACCGTGCGAGGGTCGTTCACTAGGAGCGTTAACCTAGTGAATGAACTAATAGCGAATAAAGAGGAAGCCGTCAACATCCAAACAGCTTTGGATCATCTGGAGGAAAAAGCTAAAAAACTCTTTTCTCTGGACGAAAAATTCATGGAATTACTCCAAGAAAAGGGATCCAGTCAGGAAGTTTTCGACGCAGAATTCCTGGCTTCCGAGGTCTACGAAGAAAAAATGATAGCTTGCCGGGTGCGGGCTAAAAAACAGCTGGAGGAATTGACGATCTCGTCGACAGATCGAATCCGAGGAGATGCCGTCGCGGTTGCGACCCCCCTCATCTCCCCCGCCCTAGCAGTCCATCGGCTGCCGGAGATACAGCTTCGAAAGTTCAGCGGACTGATACAAGACTATCTACCATGGTGGAATCAATTTAAAAAGATCCATGAAAGCCCCACCGTGGAAGCAAGTGATAAGATGCATTATCTACTACAGAGTACAGAAGGAAAGGCACACTCTTTGGTTTCAAGTTTCCCCGCGACGACGGAAAATTATCCCCTCGCCATAAATCAACTCAGGGAACGTTTCGGCAGAGAAAACTTCTTAATACAATATTATGTGCGTGATATTCTTCAAATTGTGCTAAGCGGAGAAAACAAAAAAAGACGTGATATTTCGTCACTCTACGATGACCTGGAGAGTAGGTTAAGGGCATTAAATTCCCTTGGGGTAACACAGGAAAAATATGCTGCTATTTTATTCCCTTTGGTAGAAAGCTGTCTGACGGAAGATCTGCTTCGTGAATTTGAACGAAGCATGGTTTATACGGGATCGGCTGACACAGGTAACGATTTAAATAATATTATGAATTTTCTTAAAATGTATGTTGAAGGGGAAGAAAAAATACTACTTGCCCGTAATAGCTTTAATGTTGATAAAAGTAAAAATAAGACGCAAAACCCTAATTATACTAATGAATATAATGCATGCACAGCCTCTGAGTTATATAATAATAATAATCAAGCTTATAAGAATAAATTTAATTTTAAATCTAAACAAGGAAATCTTTGCATTTTTTGTGATAAGGGTCATGCCTCAGAAAATTGCAGTGAAGTTTCTAAAATGAGTTTAACTGTCAGAAAAAATATAGTTTTGAAAAAGGGTGCTTGTTTTATATGTTTAAAGCGAGGGGGGCATAAAGCAGCTGAGTGCAGATCAAAACATCTGTGTATTGTATGTCAAAAGAGACATTATGTTTGTTTGTGTCCTGAGTTACAAAGTAAAACAAACAATACAGTAGTAGAAAATTCTCAGGGAGAAACAGTTAATAGCGCTTTGGCTAATCAAGCTTGCAGTTCAAATGTAGTGTTGCAAACACTAATAGTAAAAATATGTAACGGAGATAAGGAAGTTTCTGTTCGATCCATTATTGATTCTGGTAGTTCTTTGTCGTATTTAACAAGGGATATTGCGGAAATAATGGGGTTCAAAAAGTTAGGGGAAGTAAAAGTTGTTCAGAAATTATTCGGGGGTGTAGAAACGTCTGAGAATGTACATAATAAATATAAAGTTAATGTAAAAAGTTTAGATTCCAGTTATATGTGTAATTTTGACGTACTAGATCAACGTGTAATTTGTTCGGAAATTAATAAAGTGCCTAATGGTCCGTGGGTTACCGAACTTAAAAAACAGGGCGTACATCTAAGTGATGTTGAACATAAACACGTACCCGTCATTTCATCAGATATAAAGTTATTGATAGGGGCTGATGTAGCGGGAAAGTTGTTAACTGGACAAGTGATTTCACTAAAAAATGGTTCGGTTGCAGTGGGGACTCGTTTGGGTCATACTTTAATGGGGAAAATACCTTGTGATAGAATTATTGATAAGAGAGAAGCTCTTTCAGTAACTTCTTTGTTAGCAAGAGATATAAGTATATCTCAGTTTTGGGATTTAGAAGTCTTGGGAATTAAGGATCCTTTGACAGAAAAATCAAAAGCAGAATTGCAAGAAGAAACATTGCAATATTTTGAGGAAACTTTAACTAGAGATTCTGAGGGAAGGTATGAGGTATCTTTGCCCTGGGTTTTAGATAAGTCTATTTTGCCCAGCAATAAAAATATAGCTGAAAGTAGGGCCAGATCTACAAAAAACAAATTGATTGTTTCAGAAAAAATAGATGCATATAACAATGTCTTTAGTGAATGGTTAGTTAAGGATATAATAGAAAAAGTAAATAACAATAAAAAAACAGGTGTTCATTATTTGGCTCATAGGCAAGTGTTTAAAGAAGTTAGTAGTACTAAAGTTAGACCTGTGTATGACGCTAGTTGTAAATATAAGGGATTACCATCACTGAATCAATGTTTAGAAAAGGGGCCAAACTTTCTTGAATTAATACCTTCCTTACTCAGCCGTTTCTGTATAAACAAATTTGGTGTAACATCTGATATTGAAAAAGCTTTCCTGCAGATAAATATTTCTGAGAGGGATAGGGATTTTTTAAGGTTCTTCTGGTTTAATGAAGAAAATTCTGATGAGTTAGTAACTTATCGCCATAGACGCGTGTGCTTTGGTGTAAAATGTTCACCATTTCTATTAAGTGCCACCTTAAATCATCATTTGAATTTAGCTCCCAGTAATCTTACCCCAACAGCCAATCTTCTGAAGAAATCTTTCTATGTAGATAATTGTATAACGAGTTTAGAAGATGAAGATAAAGTGCACAAATTTATTTTAGAAGCAAAGTTATTGTTATCTAGTGCATGTTTCAATTTGCGTGATTGGCGAACAAATGTGGGTGATGATATTGAAAGTAAAATTAATGTTCCAAGTACTGTACCCGTTCTTGGATTAATTTGGGATGTAAATTCTGATACGTTATCTTGTAGAATAGAGGATAAAAATGATGAAGAGGGTGTTATTTCTAAACGTATAATCTTATCACGAGTGCAACGAGTATTCGACCCAATCGGATTTACCTGCCCTGTGACACTTGTTCCAAAACTGATGTTACAACATATCTGGAGCTTAAAACTGAAATGGGATGAACCCCTCCCAGATAACATCAAAAAACAGTTCCAAAAATGGATGCAACAGGTACATTTGCTCAAAGATATTAAAATACCTAGATGGTTTAATTTAAATGTTAATGGTATTATTGATATAAGCCTTCATACATTTTGTGATGCGAGCAAAGATTCGTATGCAACATGCATATTCATTAGAATTGAAACTCAAATTGAAGTTGTGGTTCAATTCGTTAGTGCGCGTTCAAGAGTTGCACCATTAAATCCTATTTCAATTCCCCGCTTGGAGCTCCTGGCCTGTTTGATTGTTTCAAGACTGGCAAGCACCGTTTTAAGTGACTTGAAGGAGATCCCAGGAATTCGTCCTTTCTATTGGACGGACTCTTCCACAGCTTTGAGCTGGATTCGAAGAACGACTCAGTGGGGTACTTTTGTGTAAAATCGTGTAACCGAAATTCGTTCTGTGACGGATCCTCAGTTCTGGCATCATATTCCAGGTGTATTTAATGCAGCCGACCTTCCGTCTCGCGGTTGTTCGGCTGAAAAGTTGATACAATTAAAATGGTGGGAGGGTCCATCTTGGCTCTTAAAGTCAGAATCCGAGTGGCCTTCTAGTGAAGAAATGCCAAATGAAGAAATAATTAGTTCTGAGAAACGAAAGAGTGTATTAACTGCACATAATAAGGTCGTGAAACCAAATAATTGGTATTACGAATATTTCTCTTCATATTTAAAAATTGTTCGCATGTTGGCTTGGATTCTTCGTTTTTGTAGCAATTCGAAGAAAGTGGAAGTGGTTCGATCACCTGATCTTTCTTGCTTAGAAATTGAAAGTGCTGAAAAAGCGCTTTTCAAACTAATTCAAAATGAGTCATTTACAGGTGTAAATGATGAAAAGATTCATAATCTGAGACCCTTTTGTGATGATAATGGCGTTTTAAGGGTAAAGACAAAAGTCATTTACAGAACGGATACAATCGATTTCAGGTATCCTATAATCTTGCCCTCAGATCATCCTGTGGTACATTTGCTGATAGATCATAAACATAAAGAACTTTTACACTCTGGTGTGTCCCTGCTGATGACACATTTAAGAGAAACCTTTTGGATCGTGAAAGCCAGAAAAACAATTCGTTCTGTGATACAGAAGTGTGTACGTTGTAAACGATTCAGTGCTAAAAATTGTGAAACCGAACCTGTGTCTTTGCCTCAAGATAGAGTACAAGATTCATCTGTGTTTCAAGTAGTGGGTGTGGATTTAGCTGGTCCTCTCTACCTCAAAGACGGGCAGAAAGCTTGGATTGTGCTATACACTTGCGCAGTCTATCGTGCCATACATTTGGAACTGACCACATCGTTGTCGACTGAAGCCTTCCTTCAGACACTTCGCCGCTAGAAGGGGACGTCCTTCAACGATATATTCAGACAATGGTACCAACTTTGTTGGAGCCAACAGATCCCTGTCCAATGTTGATTGGGGACAGATTTCAACAACTGTTTCTGCACAGCACATCCACTGGAAATTCAACCCTCCTACAGCATCTTGGTTTGGGGGATTTTGGGAACGTATTATTCAAATGATAAAACGCATCTTAAGAAAGATTTTAGGAAAAGCCTCATTGTCGTATGAGGAATTGTTTACTATACTGTGCGATTGTGAACAAATCATAAATTCCCGACCTCTGACATATGTGTCAGAAGATGTGAATGATCTATCACCCTTAACCCCATCAATGTTCCTTCAAGAGGTAAGGTCTTCAAATGTGACTGACATTGACACTTTAGATCACACCGGTCTAAACAAGAGGTCCCAATACAAACAAAAATTGAGGAATCACCTTAGACAATGATTTCGAATCGAATACCTAGGTCAGTTGCGACAACAAACAATTCACCGCAAGAAAGTTAGGCCACTGACACTAGGAGACATTGTTCTAATTGAAGATGACACTAAAAAGCGTGCGTTTTGGTCATTGGGTCGAGTGACTAAACTTATGCCAGGCAAAGATGGCCTGCCAAGGGTCGCACAAGTAAAAACGGAATCAGGGGAGTTCTTAAGACCCATTAAGAAACTCTATTATTTAGAAATTCAAGACTCTATAGATCTTGTAGCAAACTCTAACGTTGGTAATGGTGTACGTACTAAAAGTGGTCGAACTGTTAATGCACCAGATCGTTTAAGCTATTAAGAATGAAACTTAAGAGAATTTAATATTTAGAATATTTTTTTCAATTTATACTTTTCTTGCATTTAAATTTATATGTATATATATTTTGGCATTAGTTAGTAAGCATTCTTTTAGTTAGTACATAATTCATTGTTTTGTGTTCAATGAACAATATGTGTGTATTTGTATATAATTTTGTATCCTTTTTGTATATTCGACTTTGCTTTTGTGGGGAGAGCTGAAGTAAGTAAAAATTTGAGTTTATAAGTTTAAACTCAAAGGTGGGAGAATGTTGCAGACCGGCCCACTTGGGCATGACTCACTGTGCTAAGAGGCCCCATTTGGGTTGGTATGTGGCATCTTCCACTTGAGAAGTTTCGGTTCGGATTTCGAACAGAGAGAGCACCAGGCCGCCATTGAGTATGGTCGGAAAAAAGACAGCTCCTCCACATAAGCATTGTTTGAGAAGAAAATAAAAACAAGTTAAGTTTTTAATAAGATGTCCCTTCTCCTTGAGTCGCCGAACTAAAGAAATGCCTCGAACCTGGTAGGTTTGTAAGTGCATTCATCACAAGTAGTAAACAAACTTCAATAATTTTGAATTTAAATTATTTTTAAAAAAAATCATCTCAATGTTTTAAATTTGAAAAATAGTTCAAAGCAGAAATTTTTTATTAACTTTTATATTTTGCATTATACTGGGAAAACTGGTAATATATGAATAAATATATACTATTTGTATCTCTATTATGTACGTATATTTTTAATCTAATAACAACAAAATTATATTTCTACTTTAAGTGCAACTAATTATTTTGTTATGAATCAATATCAAGCTTCAGAATAAGATTGTCTGAATATGTAACTTTAAACTCGTTTTTTTCAGTGATGATTTTATCATGTTTGAATTGATATAAAGTCAGAACTATTTGGAGAAACCGCTTCAAATTTGCTACAGTGTGTATTCAGGTATATTACTTTTATTTGTCTTTAGGGATTAGAAATAATTATACCATATTTTTTTTAACAAATAGTTTGCCAGATGTTGTAACATGTTTTTTTTAAAAATAATTTTTCAAAAAAAAAAATTCTTTTACAAATATCAAAAGTAAATAGTTTGTTACACATTCTTACATTTATAAAAATACCAAATTATAGTATTTAAGAAAATATTTCCTTGATTTATCAAATGACCCGGCAGGGTTTGCAATGCTAAGCAAAAAAAAAAAAAAGCGCCACTTTGCCAAAGCAGCCAACAAGGAACGAATGACCGACGGGACTAGAGCTTATATATACTCTGATCAATTCCTCACGTTAAGTCATGTACGTAAAACATATTCCGGAACCTGAACTACAGTTCGTAAAAAATTAAAACTAGTATTGGTAGAACCGTATCACTGCAACCTGTAATTTAATATAAGAATATTTTTTTAAAATTAAAAATCAACAAAGATAAGGAATTTTTTTAATTTGTATAAAAAAAAATGTAAGTTTTTTTTTTGTAAATTTTATTTAAAGAAAATATATAAATATTTTTAATGTTTGACCATTTGATTATGTTACATATATGTAACAAAAATTTATAAAGATATCTGGAAAATTTAAAAAAAAATTTGTCCTATGTCCTAAAAAAAATGTGACTTTTTGCAGAAATTTACATAAATGTATAATCAGCCAAGTATCAATAGCAATTTTTGTGTTAAATGTTTGCCAATAAAGAATAAAAGGAATGATCTTAGAAAATTGGAGCCACAACACAATAAAGCAGATGTTATAAAAACTATGCATATAAAAGCAAGCATTATATGAGTTATGATGATTGGTATTTGCAACAGGTATGTTAACCAGCAATTAATAATTTTCCTACAACCTTTCCCACAGCTTCTTCGCCCACCAACAGAAACTTGAACTGCTTCTCTCCACTGGAGTACTGATCAGTCGTCATGTTGGAGTTCCGAATGGCAGCAGCATCACAATGAAGCTACACCAATCTTCTGAATAGGTCTACCCTACAGAGATAAAGTATGCAATCAATAATCAAGTGATTTACAGCAGTTTTTATGCAAAATAATTCCTTTTATTTTAAATTAAAAGTTGAGATCTTGTCGAAACAGTTGTCAGATTTATAGGACTGTAGGAAGGTTGGAAATAAAATATTAAAAAAAAAATTAGTCAGCCATTGACAACAAATGTAGGATTCAGGACAGTGACATATTTTTTAAATTTGTTGCTTGGAGGCTACACAAATTTCCTTCATCAAGAAAGTATATATAATATTTATTTTTGTTTATCAGATATCAATAGAATAAATTAAAAACAAATAAAAAAATACTTACAATGCACATCATTCAAAATAAACAACATCACAGTAAATTTCTAGTGTACGGTGCTCCGTTGTCGCCAAGTAAAAAAAATAAGTTTTTTTTTGTTGACAAATTTAAAAAAAGGTTGCCGTACATCATGATATTGCTAAGAAAGTCATGAAATAGGGTTGCCAAACTATAAAATTTATCGTCCACCAATTGTCGCCAAATCGCATTTGGCGGGGGCACCGTACACTAGAAATTGACCAACATCACACATAAGACATCTTAAAGGTGAATATTATTCAAAATATCATAGACTAGCATGCACGCGCAATAATTGTCGTATGAACAACCACCTCCCCCTACACACACACACATTCATTGTAAAGGTGAAATATATTAACACATTTTTATAATAAAAAAATTATAAAAGTTCAATGCTTCTGGTCATTTATAGATGGAAGCATGATAACTGTTTGCTAAAAATCACAAGTTTAAATGATTTATTTTAAACACATTTAAAAAAAAAATGTTGATATTTCTGAGATGAACATATAATTCGTCACTGTTCCTGAAAATTCTTTTTCTTTTGATACCATATGTGTTAAGATTCATGTAGTACAAGTTCCGTAAAAGAGATCTTTACTACAGAAATAATACATATGATAGTTTATAGATCTTAGATGAAAAAAGAAAGTACTCTTTTGAATATTAATTTAATAAACTCAGTCCCCCTCTATTTTTTCTATTTTCACAGCCTATAGTCCCTTTAGCCCCCACTGTAACAGTACTATTCAGAAAAGGGGGTTGGCAACAGATATTTTTGCTGAATTTTTTCATAGATCCAATAGTATTTAAATACTTTCATAAAACAGTTAAACTTTACAATGCAATACCCTACCTCCTGTCAATTCTTTGGTTAATCTGTCTTATTGGTTCATGCTGATTTTTTACCAAATCTGAGAACACAGCGCCAAATGTTTAGGGATGAAATGATGGAGTTATTTGATTGGCGACCAAACCTGTTTTTGTCACCAAGGTAGCGTGTTGCGATTATAGGATTTTCAGAAAAGTTGCCAGGGAGACCCAATAAGACAAATTAATCAGTTCTACAATTGGTTATCATATTTTTAGATCTATAGGAAGCCTATCACAATCTAAACTTTTACCTAGGAAAATCATGAAAAATTGAGAAACTTACAGTGGTTTTGGGTTGTTAAATGGAATTGATATTACCCTTAGCAATCGTGCTTTATATTCTTGGTATTAGCTAAAGTTAGCATGCCCAGAGTTCTTATAAATGTTACTTCAGTTTTTTCACTCAAGACTAAAATATAGAGACACTTTAAAATTTTCAGATAAAATATAAATAACAATTTAATTTCTAAAAAAATAATGTCAGATAACCATATTCATGGAGTTCATGGACTAACCACCAAATGTTTTTGAAAAATGAAATCATTTCTTACAAACTCAAAATATATTTACCTTAAAATTCCCAATAAAAAAAGTATTTGTACTAGAATGAGCTTTCGGATAATAATAGTCGGATATTTATTTTTCTGTATCGGTTATAAATAATGCTCAATATCGCCTTACTGAAGTATACTTTACCAATACCTTTATTACTATGATAGTATGAAATCTCATAACTAAAAATTTTCAATATTCATTTTAATAACAATACCAATACTAAACAAAAAAGATATTGCCATCAAATAATATCTACTAATAACTTCGAAAATAAGAGTATATTTGCCTGAAAGTAGCGTTCTCGTTAATTAAATTTAAAATTTGTGAATATATCCCTTAACGCAAAGTTCAGAAATAAAAACAATCTTACTTGCTTTTGATAAAATTAATAATGTTTTAAAATCGAATTCAAAGTTTTATGGTGATGACAGCTGACATTTAAACAGCATTAAATGTTTTAGAAAGTTTTGAATGGCAACAGCGTTGCAATTGTTTGGAAACAACAAATCTTCAATATTTCAGCTTTCTATAAAAATTATTAAAATTGTTAATTTTACCTCCGTTTTTGAGTCAAAATATCAGTATCTCAAGTTATAGTTCAAAATGGAAACGGACATTTTGTCAAATTCCATTAATAAGTTAGACGATTTTTATAAGTAGCTACAACGAATGTATATTTTTTATAATGCAAAACGTACTAAATGTTCCCAACATTTAAGTGAATGAATTTTAAATCAAACGCTACGAATTTTTAGCTGTGCACGTCTAACAATTTTAATGGCAAAGCGCCTTTGTTTTGAATTATTTTTAACTTGTCGCTTTTGTATCGTATTTTAATAAATATATATTTTAAAATGTTTGAAGTACCTAGTGTGAACAGTAAGGACCAGTTTTTAGAGCAGGCAAAGGCTGCTCGGTTGGAAAGGGCGTTTGAGAGGAAAAAAGAAAGTGCTGCTTTAACTATACAGGTACGATATTTAATTATATTTATTTTTAAATAAAAATGTATGTTTTATCTGAATTTTTTTGTGATGGAAAGTTTTAGTATTGTTTCAAAGAGAGGAGTATTTTGGTAAAAGTAAATAATACGGGGACACTCCGTCAAATCAACTTTCAGCAACAACTTTGGAAGGCCTTGTGTTAACTGGGAAGGCCTAGTGTTCCCGTTTCAAACAATTGGATATCAATCTGACGTAAACAAGTGGGTGGGCTATGTGCTGTAAATTAAAATGGCCTGGATGTGTTTTAGGACACTTTTTTTATTATAGTTTTATTTGGCAATTTTTAATAGATAAATGCAGTTTATGGCAACCCCTCTCACTTCTTAGGTTATCATTTTCCGATACCTTCCATTCTGGTAACCCAACAGGCAGTGTAATTGTCGACGAAAGATTTAGTAAAGATGCCTCAAACGACTGCTTGAAGAAGTTACCAGCTGCTATCCTAAGTAGTCGTATACCACAGTCATCTGGTAAATTAAATCGAGGTTAAGAGTCTATGACATTAGTGCACATGTTAAATGTTGCTGTCATCATTTAGATTAATCTAAATGATGTTTGGTAATGACCAAACTTGTCGCAAAAAAAAACCATTCCAAGTGTCCTAACTATATATTTTTTCCATTTAACCAATTAAATACACAGAATAAAAGACTTATCTGATGTCATTTTGGGAATGGTTAATAAATTATATAAAGCAATTACTAAATATTCTAAGTAATTACAAAAGAGCAAATAGTCGAATTAACACAATCAATAATTACAAAATAGCAAATGGAAAACTAAAAATTTTGATTTGAGGTTTCCCATGCTTGTAGAAATACATTATATGCAACTATTTGCACACACATAATTTTGAGTTAGACAAAAATGTAAAAATATTATATTCTTCCTGATGTATTATGTTGGCAACAAGCGCTACGGGCAATAAGCAAATTGTGATGTGACGTCAACAGTTATGATTTCTTAATAATTAGAAGCAGAAACTCAGTTTATGAGATCCCCGCTATTCACCTCAAAATGACTCGACTTATTTTTCTTCCCCGATTTTCTTACATATTGCAAATTAAAGTCCCTAATGTTTCAGGAGCCCCAGTTGCTCAGTTGGTAAGGCGTTCAGCTACTAATCAGAGGATTGGTGGTTCGAATCCGGGAAACGGACTTGACATAGAAAAGTAAAAAAGTAGTGATCTTGCGATCGGAGGGTTGCCAGCTTCGCTACAAAAATACTAGAAAGTCGTCCAGAATATCCAACAAATTATACTGGCGTGTATACGGGACAGGTGCACGATACATCTGATCGGGGTCCAAAGTCCCGACGTCTATTGAAGGCGTTGGGTGCCAGTTCAGGTGTTTCCTTGTCATCTGACCATGGTTCTAAAATAACGAGGTGCGTGTATGAATGTGTATGTGTTCTCGGGTCTTTCCTTCGAGATGGACCCCGAACCGTCGCCAATAGCCCACTGTGCAGCTCTAGTGCGATATTAATTAACAAAACCAAACCAACCAAACCCTAATGTTTCACAATATTTTTCAGTCGTATGCCCGTGGACACTTTGCTAGGCAGAAGTTAAAGAGTGATATTAGAAAAGAATTCGATGACAGCTTCCTTGAATTCACAGAAGAAAAGAAACTGCAGCCAGGTATAAAAAAAAATCCAATGACTGCTGCTAAATACAGATTATTCAAATTTAAAAGTAAAAATCCAATCAATGTTATTTCAATTGGTATGAATTGTTTTTATTTCCATTTGCAGCTGTTGATATGTACAAAATAATTCGAAGACTGATGTATGTGATAAATGAGGAAAACAGCGATAAAGAGGTATTTGTATATTTTTGTACTCTGTTTCAAAATTGTTCTCTTAAATGATAATTAACGTGTAATTACGTTTGATTGTTTATTTGACAATCCTTATATAAATTTATTTTAACAAAATTTTAATTTAAAGTTATTCTTAATTGTTTGAAGCTAATGTTTTTCAGTAAGGTATGTCATTAATCACTACTAATAATAACTTGATTTTTCTTTATATCAAAAGTTTTATTACAGATAATTGCTCATTATGTCTCACAAACCGAAAATGGTTGAGAAAATCAGTTTCAAAGATACTGTCATTTAGTCTCGATTCCCGAAGATCTAAAAAATAAAATACATTGTTATCTAATTTTACTGGTGTTTTTAATCAGTATTAATATTTGAAAAAGTTTTATCATATCACTATTAAAATTTTAGTAACAAATATGTTTATAATTGCTTTCTGTGAATTTTCTTTTTTCTGTGAATTGTTCTTTGTAATATACATGCTTATTTAATACAATAAATACTTATTTTAAAGAAGATTGTATAATAAATTAGGTAAATAACTAAAAAGAAAATCCCGTTATCTTAGGAAGTTTTGTGTGAATAACTAGTTAAAAAAATCTCAAATTAAAAATAATATTTCCTTGAATATGCTTAAAATTATATACATATATAGAATAATTGCAAAATGGCAAGCAATGGGTTAGTTCAAATCTTGGAAATTATTGTATTTATTTCGGTCTCATGATTCCAGTATATAAAAACAATAAAGACATTCTTCTGCAATGTATTTAATTTATTTAATATTTTTAAAGCATATTTTGTGAGGGTATTTATGTACATATACTTTTTTCCTACTTTATTCCTATCCAAAACTGATTTGCACAAAGTAATGAATATTACTCATTGTTTACTTTTATACGTGAAATCTTTTGATATACCTTTTTATCCATCATGTATTTTGTCAACTTCTAGAAAAACAGATAATATTTTTTATTGTAGGGAAACAATTTCATGTTTTTAAGATGTACATATATCATATTTAATCGTTAATATTATAATAAAACTGATTTCTTTTCTTTTTTAGAGATTCGAAAAAGTCTGTAAATATATTATTGCAAGTGTTGAAACAGATTCCTTAAAGGTATGAAATTAATGCATGTTTGTTATTTATTTTAATGTGATCATAATTAGCAAAATTAAATTGTGGAATTGTTTAGTGTCATATTATACTATTTGATGAGATTTTATAGGCCCCTTTATTTTTATTTCATGTTTACAAGAAACCTTTTTAATTAATTCAATATTTTTTTTTCTTTTAAAAATTCTTAGAACTTTTTGTGCCCAAGAACCTTAAATATGTTTATAAAATGGCCCACATCCGAAATTTTAGTTATCTTGTAAAATATTACAAACTCTACAAGTATTTTTTTGATTTTTAAAATGTTTTTTATGAAAATGAATTTCAATATTTTCTTTATTCCAGAAAAACTACATTGCAGTGTCTTTCAACAAAGAATTTGCAGTACCATGGATACATCACATTAAAACCTTGCTCTGGCAATGTTGTACATATTTAAAAACCTTGAAGGTACATTTAAAATATTCTTTATTATATTTTTTCGTAGGGTGTCTTAAAAAAACATGAAATGTTAAAAAAAAAATCTGAAGCATGTTACATTGTGTTTTTTTAATAAAAATATTTGCCATTTAAAAGACCTTTCAATAAATGAAATTTTTAGAAAATTCTCAGAATATTGTGTGAATTCATTCTTTACTGCCAGATTCATTTGTAAAATGATCCAATACTAAAATTTTTTGTGTATAATAGGATATTTCATAATTTTCACAAAATTATTTAAAAGTCCTCTTTTTGAATAATTTAAAGTAAACTTCATAAGAAATACAACTCTAATGTGAATTGACTAAACTATCCAGTCGATTTATAATCTCGAAATATGAACATCACTTTAACAGGGTGACCATAAATAGGTAAAACTAGAAAATCAGGGCATTGTCTGGGAAATTGGCAATTCTGGAAATATCAGGAAGTTGTGGAAAAATTCTATAAAATCATCGAATTTGACAACAATTTTCGTTACACATTTGAATTTTTTCTATGAAACATCACTGATTGACCGCTTATATTCAAATAATCACTAACTGCAACAGAAACAAGGGAAAATGGACTTTTAGATCACAAAATGTTTTTTTAAAAATTCTGTTTAAAATCATAGAAATTCATCAAAATGCCAGCATATTTAAAAACTATAGCAGCACTGATTGACTGGTGAAAAAACAGATACCTGCTCACTTAACCAAAATTTAATATATATATAAATAGTTAAAAAAAACACCATATTTTTAATGAAATTTGAATTCTATGTGTTTGAAATTGCCAAAATATTATATATTTTTGTCGAACTCTGAAAATGATTAACTTTTGTCAGCAAGTGCAATGTCAACTGTTTTTGGTTTACTCAATGTTATACAGTGTTAGTGCATTTCCTGTTATCAGGTTAAATTTAATTTTATGAAATCGGTATCTTTACTATCACATTGAAAAAAAAAGTGTTTGATAATGAAAAGTAATGGTGAAATATCAGGGAATTTTAAATTGGTTTCTCTGTGGACACCCTGTTTTATTTTAAAAACTTAGCAATGCATTCTTTTATTTGCATGTTTAGTTCTCATAATGCATTAAGCATTGCTATGTAACATGTATGTTTTTAGGCTAAATGATGTGTATTTTTTATTGCCCGTTCATTTAGATGCAAGGTTTGATTGTCTAATAAATCTGTGGTATTTCGTGTTTTTACAGCCCGATAGCTCTCAAGACACAAAGTCCATTGTTTTATATCTTCACATGCTGATCTCTTTTACAAGCATCAGTACCTGGAAGATTTTAAACAATAAACAAAGTAATTTATTCTTTAAATTATCAATTACAGCCATGATTTATTATTGAGTAAAATAGTGTATAATGTTATTGACTTGTTAGCATTAACATTTATATTAAGTGTGTAAAAGCTTGTAAGTTTTGAGGGTAAAATCTATATATTTGTTTATATTATATTTAAGTATTTTTAAAGAAATGTTTTAAAACATAAATGTTACATTCTTTAACAAAACTTGCCAGTTTCTTCAGTTAGAGATAATCTGTTACATTCTTTCTATTTAAAATATATATACAATTGAATCAGCATTTGCAAAAAGGAGATCTGTTGTATAGGCTTAACATAAAACATATCCCTTTTTACAAAGGAAGTTTTCAATTGTTATACTACTTATAACATGCAGCAATATTTTTTATGAACTAACTTCATAGTGAATGGGATTACATATAATCTTAAAGGGTTTTTCTTCAAAAAGGTTAATAATTAGTAAATAGCTTATTCTAAAATGATGTTTTATTAAATAAGTTTTTAAATTGAATTAGAATTATTTATGCTATTGAAGTTGCATAAGGAAAGTTAAGTTTTTGTGTCAAAAATAGTCATAGAGGTTAATAACATCTGATTAATTGTCTATCATCTATCGTCTATCATCAAAAATAGTCATAGAGGTTAATAATATTAATTAAGAGCTTAAGAGGTTAATTCTTATATATATATATAAGAATATGCTTGATCTGTGATTGAGATGAAGAAAAAATGTGGTTTTCTCAATTCAATATCTGTTTGATACAGGAATAAATATTTATTAATGTATGTCAAATAAAATTTTTATATATATATTTTTACTTTAACTGCTGATGATTTCTATCATTATTCATTTTGATCTTTAGGTGAAGCTTTGAAGCCAGCCATGAACCAGCTGTGTGCTAACATAATGGGCCATCTGGTTACAAAGGGTCTCTATTCGGTGTTGCAGACTCTTCTGCTGAAAGGACTCGTACGAGTGAAGCCATGTCTGAAGAAGGCGACTCTGCTGGCAATCACAAATCTATCCATGCGGTGAGGACTCATTCCCTAATTTTCTTTTTTTTTCTGCTGAATAAATTTTAAGTAATATCAAACTGCCCTTTTCCATTAAGCTTTCACTTTTCTTACAATTTGACTTTATTAGTCTTTAGTTGTTCAAATTTTGTGTTTTTGGCATTTGTAGCATTTTACAGTTGCAGAAATTAATCTACAATTAAGGAAGTGCATCACTTGTATTAAACTTCTGGTTATACATCATTTAGTCTTTTGTATTTAAAGTCGTGAAAGTTTTAAAACTAAAATAATTTAAACTGAACTGGATCATTTTAGAAGCTTAAAAATGTATAAATTAAACCGTTCCCCTCATATTTAATTGATCAGGTATTATAATTTTCTCAAAATCAAAATTTGAAACCCTTAGAAGATTAATTACATCATTTCAATTCTTCGGTACAGTTGTGGATTTAAAACTGCTAATTTCATTAATATTTTTCTTGTTCTCTTTCAACAAAATTAATTTATAGTTAAATTTGGTTGTATGTTTGACAACCCTTATAGATATTTATTGTAATTATTTTTGCCTCTTAGGTCTGAAAATAATCAAAAGACATTCTTTGTAGCATTCCTAAAATTGAAATTTTATTTTGCCAGCTTATTTATATTATCATTTATTTCTTGCCTTATTTATTACAATAAATTATTTTTTGAATGGGTATCATAGTTGGTATTACGTAAAAATCTGTCACTTTTAACAAGAAGGATCAATGTCAATTTTATCAATTAAAAAAACTATTTTGAATATATCAATTTTAAACTTCTAAATAAAATATAAACAAATGTGGTTAGGCTTCAAATCAAACAACAGTGATTTCCGTAACATTGCAACAAGGCTGAACCTCAAACTTTGGAAGTCATTTTTCGGACATCCTAGTGCTTGTTCCAAGCCACAGAAATGTTCTCATGTTTTCTTAGAACAAGTTTCTGGTTGCGTTTTTACTTAAATTGTATAAATAAATTACACAAAAGTATTTTTTTTTTATCTTAAAATTATTTTTTGTTTCTTATTGCATTTTATAAGAAACTGTAAATATTTTTTTTTTATTGAAATGTTTCTCTTGAACTAATTAAAAAGAAAATGATCTTTGTTGGGCAAAACCATTCTTTAAATAATAATGCAAATTGTGTTGAATTCCTAAGCACCTTTCAACTATAAACAAATGCTTATATGTATTTTTTAAATCTCTTTCTAGTCCTGTTGTGTCATCTCAATTTTCCAACAATTTAGTGAACTTATTTCTGCTTCACATTTTGTCTGTTCCTGCACTTATTCTCCACTTCTGCAACTCTGCACCTGAAGTACGTCAACTTCTTTTTTATCTTGAAACTTGCATAATTTTTATGATTAGTCAATATAAAATGTCCCATTTTTAATTAGATGTAATTAAAAACGGACAACTTTTTATAAATGCAAGTGTAACCATTAGCCATTTTGCTCACGGTGGATTTCGCACACACATATTTACAAATACGTATATGATAAGATCAAGTGGTGTCCATGGTAACCACATGCGTTAATAGGAACCGTAGAGACCAATCGAAAATTTTAGGTTAATTTTGGAAGTAACTGAAATTTTTACGAGTCTCTATCACAGAGAATTGTGCAAAGAAATCCTTTTTTTTTTATATTGAGATTTTTGTTGACATGTGTCATTATTTGGATATTTCAATGTGACAACATAACCTGGAAAACAATTATCATGGATTTTTTTTAATTCTGGAAATGTCAGGGAATTTTTCCAATCTCAAAAGATCAGGGAATTTTTTTAATTTGGATCATTAAAACGACAATTTTCATCTATTATGCCCTTTGTTGTGGATAGTTTAGTTGTCAAAATTTCCTTTTAGTTCTGAAAAAGAATTTAAAAAAAAAACATGGTTATGCACATTTTCATATTTTTATTTTTGTAAAAATTTGAACCACTGCTGGAGGGAGAAGCAAAAGCAAAGTGCTTTGGACATTAAATTGTATGCAACATGTAAGGGGGCTAATGAATATGTGATTTATTGAAAATTGAAATAGGAAATATTTAGCATATAAAATTATCTCCAAAAGAAATTATTGGAAAAACTTGGTTTTTTGCATTAGAGCATGAAATAGTTATTCTTAGTTAGTCAAGTTTTTACTTGTAAAAGTTCTCTTTTATCAAAAAGAAGGTTGGCTGCTAATTTGTAGATTAATGGCACAATATAAACATTATCTAAAAAATAGCATTATTAATGGGGGGTGGGGGTTAAAATTTTAATCTATTAACATATAATGGAATTTTATTC
This sequence comes from Troglohyphantes excavatus, assembly GCA_963932185.1. Lineage (NCBI taxonomy): Eukaryota > Metazoa > Arthropoda > Arachnida > Araneae > Linyphiidae > Troglohyphantes > Troglohyphantes excavatus. Next base: position 69,407,652 of record OZ010674.1, on the reverse strand, counting down.
TTGTATCTTAAGTTAATTTGGATGAGTTTTTATTTGGATCTTTTGAAATGGAAACTTGATATATTTAAGTTTATACTCATTGCAAACTCAATTTTAGTGCTTGGCAGTATTCTCCAGTCACGACATTTTCAAACACTCTTTGGATCTCCTTGTGTCGGAACAAAATACGAGGATCCTCTTTAACGCTCTTGAGGGAAATTACGCTCTTTGCCTTATTGGTAAGTTACACAAACTTATGTTTAAATCGAACAATTTTCCTTTGCTTATTATTGAATGAATCCTTTTCTATTCTAACACACCTCCCCTTTAACAAGATTTATCATTTATCTGCTTTGTACTAATGTTCATGGACATTCCATATATGTCGAATTCGTACAAATTACATATACACTGTTAAGATTTTAGCCATTTGTGGGTTGTATGAATAGATTATGAAAGTACATAAAATGCGTGGGACGGTATTCTGTCCCCAGCTGAAAATATTTTGGATTTCCTGTCATCAGCTTTGATTAGGTCCTTTCTTACAAAGGTCAATCAGGTTTGATTGAGTTCTTAATTTACACTCCATTTTTAGGTAACATGATATGGCAGCTAAGACATAACTTGTTAGACTCTCGACGACTCCTTTTCTGGTAAAAGATTTTATGCAGAGACTTTCCTCTCATTGTATTATTAAATGTGGCCCTAAAAGTCTAATGTAACCTTCCCCCTTAAAGCAATGATTACCTTGATCATAGCTTCCCTATCTTACCTCTACCTACCATTGCGCCTTTATTGAGTCAAATGTTTCCTCTTGTTTTTGCCGGTTTAGGAAAGCTTATTCAAGTTGCCCATGCAAACAGCTTTGCCCCATCGGAAAACCTGAATCCCCTACAAACCCATAGAGCCCATCTATTTTTGAATTTATTCTTCTATAGGACTGCCTATATAACATTTTAAGTGAAACCTACAATGGGCAACATTACCTAGGCTTTCCCTTTAGGCATCTAAGGGGATGCCACTTTTGTGTTACGTTACACTGGTTAAATTTTTTTTTAATAATGCATGTAGAGTTTTTCAATAGCCAAAACCTTTGAAAATCTATATTGCTGTATATTTTTTAGTTTTTAAATGACCTAATTTCATAAAACTTTCCTTTACAAAATTCTATTTCTCATTCTGTATTTATTTTTAAGAGTATCTTATTTTACTGTATATGTATTTATACCTATTTTACTGCCTACGTATTATAAATAACATATTTTTACTTATTTTACATTAATACATAATATTAACATATTTTACACTTTGTAATGTTGCTAACTTTGTTGATTATGTTAATTTTCAAATATAATTTTCTTAAAAATAAATTTTAAAAGTTTGAGCTAAGAATATTATGAATGCCAAAGAAAATAAACATTAACTAATAAAGAAAAGCTAGTTAAATAATTCATTTCATTGCCAACAACTTATGTAGTAACTAAAATTCATATTATATATATTTTTTTAAGCTACAGTTTGCTAAAAATATTTTATACATTCATAAAGTTTGATTTAACAATATTTGTCCGTAACTTCATTCCAGTCAGTCTGTTATAAATGAAACGTTTTAGTTCGAAATATTAAAAAAAAATGTATTTGTAACCAATTGGGAACTTCAATATAGTTTAAGTGTTTTTTCTTCTTCTTCTTTTTTAGCTAATCTCATACATATGGCACATTCTGATCTTGATGTAAGTTTAAATGTATTACCTTTTTTACATACTTGAGACTGTAATTTGTTGTAAATACCATAGTTGTTAGTTAAAACTTTGTATTTATTTAAAAAATACTGACTACTTACTGTTAGTTTTTGTAAGATATTAATAACTTTTCTATTTTTATATAATATAATTTGATAATTTTTTTTTCAGAACCTTCAATTAAATTTATTAGATTTTATTGTAAGTATGACATTTTATTCAGTTGTTTTTCTACTTTATAAATGATTTTATAATTAATTAAATTATTGTGTTTTGCTCCTGTAGAATGTCATCACAAGAATTATGGAAAGCTGCCAGAAGTATGTCGTCAATAAAAAATCAAACCTAACACATTGGCATCCAGTTTTGGGGTGGTTTGCTCAAAAATTAGATCATGGGTAAGGAAGTTTTTATTTTATTGATACACATGCAAAATGCTTAGTTATTTCCAAAATTAATGCTAAGCCACTGTATCAATCTTGTACATTATTTTTAAAAATAGTTTATTTAAAAAAAATTGTACATTTTTTCAAAGTATATGTACAGATTTAAATGCAATTCTAATTATCCTACTAATTACTTCCATGTGAAAACTTGAGGTTTAACAAGCTTCTTCCTATCAAAAGATTTGCTAATGCATGCATGATTCTTGCATAAATTTAAATAGGTATTTAAATAATTTACAGTATTTTATTGTGATTTATTGTACATCAATTTACAATATTTTATTTATATTAGAAATAAATATAATAACAGCATTTAAATTATTTTACAATAGCTGTGCATGCCTCTTTTATAGCCAATTTTAGTATTCGCAGGCCCATCTGCATTTTAAATACAAATTTAATCTAAACTATTCGCAATTCCGAGTAATGTTTTATTTCTGTAAAAATTGCTTGTAGACACGCCTTCAAAAAGCAGTTTAAAATTGATCCCCAATGCTATTTTCTCTTATATTATTTTATATTCCCTGCATAATCAATTCATCTAAAGCAAAATCCTTGATTCAAATTTGTTCAGTATGTCTCAAGGCTGTAGCTTAAAACAAGAAAATCCCATGTATATTTTATAAATAAAAAAAAACTATTTTAAATATATCCATTTTCTTTTTTAACTTGTAAATGAAATAGAAACCAATGTCGTCATACTTCTCTAATCCTTCAAATCAAACAATTCTTTGATTTCCCTAACATAGCAACAAGGTTGAGCCTCCAACTTTGAAGCCATTTTTCTCAAAACTGTCAATTACAACATGGGACCTTTTTGTTCCAAGCCACAGAAGTGATAAGCATATATCATACATATTTCATTTATATGGAAGTAAGATTTATTAATTACTGTTTCACCTCCCTTCCAGTCTCCATGAGTCCCTCTCTCTGGTGAAGAAGCAGGTGCAGCTGCTGTGGAGTGGAGCCATGATCAAGACAATGTTCTCCCACCTGGTGGAATGCGTCCTGGTCGCCCCCCAGCCAGCCAGTCCAACTAACCAGGGTGCAACTTCGCCTGTTAATTCCCCTTTTAGATCCAGTACGTACTTGTATTTCAAGTTGTAATTGTCTTTTTTGAAGTTTTTGCAGAGTTTGAATTTTTTTTAATTGAACTAAGAATTGAAAGCTGCTTATTCCCACAAACCCTCAGGGATTTTCCCATGTCTGTACTCAAAGCCACACAACCTATTCCTCCAAAGTCCCGCAGATTTCTAACGAAGCTACAAAGACATACTTTAGCTAGATCTTGGAAATATTTTTTTAAAGAGGTTTTTTTGTGTTATCATGAACATTATGATTTGCTTGTATTGTTTATTTTTTCAAAAAAAAGTTTGGGTATTTATACAGTATAAACTTTTTGTACTGTAACTAAATGCTGCTTTTCACTATATATTTATTTTGATTGTACTTTAATTTAATGTGTGTTTTAAATTGTATTTATATATTCTGTTTAGGTATATTCAAGAAAGCTTTGGAAAAAGCTTCCTCTAGTCGCTTAAGCACTGTTCGCTACCGAAGATTGGGAAGTCCAGAAACGACACTCGTTGCCTTAACCTGCAATCTGTATGAAACCGCACTTGCTACCCTGTCACAAATGAAACTGGACATATTAACAGGTGATAATTCGGTTTGAAATATGTATTTTTATTAAGCCATGAAGTTTTCTGCTTATAGATGGACACATTACACATATTTATTTCACAATAAATTTTTTTTGTGTTTGAACTTATAAAGGCTTTTGATTAAAATACCATGCGTTTTAAAAATTTATATTTTTATAGTTCTACCCCTCTAATAATCTCTTGATAGTTATGTAATCTAGTTTGACTATACTATAGTGTTCTAAATATTGATAGACTTTTTAAAAATTATGTCTTAATAAAGGAATTTTTAAAAAATAAATTTGTTTCATTTTAAGGTACACATCGATGGCTAAATTTCGTTTGTACAGTTTTTTAAGGTGTCTATAGAGCAAACTACGCAACTCTGATATGACCATTATCGATGGCTAAAAGCATAATCATTGTATATCTATTTTTTGGCCTAAATGAGATATTGGTATCAATGTAAAGTTGGACTCTAGCTGTTTTCTCCTGCGCACATATTGTATGTTCTTTCCAAATAGTAATTTTGTTGTGCAGGTTTTTAAATTTCCCAAATTTCGAAATATTCTTTTTGTGTTTTCCGAAAGTTTAAAAATGCGGACTTTCAATAATTAGCCATTAACATGTTGTCTGAAATTTTTTTAATATATTTTTATTCAGCCTTTCAAAATTTCATACAGTTTATTATTAATATAATTAATATTTTACTTATAATTTTATTCTATTTATACTTACCCAAATTCTATTTTATTTAAGAAAATTCATTTTCGTTGAAAAAGTTTTTAAAGAAACACTTGCAAACTTCTGTAAAATAATAAAATTTAACTTCTCAAATACTTAAATTTTTTAACACATATATTTAATTATAAATGAAAACCATCTTCAAGTTATTCCATTTGTTATGTATCTAAAATTTTAATATTGGGTTAGTTTAACCTTATATCTTTTAGAATACAGTATCTTTATAATCTTTTTTCACTGCATGAAGAAGCTGTTTATAGATGCATTTTAAAATTATGGGATTGCACATTTTCTTGTTTATGCTAAGTTGTATTCTAACATGCCAACGGCATTTATATTGGAAGTTTGTTTATCGTAAATATTTAGATAATTTGATAAAAAAAATATTATTTCATGATTTTGTTCAAATGTATGTATTCATGTTGTTTCCCGAAGAGAGAGATAATACTTTTGCTTTATTTCTAGGTCTATGCTATCAAGATATGGTTTTACCAAACCTATGGAAATTTATAAGCAGTCTTGGTCCTGGCAATGGATTGAAAGCTTTCTTGGATCACTTAGCTGTCACCACTAAAACCTGTAGTCCCGAATTCCAGATACTAGTTCTATTCTGTGATTGTGCTACACATCTCATAACGTAATTTTAATTTTTCATATTTCGGATTATTTACATTCTGTAAATGATAATTTGTTTTATGATTTATTTTGTGTGATTTAAAAACACCGTATATAATTAAATCTTTCATTACTTAGTAGGAAGTAAAAGCAACTAAACCTCCTGACACCTATTGTTTAATTTATTAGACATAATGAAGTACCATTATTTAGATGTCTTAGGTTGATACCACTTCTTGTAATATGTTATACTAATGTGTTTTTAAATGAATTTTTAATTGCCATAGCTGCCATGTTAATTTTGAGGAGAAAGTTTAAAGTTGGATGTTTTGTTGTCACTGAGCTGTTGTGCTATTCTTTATGTTCAGTTTAAAGCTATATTTAATAAATTATGGAAGCTAATTTATAATAATTTTAGATTTAATGTTTATAGTCTGACCAAGGAAAGAAAAATGTTGGCTCCTGCTTAAATCAGAACTTTCCATGGTTGTACTGTAAATGTTAAGTCTAAAATCATTATAAATTAGCTTTCATAATTTCCTTAAACTGTAATTTAAAAAAATGTGCTTGTTCAGATGGCTGAAAAACGTGTTACATAAGCTGGCACATGGGTGTTACGATCATAGGCAAAGGTTGCACAATTGCACGTTAAACCTGACACCATTTCTAGAACCTTGGTTTTGATATATATCTAAATAACAATACCGCACAGGTTATTTTGCGAAAATAAATATCAATTTTTTTTGTGTCTATAACACATTAACTGTAAAATCTAAACCTTAATAAAAACATGCTCACCTCAATGATTTCAACAAGAAAGGCACAATAGCTCAGTGGTAACTGGCAAAATTCAATGAAAGTTTTTCTTAATTTTTGTTTTATAGGGTCATTCCATGTCAAATCAACACAAGAAAATGCATTTTTTTTCATCACCATCTTTGATTTTTATGAAATTTGGTGTACTTGTTATACCTACTAAGAATGTAAAAATGTAAAATTTTAACCACCTCTTAACCTTTTTAGTTATTTGCATTTCAAAATGGCTAAAAACGTAAATCTGCCCTCCGATGGCTGCATTTAAATTACCATAACTCCTGTTCTAACTAACATATAGAAATAACATTGGTATCGTTTTAAAGCTCTTTAAATGACTTTTAAAATGATATGAAACACATGAAGGTTTGGTAAAAAACATTTCAAGGTCATATTATTTGACCTTTGACTTTGAATTTCCAAAAAACAAATTTTTTAATTTTCACTATATTTTTTCCCTGAATACTACAACATATGAACTACATGTATACCAATTTTCAGAGTAGGGCAACAATGGGATCATATATAAAAAAAATTAAGAAACAAAAATATGCACTATATTAGGGTCATTCCATGTCAAATCAAAAAAATTGTAGGAAAAAAATGCACAAGAAAATGCATTTTTTTTCCGAACCATCTTCGATTTTTATGAAATTTGGTGAACTTGTTATACCTACTAATAATGTAAAAAATGCAAAATTTTAACCTCCTTGGCCTATTAGTTTTTTAGTTATTTACATTTCAGAATGGCTAATTTTTGAAATTTTTTTTTAGTGTATGATCCCATTGTCGTCCCACTCTGAAAATTGGTATACATGTAGTTCAAATGTTGTAGTATTCAGGGAAAAAATATAGTGAAAATTAAGAAATTCGTTTTTTGGAAATTCAAGGTCAAAGGTCAAATAATATGACCTTGAATTTTTTTTCACCAAACCTGCATATGTTTCATATAATTTTAAAAGTCATTTAAAGAGCTTTAAAACGATACCAATTTTATTTCTATATATTAATTAGAACAGGAGTTATGGTAATTTAAACGCAGCCATCGGAGGGCAGATTTCCGTTTTTAGCCATTTTGAAATGCAAATAACTAAAAAACTAATAGGCCGAGGAGGTTAAATTTTTGCATTTTTTACATTCTTAGTAAGTATAACAAGTTCACTAAATTTCATAAAAATCGGAGATGGTGAGGAAAATGACTGTGTTGATTTGACATGGAATGACCCTATATTTAGTTATTTGAGCTTATTTCTTTGAAAATTGTTCAGTCAATACGACAAATTTCGAAATTGTACACATTAATTGTAAAATATATTTTTTTTTTTTAAATCTTCTTTGCATATTTTAATACATTTTTGCATGAAATGAACCCTTTATTAAATGCTACATATTGCTTAGTTATATAAATATGTATCTTATCCTTTATTTATTTTATTTGACAGAATATTAGATGATGTTGAATTATATGAACAACAGAAGCCTTTTTGCCTAGAAGATTTGGTATCAATATCTGCCTTTCTAAATCAATTAGTCTTTAAACTTATATGGAATAATTTAATTGGTAAGTTTCATTTCCAAAATATTTTATTAATCATTTATTTTTTCTTATATATGACTGATGATTCTATTATTTAGTAAGTTAAATCTTTATTTTTCAAAATGATTTAATTTGAAAACTTTATTGATGATTATAATTTTACACCCCTTTCTTCTATATTACATGCATTTGCATTTATGTAGAAAAATAACTTAGAGTTTAATTATCCCCCTGATCATGCTCTCTAAAATAATTCAGGCAATTTTTAAAACTTTATATGCCTGAAACAAGTTTATTTTTAAATATTTTCGAGTGAATTCTGTATGAAATAACAACCAGCTGTCCTCAAAAGTTAGGGAGTAAATGCAAGTTGAAAAAATTATTTAAGTTTTCATATTTGCATATGAATTACTATTGAAAATTGATTTTTTCATATATCATAAATTTTAGAATTTGATTGTGTAATATTTTTGTAAAAAGTGTTTCATTAACATATTTATATCTTTAGATTGATTGATCTTTGCTGTTTTATTGACATAGTTTTGTAATTAATCTTATTGATATAAAATTTTTGTATTACAGATAATGTTGTAATACTTGATATTTGAAAGAAAAAAAACTTTATGCAAAACTACTCTTAGTTATATAAGTCTAATCTTTTGGATTGAACGGGATGTATGGTTTGAATCCTAAAAAAAGGACTGGATTTTCATTTTGTATCTTAATTCAAATTAAACAGTATTTATTTGCCTATTTAGTCAATTTTATTCAAGATGACATAATCTACATATTTTATAATTAATGTTATAATTATTTTATACACGACAAAAATGTCAATGAATTCTTGTCAATTATGTTACGTAGGAAATCTTTAAAATATCTGTTTCTGAAGTTGGGAGACATTTCGAGATATTTAAAATAACAGGTTTTGAAAATAAAATATTTTCTGACTCAAAACATGGTTTAAATTGAATAATAAATATTGTTATATACTGAACACTTAACAAAAATGTTCATTCAATCAATATGCAAATACTGAAAATCTCATAGTTTGATCAATTGTTTTTACTTTACCCTTAAGAAAAATTTTCATTAAAAAAAGTTATCTTTCAATATTTTTTACTTCTCTCTTACTTTACCAGATGCCAAAGCGGTGAAGAGCAATGCTCTGTTGACTTCTGCTCATACTCTGCTGATGTTGCTGTATAAAAGAGATTGCAGGCATTCATACACTCCACCTGATCATTGGTTGATTAAGTAAGGTTCATATTTGTATATATATATATATATATATATATATATATATATATATATATATATATATATATATATATATATATATATATATATATATATATATATATGTATATATATATATATATATATATATATATATATATATATGTATATATATATATATATATATATATATATATTTTTTTTTTATTTATATATATAAATATATAAACTAATGTTAAATATTTACTTTCTGTTGTCCCTCATGAAGTATAAAATAATGGAAACATCATTTTCAGTTCAACAGTTTGAAGTCTGTTTTTTAATTTTTTCGAATATCAATAAAAAGAAATGGTGTTTGTAAATATGACATTGTAATATAATGACACAACATCCAAATATTGGAGCTAGGTTATTGTGTCTATTTGGCACAGTAGCAAAGTTTTTGTTGAAATCAGGCATTTTAAGAATTGCTCGATTTTTATGTATTTAAAAAAACTAAAACAGCCTTTGAAAATATTTTTTAAAGATAGTTGTGAAAGGTTTCAAAGAAACAAAAGTTATTTATGTGCCTCAGAGTCAGACTGGCATAAGTCACATTTGGACAATTTTACAGGAGAGGGAAAAATCTGAATCCTGCTCTTATTGCAAAGCATTGGACTTGGGCTTTTATAGCTCTTCATAAAGGTTTAAAAATAATTTGTAAGTGAATTTTGAAGGTATGATTCGATAGAAAACGAACTTTTAAGACATAATCTGCAATAAAACAAAATTTGGACTTGGTCGTGTCTGCCTCTGAGGTACAGATAAGTTTTGATACCATATATAAAACTATCACCGTAAAAAAATAGCCATGTGAAATGGTAATATAAAAAATTAAATTATACATCAGTAGACATCTCCCCCCTTGTATGTTTTAATAATTTTGAAAGACCAAAAAAATACCTAAAATTACAATTTTAGTCTATACGTTATTATGTAGATAATTATTCAATGGGCAAACAAAAGTATTAATTAACTATTCATAAAAAAAAGACGAATATGCTTATCGCTCACGATTTATTTTCCCACAACATGTCCAAATTGAATCTTTTTGTAATATCGAATTAAACAAGCGTCTTTGAATCGCCATGCCTCAGTTAACCTCTTCTTCATTTCTAAGCAGACAATCCAAACCTAATCAAACTAGCTCATAACATTCAAATAAACCAAACTGTCAACTAGGAAAGGAGCACAATGGGCAATTGGCAACATTCCGATTTTCCGATCCAACAATAACAATAAAAAAAGCAGCAATAATACCTCACTAAAGCAATGTTTTAAGGAAAAAGCATTAATTGAATTTTGAAGCATGCTTGTTTTAACATGCACAATTTATATAACTTTTTGTACAACTATTTTTTTCATTCAACACAAAAGTGATTATGTATATTAAGCTTTTTTCTATTTCGATCATTTGCATTGTTTTGCATTTCACAGAGAGATTCGAGTGAGCTCCTTCATGAATGACCTTGAGAAAGGGAAGAAAGCGGCCCAGGTGCTGATGCAGCAAGTGCCTCACATCACTCCACACAAAGAGGTAGACATCTTATTATTAACCATATGTAACCTGGGGTTTCAACCACATGCAATATTTTTTATTCAATGAACACCATAAAAAATTATAATTACACATTTGAAAATTATAATTACACATTTGAAAATTATAATTACACATTTGAAAATTATAATTACACATTTGAAAATTATAATTACACATTTGAAAATTATAATTACACATTTGAAAATTATAATTACACATTTGAAAATTATAATTATATATTAGACAAACAACATTATTCACTTATTAAATGTTATCCTATAATGAAAAAAAGATCATTATAAGGTATACATAAGCATAGTATTTTTCCACTTATTAGAAACCTTCTAATGTGGAAGTTAAAAAAATAAATATTTTGGGTAAAAGTTAAATTGCAATACACATTTGTGTTAGGGAAAATTAAATTAGCAATTCCACTGACCCTCTTAGGAATTTACAGTTCCTTTTCTGTAATTGGCTTTTCATAGAAATGTGTTAGGATTTTATAAAACTTACTCTCAAAATCAAAACTGTTAAAATCAAAATTAGATTTCTTATATAGATTGATTATGGTTTTACAACATTTATTTTAATCATGTAAGTCGAAACTAAAAAGGTATGTGTTTTCTTTCTGGGATTATTTATATTTTTAAAGCGTGAAAATACATGGTAATATTTTGCTTACAGACCCAAGTGTGAGGTTATATTAAAAATATTCATTTATTTTTAAATTGTTAATGGTATATGATTTAAACAATATAATAAAAATAAAAGGACACATTGAGTTTGAATATAATCAAAACATATTTCATTTTTATGCATGTGAAATTGTTTGCTATCATTCCATAAAATCTTTGCTTTTGAAATAGACATTTTATATTACTGTTTTATAAACTTGAAAATAAATTTTATTAATAAAATTTCCTATTTTGGATTTTCTTGTGTCTGCAAATAATAGTTATTGAATTGTAAATTTTGATGTATAAAAGATCTGCTTACAGCAAAGGGAATGTTTTGTAATCCGTAGACATACTCTTTCTTTTGTTGTTATAAACTAATAAATTGCATAAATCTCAGTCTGATTAGTTGGATGTTTTTACTGTTTCACAATATGTCAATTACTCCCACAGAGAGTGGTTTTGTTCAAGAAATATGTAAACAACGAAAAAGAAATCTTGGGTTTGACGGAATCGGCTTGCGCATCTCCACAAAGCACTCTTATCACAGTGCACAGGTCTAGAATTGTGGAGGTAAGGCTCTGGATATCATAACTTAATTGATATTGGAAATTCGAACTAACTTGAATTTTTTATTAAAATTATAATCTTCTTATTTTAATCTTTAGTATTTTGTAATAAACTTTAGTTTATAGAATGTGTTGAAATTATATTATTCTTAATTTAATTCATTCAAAATGTGTTATAATTTTATGAACTCTCAATAATAAAAAGTGAAAATTTAACTGATGTGGATCATTTTGGAATAACTTAGATACCATTAAAATATTGCACTGTTGTTTTCCTTGAAATTTGTTTTTTTGTTTATTTTGATTTAGCATAATTTCGTGTATCTTTTATGCAATAAATTCCTGTAAAATAATTGAAATTTCAGGCTCTTCTTAATTTATTCCTGAAAATAATATATATATATATATATATATATATATATATTATTGTCTTTGCTGTGTTTTGTAAATCTATTTTTTGTTATATTATCTTTTGTTACTAAAAAGTGACATTGTGAGGAGATGTATACATTTTAAATATTTATAGGAAAAAAGACAAAAAATAAGAAGCTTATCAAATCATTTTCCTAAATATAATTGTTAGTTTTTTACAATGCCATGTAGAAAGTTTAATTTTTGCATTCAGCTGCAGGTTAAAACATATTTTTACAGAACTGAATGCAAACACAAATCAAACATTTTTTTTAAAAAGTGAACAAAAGAAAATATTTCATAAAGAACATTTTCTATTTTAATTTATAAACATCACAAGTTACAGTTTCTTAATAAAGTTCTGATGGTTGAAATATATTTTGGCAGAAATAAAAGAGATTTAGGTGTATTGATCAAAATCAAATTACAAATCACTTTAAACAATCCAGAAATATTGTTCTTCAATCAACATGCCATCTAATATGCTTATAGTTTTAGTGCATTTATCATGTTTAAGTGTTATGAAGCAAAACATTTTAAAATTATATTTCAGGATGGTTATCACCAGTTGTCTACGATACCAGCTCAGGCGCTAAAAGGTGTAATTCGAGTCAGATTCATAAATGAACAGGTGAAGTTTATATATCATTTTTGCTAACTGCAGGGTTCTTACTGATTCATAAATCCTTACTAACTTATTATCTTTGATTTTTATAAAGACTCATGAAAGTCATAAACTTTCATCCATGGTCCTTAAAAACTTCTAATTTGCTTTGGGTATATGATCAATATTATGTTTGTGTTATTTATTGATTTTGACTTTCAGTAGCACAGTTCCTTAATCTAGCTACTATAAATATCTGAAGGTAAAATAAATGTTAATAATAAAGCTAAACATGAACTTATGACCTGTTAACATATGTAATTTTTGTTCTAGTAGACGGAAGTAGTGTATATATTATAAAACAATACATATATGTTCTTATTTTATTTTAGAAAAAGAGTTAACTTAAAAAATATTATAGATAAATTTCTGAATAACTAAATTATCATCAGGTACTTTGACAAAAATTGCTATGTGACATTGATCAATCCTAGTAGACGGTAGTAGTGTATATGATGTAAAATATAATAATGTAATAATAAATAATAATAATGTAAAATAATAATATTGTCTTGTTTTTTTTGTTACTAATGACATATCATAATTTTCTTGTTATGGATATATAATGATTAATTTTGTGTTTTGATTTATAGTAACTCCTGTTGTGCTTTAGAGTTTAGAATATATATTTTTTCTTTTCAAATATATTGTATATATTTTTTAAGTATAATGAATTTTTCAAACTACTGATGCTTGAAGTAACTGTCTCTTAACATACTTTTGGGGTCCCCAGTGGATAAAGGCGTTCAGCTGGTAATCAGAAGATTGCTAAATCGAGCCCGTGTGATAGAAAAAAAGTTTTAAAACAGTAGTGATCTTGCGATCGGAGGGTTGCCAGCTTCACTACAAAAATACTAGACTACAAAAATACTAGAAATTTGTCCAACAAATTATACTAGCAAAGTTTACAGGACTGGTGCACGATAAATTTGATCGGGGTCCAATGTCCTGACGCCTATTGAGGTTGCGTTGGGTGCCAGCCGAGGTGTTGTGTTCGTCATCTGACCATGGCTCAGAAATACAAAGCTTCATTCATGGGTCTTTCCTTCGAGATAGACCCGGAACCACCGACAATTGCCCACCGTGCAGCTATAGTGACGTTAATTAACTGAACCAAACTTAACATACTTTAATTTTGTTGACTATTTTATTCAGGGTCTGGATGAAGCAGGTATTGATCAGGATGGTGTATTTAAAGAATTTCTGGAAGAAACTATAAAGAAGGTTTTTGACCCAACTCTTAATTTATTCAAAGTAAGCTCAAGTAGTTTGTCTATCTGTTAATTCACCTAAGTTTATTTAAAATTTATTAATTCTGGATACGTAAATGGTTGTAATATTTTTAAAATTATGTTTAAAGTGAGTTGCAAATTTAAGTTTAAAAAGAAATGAATGAACTATATTTCCATTATTTTCTGAAAATTAAACATACAGTTTGCTAAATTTTACATTCGCTAATAGTTTAAAAGTACATATTCTCATAAAGCTACTGTTTTTATAGTTTCAGACAAAAATACTAGTAACTATAAATGTAATTGAAATACATTTATTTTGAAATATATGTTATATAATCAATTTAAAGTATGCTGCACATTTTAAAAGCAGAATTGCTTAACTTATTCTAAAAATATATATGACTAACCTTGTTGCTGCTTTTAATGCTAAATAAAATACTCAAATATTTCATCAAGTATATACTATTTTGCATATTTTATTTTAAAAACATTGATCACATTTACTAAAATATATAGCAAATTACTTTGTATTAAACTTTTCTATTAGCTTATTTATTTTATAAATTGGTTTTTATTTTTATTCAAGGCAACTAGTGAAGAACGACTGTTTCCCTCTCCTACTTCTTATATTCATGAAAACCACCTGTCACTTTTTGAGTTTGTTGGGAAAATGCTAGGCAAGGCTTTATACGAGGTAAAATGGAGTGTTGTTTTGCTAAATATGCTTCTAATATTACTTTTGAATTAAATTGCTGCATTGGTTTCCAAAGAAAGTAAAATTAAATTATTTTAAATAAATCTCACATCATCATGGTAAGATCTTCTTCAAGCTGCTTGAGAACGTTTGAAAAGAAGTGTATATATGTCTTGTTAAAAGTGAAAAAATAGCTCTAAAAATTAATCAAATATATATTAAAACTAACTTCTTTGGCTGAAATCTTTTCTGTGAGTTTTTCTAATTAAGTTTTTGTTTATTGTTTTTAAAAGTTCCATAGTTAATTTTATTAGCCTTGGGCATATATCTAACAAAAATATGGGTTAAACTACGTAGGATTCTTTAAGTTGCCAAAACATAGTTATCACAATTTATTTGCCTTCTTCTGTCGTTTGATATATTGATCAGGAGATTAAGTTGAAGTCCCTTGGTTGTCAAGAAGACATCCATTTGTAATTTTAAGATATTAATTTTTTATAAAATGTTTGAGAATCCTTAAAATGATTACAATTTTCATAATATATTAATATTAATACATGTTGTATTTATATCCCTCGACAATATATATTGTCGAAATATCTACTATATTATCTAAATCTATATTTTTCTAAAATAAGTTCTGAAATATATTTTTAACTCCAATAGGAATATTAAAGATTTTAATCATGAGCTATTATGATTTTAATCTCCACTATACGAAGGTTTGTAGATAAATGTATGAATCAAATATATGTCCTGATGACTTGTCATGGCAAACAAGTTTATTTTCCTGTTTGTCAGAACCAGTTACTCTAATTGATGGGATGTTCATTTTAACACATTTGTTTTCTGACATTTTCTGACTGGTGTAGGAATCAATATATTGGCTAACTTGGAGAGTTCATTTGTTTATGATGCTACTTTTTCTTCTCTGCAATTTAAATTTTGTATGTGTACTACCAAAATGAACCAAGTCAAAATAATTTGGTTAGTTGAATGCTAATAAAATTACCAAGAAAGGGAAAAACATTGGAATATGGCGAAAATTTTAAACCTTGATTTTCACACTAATTAATATTTCAAATTGTAATTAATTTCAATTGTAGTATGTTTTTTGACTTGATCAGTTTATGTTGTACTTTCACAATTTGAAATTAATACATGTTGCATTTTTGACATTTGTAAAGTTCTTACTTGTCTTTGATTACACTTCACATTACATTTTGTATTAACTTGAAGTTTCCTTTTCCTTACAGGGGATTGTGGTGGATGTTCCATTTGCATCCTTTTTCCTAAGCCAAGTCTTAGGGCACACACACAGCGCCCTCTACAGCTCCATTGATGAACTTCCTTCCTTAGATCCGGAGCTGTATAAAAGTTTAACATACATTAAGGTAAAAAAGTGTATTTTTGTCTGAGATTTATCTTTACAATTGTTTCTTCAATTCAATAACAAATTTGGTATAGTGATATTGACATTTTATAAGAGTAAACCTTGAATCAACTTTAAACCACTTAGATTAATCGACTATGTTGCTATTATTGAAGATTAAAGCCACACTTTCATATTTGTTTTTTCAATTTAAAAACTTTATTTATTTAGTAAAAGCTTGGTATAGTAATATTTAATTAATTTCTCATTTATATTTTTTAAAAGTTACATTAGACATAGCTATCTTTAAAAAAAAAAAGAGTAGATTTCGGCAATGCATTCTATTAAAAATACAAAAAGTTCAATGTTTACTTGACAATAACTAAGTTAATTAGTAATTTAGGAAAATAGTTATTATGAGTTTCAAAAATTAGTCTTATAAAACTTGGGCAACACAGCAAGGTCTTTATACTTCTTCTTCTTTTGATCATACAACATTCATTAATAGTGAAGGGTTTCCTAGGACGGTATGATCCTAAATTATTGTAGTTGCTGCTATCCTTCAGGCACACCAAAAAAGCTTGCTTAATCAATTCAAGCATAAGCAAGTGAACCAACTCTTCAGGTGTATCTAATTTAAATTTAATTAAGTTTAAGAGGTTACATATTATTATTTACAATTAAATGAAAGTGCTCCTACGAGACTGGCACTTCCTTCTTTGGGTATAGTTTTTAAGTCTCTGGCAAGATGGCGACGCTCCAGCGTCATCATCACTTTTCTGCGCAGCTTTCTCCTGACATTTTATTGGACGCTTCACGTGCGTGGGAGTTTTGCCCACGTGATTTTCCAACAAATAGTGTAATAAAAAATACACTAATCTTTGGTATATATGTTGTTCAAATATGTATTTTAATATAAACTTTCAATATATAATTAAAGTGGAATAGCTAATGAAGTACACACTATTAACTTATTTTGATAATGTTACACTAATTTTTTTTAACGCAGCACTACTTGGGCGACCTGCGTGATTTGGATCTGACTTTTTCCATTGATGAAGACTGCATGGGACAGATAATCACACATGAGCTACTTCCTGGCGGCAAGGCAGTCCCCGTGAACTGCGAAAATAAGTAAGAGTTATCAGAAAGCGATTTCTTTTGCTTAATTCATTTTCCTTGTTATTTTCATTCAATGGTTTTCATCGACATTAGAAAACATACAATATACCATAATCTTAATACTTTAAATTTGACTCCTTGAAAATTAGAGGAATAGGAATCAAAGAGATTCAAAAGCATATTGAATAATTGTAATAACTTATGACTACTAATGATGCTATTTTCTGAACATGATTTGGCTTATTTAAAGGAATTTCGGCTCCTTCATTGCTTGAACTTATTAAAATCTAATGTAAAATTGTGCAGAATATACAAGTCTTTTTTGTAAATAAAAGAAGTTTTACATAGTATATTAACAGAAATCACTAAGTATTTGGAAAGTAGTTTTCGCTTCCTTGAAGTTTACATTTTTTTTCCTGTCAAGCTTTTTGATATTTTAAATAAGTTGATTGTAAAGATGTGGTTGGGAAGTTGTACCTCAAAGCTTTAAATTAAAAAATATTGTAAAATGGAGTATTTTAATGAATTTAAAATGTGCATTGTTGAAAAAGTTGAGATCTCTGGGTGTAATGTTTGTGAGTGTCGGGGGGTGTTTAATTAAATTTATGCAAACAAATTTATCTTAAACTATAATATATTATTACATGCTCTTTTTTAAGTGAAAATTTGTTTGATCATTTATTTTGTAATGATTTTATAACAATCTAATAATAAGCTTTTCTTATTTACATCATGAGAATGAAGAAAACAATGTTTAATTCTTAATAAGAGATGTGCACACTGCATTGTTATTGGATGCATATAGAATGCAGTGTTGGTTCTTGGTAATTTATATATTTGATGCTGATGTTTTGATGCATTTAAAACAACAAAAAAGTATTCCTTTTAACTTAAGAAACATGTATTAAGATTTTATCATGTTTTAATAGTTGTTTTGGTGATATACCTGCCTTAGTTATGTGAATTTTTAGATTTTTTTTTTTTAGTTCTCTTGTAAACTAACTCAAGTAACAACTTAATTATTACATTAATGTGTGTTTTGATTAATAAGTTGGCTTTTTACTTGATCACATGCTTTTTTCATATTAACTTAATATAGAGAATACATTATAATCATTGATTTATTATTCATTTTGTCAAATATTTACCATTCCATGTTTTGATTTTTTGTTTATCTGCGCATAACAGCATGTCATTTTTATTCTTCCCAGGATCAGCTACATCCACCTGATGGCCCACTTCCGCATGCACGTCCAGATCCACGACCAGACGAACGCCTTCATCAAAGGCTTCCGCTCCATCGTCAACCCCGACTGGCTCACCATGTTCTCCACCCCCGAACTGCAGAGGCTCATCTCCGGCGACAACACGCCTATCGACCTGACAGACCTGAGGTCGGTGTTCGTTGTTATTTTGCTCTAGATGAATCAGCTCAAAATGAGTGATTGATTTAATTCAATACTAGTTCAGTTAAAAAATATGTGTAAACATCCTTTATCTTTTGACATTTTTATTTAAATATTACTGAAGCATTTAATTGTTCACAAGTTTTGAAAATATGAAAAGGACAAAATGGCAATTTTGAGTTTTCTCTTAAATAATATTGGTTTTAGCAAGAAGCATATTTGTTAAGTTTTGTTTTATATCTATTGAGGTGAATCCATGTAATGAATAACATGTTTGATATTTTAACTATCTGTAGAGCTTTGTCATGGTTCGCACAGTCCTTAAGAACTACTTAATTTATATAGGTCCTTAATTAAGGGCCCTTAAAGTCCTTAATTTTCAACTAAGGTCTTTAATTTTTGTCAAACATGAATTTTTTTTACTAATTCACATGGGTGGTATTTTTTTATGTCTAACCCGAAATTCCAAGTTTTTTAAATTTTTGGAACCCAGAATTCCGGGTGTATTAAAAATATCTGAATGCAGAATTCCAGATTTTACTTTAATCGTGTACACGCTTTTGACCGTTATACGCAAAAACTAAATCGGCAAGGCAGGAAGATAGACGGATTTAGTGACAGAAAAAAAGTGCACTTTTGATCTCTTTTGTCCGATTTTTTCGTCAATGGTATTTCATTATCATACACGACACTTCATCATTAGAAAATCTTAGCTCGTTTGTTGTTTTGTGAAGAATTGATACTCACTCTAGAAAATTGGGAAAATTAACAAGAATGTAGCATCTTTAACATTTCTGCGCCAGTGTTTGCCGGAAGTGGTATCCTGCGCTAACTTGCTACGAAACCACATTTACATGTGATTCTGCATCAATTTTGCACCAAAAAATTACGATTCTCCGCCTACGGCACCAAAAAATATACTAGGTCCTTAAAAATTATTGAGAGGTCCTTAAAAAGTCCTTAAGAACTACTTAATTTTTACTTTTGAAATTATGTATGAACCATGCAATTTGTTGCCACTATAGAGCTAATTAATTATTAAAATAACTTTAAACATTCTTGTCTTTTAGGATTGTTAAGTGCAAATTCAGAAAAGTAAAAATGCCCAGAAAATCCTTACCTAAATATTGCATATTTAGATCTAATTCAAAAATGCACAATATGCCTGAAATTGAAGAATTTGCCGTCATTTATGATTATTTACTTTTATTCTGCTTAGGAAGCACACCAAATACTTTGGAGGGTTTCACAACAACCACCGAGTCATCAACTGGTTGTGGGATGTCCTGGAGAAGGACTTCTCTCAGGAGCAGCATCAGAAATTTTTAAAGGTAAATGCTTTACATTTTTTGGCATTGACTTTGAATGCAAATTTGTTCTTGTGTAAACAATGTGTAAAGGAGAGTGTGGAAGGTACAGGACAGTGGTATGAGTGAAACAACTACATTTTTTTTTAGATAAAACAATGCAATTTATTTCTAATGCTATAGCTAAATTGGCATCTATAAGACTTATTTTTTATTTTCTATATTTCCAGCTTATACAACATTACAAGAATTTTTGTTTGAAGTTTCTTGTTTTACTACATCAAAAGTAGTCATATTCTTTAATTGATATTTTCATATCATTTAAAAAATTATAATATTATGTTGATAAATTAACAACACAGATATGGTGTTTATAAACCAGAAACAATTTTATGATACTAGCAGAATTTATGTAATAAACTGTTATTGAAGTAATATGTCTGGGGAGGAATGGGTTTGTGTAAATGAGGGAGGAATGGGATGCGTCCCAGAATTGAAAGATTTTTTTCAAGTTAAATTTTAAACATGAAAGTTAGCACTAGGGATGAAACGGATATCCGGTAACTATCCGGTATCCGGCTGATTTTTAACTATCCGGTATCCGGAAGTAAAGTGCCGGATATCCGATTTTCCAAGCCGGATATCCGGATGAATAAAACATCGAAGATTTTTTTTGTGGCGGTCAATTATCTTTGCTAAGAATATGGTATTTAAGTATTTTCCTAAAAATTCTACCAATGTATTAACAGTGTGCAGATTCTCCCTTGAATTTTTCTCGTTTTTAACTTTAAAATTCTATTAATTTTTTTTTAATGAATCGTTATGGTGGGGGGTCATAACATCTCACAACTAATATAAAGTTAAAATAAAAATAAATTTCTCAAAAGTTTAAGCAAACTTGAGTTTTTATGTTTGGAATGAAAGAGCATATGGTAAAAATACAATTATTCAGAAATTGAGTTTAAAGTGTACAAAACATACGCCCATTGCTAGCAGCACCCTAAACTAACCCTTTGTAAATAAAAAAAGTTTTTTTAATGTTTATTCAATCTTGGTATCACCTTAAGGGTAAGTAATTGGGGAATATTATAGAATAAAAAAATATTTCGTAATTTTTGACCGATATCCGTATTTTCTAGTGTGTATGAGAAGATATTTTCATAAAAAAGAAACTGCCGGATATCCGATTGGATATCCAGTTTGTAATGTGCGCCGGATATCCGATATCCGGTATCCAGTAAAACCACTATCCGGTTCATCCTTAGTTAGCACTATATCATATAGGGAAAATTAGCACAATTTTTAAAAATAAAATAATGATGAAAAATTGCCACAACCACAAACCACCATTTGGCACCACATCCACATGATAAAACCATTTATTTGTTATAATTATTAAGTTAACCTTTAGTAGGCAGGTGTTTTGTTTTAACATGGGTATCTGGTTGAATTATCAATCACCCATCCTGTAAACTATATCAATTTAGAAATAGCGCTCAACACATAGGATTGTATAATGTATTCCTTTTTTTGCAGTTTGTCACCAGTTGTTCCAAACCACCCCTGCTGGGTTTTGCTCAATTGGAGCCAGCCTTCTCAATACGATGTGTAGAAGTCAGTGATGATCAAGTGAGTTCCCTGATTTACTTTTGAAATTCTAACTGTAACATTTCGTACTGAATACATTTATAACTCATTTGATTTTGCAACTTATTCAGAAAAAGAATAATTTTGCTAATATTCAAAGTGTGTGAAAAACAATAAAAAACGGAATCATATTTGAACTCACATTCATGTTCAAATTTAAATTATTCTTATATTTATAGATTAATTTTTCTGTGAAATATATTCCATAAATTTATTAAAATAACAGTGTATGTTTTATTATGTTATGATCTTTGTGCAATATAATGTTGCTATATTAACTACATTCTTTATGTAAAGAACTTGGTTCTGCATTGAAAAAAGTTTAGAATTCCAAATGTTTTAATATTTTCGTTGTTATTCTATTTATAAAAGATTTAAATATGCATATCAGGAGTCCCAGTAGTCCTACTATTCATACTTATTAGTAGGAAAAGTCATACTTTTTCAACAAACTCAAGTGCACTTTTAGCGAATTTAAGGTTTAAGAGCTCATTTGAATCTTCAAAATGTAATCTATATAGTGCCTATTTAGGTAAGTGAAAAACAGTTTTTCAAATTGGCTGAGATTCTATTCCTTATGATAACTCTACAAACTGTTAAATAATCTCCCTTACCACATCTTTGCACTCTAACACCAAAATAAACTCTTTATGGAAATTAAAACACACTATGTACATTTAAAATCATGCGTACCTTTTCCTTAATCTAACATTGCACATTCTTCATTGCAAAGGACACAGGTGACACTGTGGGCAGCGTCCTTCGTGGGTTCTTCACGATCCGCAAACGAGATCCTGTTCACCGCCTTCCCACCTCCTCCACCTGCTTTAACCTCCTCAAGTTGCCCAACTACCAGAAGAAGAGCACGCTCAGGGAGAAGCTGAAGTACGCAATCACCTGCAACACCGGGTTCGAGCTCTCCTGAGTCCGAATCCCGCAACCACTCTGTGTGTATAGTTCGAGTGTTTTGTCCGAATTCACCTGTATAAGATCAAATCGAGTTATTTTGGCTATATAAAACTTCAGACTGCTTCTGTTTTTACTGCACTTTATTATTCTCGCGGATGTATACAGTTGAGTATTTTTGACCACCTTTTGAATGTATGATTAAAGGAAATGGATTTTATTGACTAAAAACTGGAAAGTGTTGCTTTTGTGTTTTAATGGCAGTTTTTAGTGTTTTTTTTAAAGAAGTTTTCAGTTGTTTCACTGATTGTCGCAAATAAGTGGTTAGATGCTTCATTTCATTTTGAACCATAATTTTGCAACTGTATGGAACAATCGAGTAACTAAGAAGATGCTGTTATAGTTTGTAAAATGGTTGCTTTAATATTATTTTAAATTATCATTGTGGTATACACTAATCGGATTTGCATATTAAGTTTTGCACTCAAATTTTTAAAATGGTCCTACTTTTGTTAAAACAACTGATGTATAGCTATATTTGGTGCAGTCCAGCTGAACAAAATATCCTTTAATATTAATTAACATAATGATTTAAACTTTGCCATCCACTTCCAGTGAAGTAGTAATTTATATAAAAATTCCACAAGGAAAATGTTTTAAAAAGTTATCAAAACATTTATGAAATATTCTAATTTTTTTTTATTCACTTCCAGACTTTTCAATTTTTTTTATTATTTATTTAATAGAAATTATGAAATGTTTTAAGTAAATTGAATAATTTAAAAGTAAAACGAATAGCAATCATCTTATGGACTTATTTAAAACAAATTTTTTTTTGTATAATATTTTAGAATTGTTGTTTGGATAGTTTTATATTGAAAAAAATCTCCTTTATATTCATAGTTTAATCTGTACATAATGTAAATTTATGCTTGTCCAAATCGTTTTTTAAATGTTTAATTAACTGTTACTAAAAAGTGTTATTTTCTTTTGTGTAATTTATTTTCATTGATACAAGAAATTAAAAAAAAAAATGCTTTATTAAAATATATTTTATCAAAGTTCTAGTGTGTGTAACAGGGAGTGCTGGCATTTCTTATTTACACTGTATTTTTATTTCCTTGTATATAATCTTATGCTTTTGAATTAGAAAGTGTGTTGATTCCTATAAAAAAAAAAGCGTGTGTGGCTTTTTAGTTTATGTATTTACTATTACAGAGGTCTTGTGAAAAATGAAAAAATAAAATAAAAAATGTTTAGTTCTTTACACCTAATTTATGTTTTAAGTTTGATAATTTGCTGGTACATTTTTATAGGCTTTTTTTTAAATTAATATAATATTTGAAATTTTTCGTTCTTTCACAGGAAATTCTTTATATGATTTTTTTTTTTAATATCTGGAAAATGTATTAAAATCCATTGTATTTTGTTCTTAAATTTTGTGTGTTAACCCAAGTCTTTAATGGAGTTAGCGAGCAAATAACTGCAATATTACAAATCACATTGAATTACAAAGTTATAACCAAGATATAACAACTGATCATAAATACAATCAATCATTGCAACTGATAGTGAAGCTCTCAATTTCTATACATATTGCCTCAAAGAACCAAATATTTTTTTAAAGTTATTGTTTAAAATATTTTATATAAGACTAAACAGATGTCCTCTTTTTAAGGTTTCTGTAAATGGTTTATAGTTTTTCTGTTGTGATGAGTATCATTTCAAAATAATGTTTTAGAGTTAAACCATTATTTTACATGTCACTTTTATAACTAATAATACAAAGTAATGATGAAATTTTACTTAATGTTAGTTGTACAATGTACATGCACTGCATGACATCGACTCAGTTTTAGTATTAATCTTTAAAACTATACATGTTTTTAAAAATGTGTTTAATACTCTAAAAATATAATGTATTTGAAATTACTATGCAATTACTTCTACACAATGGAACTAAAAAAATAGTAATAACATCTATTTTCCAGTTCAATTATAATGTTGACAACTTACATAAACTTAAAATTTAAATGTAAATCTTAAATGTTGTGCATGCATCTGGTAAGTTTCTGAATTAGGTAAATGTTTTTTGACGCTTCCTATTAATTCAATAAAAACTATATTTACTTAAATATAATTTTTTTGGTATTGTAATGTTGTACCTTGTGTGTTCATTAAATGATCTATTTGTTACAGTGGTCAAACTCAACATCATCAATACTCAGTTTTTTTTTATGTAAACCTTAATAAGAAGGTTTTTCTTTCTTTTTTTAAAAAAATTAGTAGAAGTATTTTTACTTCGAAATGGATTTGTTTTGAATGTTTTTAAAATGAATACATTTAGTGTTTAAAATTATAGAAATTATTATATATATATTTTATTTTCTAAGATATTTCATTATTATTATATTATAATGCTTATTTGCTGTTACTATATTTAAAAATACAATTTTCCCGTTTTACTGTTCATAAAGTTTAATTTTATTTCTTGAGATAAATAAAACTTTAAACTAATTGTGTGTGTTAAAATAAGTATGTACTAATTTTCCATTGAAAATTATAATGCTAATAATTTAAATTAGATCATAAATTTATATGCCACCTTTTTAATAACTAAAAAACATAACATTTTAGTTTTTACAAAAAGTTAAAGAAATCTTTAGCCTAGTATTTAGCAATTTGTGTTGTGGTTAAATAGGTAATGAGAAATTTTAAAAATTACTTATATAATTTTCTCACATCTGCTCAATTATTTGCAAAAGTAATAACTGAAAAAGATGCTGAGAAGCTGAATAAACCAGATTTCAATATTTGTCTATTTAATTTTGTTGTTTTTAGATTGCATTTTTAACATCTCTTTGTAACAAAAGTTCAAACAGTTTTCTGTAATTCAACTTGATTATTTTAATTTCAATGTACAATAGCATATCATTATGTACATTTATAGTATAGTAACTTACTTTTTGACAATACTCATAATTTTTATAGAATATTTTTGTGTAAAAGTATCTTTTAAAAAGAACATATTGAGAAATTAATTAAAAACACTTCACTAGAAATTTCTGTGTGTAAGCCTCTTTATTGAAGCCCAATTACTTACACAACTTTCTTACTACTTTAGATGCGTATAGTTCCTATATATAACTGTTTCTATTCACACAATAGCAAAAAAAAATTTAAACACATAGCATAATTTTTCATAACTTTTGCTTTTTCATTTACTTTAAATAATGACTAGTATATGAATATTTTTTTAAACACATCATTTTTATCTGGAGTTTAAAATTAGCTGCAGAAATTAATTTTCTAAACTTTTTTCTTTTAATGTCCAATTTATTTTTTGGCGTTTCACAGATATTTCTGTACCAAGCAAGTTTTTGTCAAGGGTAAAGTATTTTTTTAATATTTCTCAAAATATATATCATTAACTGCCTATTAAGAATGTCTTTCATTGAATTATTTCAAATTATCAATAAATTATTTGTGATGCTTTAGAACAGTGGTTCACAACCTTTAGGGACCCCAGTTGCCCAGTGGATAAAGGCATTCGGCTAGTAATCGGAGGATTGCGAATTCGAGCCCGACTGATGGACTTAACAAAGAAAAGTAACAATGTAGTGATCTTACGATCAGAGGGATGCCAGCTTCGGTACTAAAATACCAGGAAGTCGTTTGAAAATATTCAAGAAATTATTCTGGTGTGTATACTGAACTGGTGCACGATAAATCTGATATGGATCCAATGTCGTGGCGCCTATTGAGGTTGCGTCGAGTGTTGTGCTCGTCATCTGACCATGGTTTAAAAATACGAGGCATCGTTCCCGGGTCTTTCTCTCGAGATGTGTCCCGAACCGTTGCCATAGCCCACTGTGCAGCTCCAGTGAGACGTTAATTAACCCAACCTTTAGATGCCCACGGACCACTGATTCGGCAAATCTCGGATTATTCACCTTTGAATAAAAAGACTTGGGTACAGCCGGGAAAAAAAAACGAACCACCCCCGGTTTATCCGGCAATATTTATTGTAGGGTTAAACTTAATATACCATTTGGTAAGGAATAAAGTTTACTACATATTGATATACCAAACATTTGCATAGGGGATTATCTTAATATTAAAATCCGCACCAACTTTAAAATTTCCTATAGCAACACCCAATTTTGACTCGATGTTTAGAATCTACGACAAAATTTATCGTTGGATATCAATTTGCAAGTGATTTGGTCATAGTTTTTTAATTATGAATTTCGAAAGTTTAGAACTCGTAATGTTAAATGTATTTATTAAACTTTTAATCATATCTCTCGAAATAACAATTTTATTAAGCTTATATTTTTTTTATCTGTGTTACTTCTAAACGACCCAAATAAAATACACTAACTTTCATTACTTATATGTTGATTTTTTAATTTTTTTTAAATTAAGATATTAATATTCATAACATTTATGAATAGCAACCATGCTATATTTTGATAGTGATGGATTCAGAAGAAAGTTTTATATGCATATCTGAAATTTCGTGATTTTCTTTATTGTATTTTTTTTGCTATATTAAAATGTGCATCAAATGATTATTTCAGGGGTCATACATAAATTTAAAATCAACAGTACTTAAAAGAAATCTTCGCCAATTTTGCGAATTAAAAGCGCTGTGATCGCGTTGGCATAAAATTTTAAATTCTTATATACCGGCGAGGGGTACACGGGAGTGGTGCACGTTAAATATGTCCCAAGTCCAATATCCTGTCGCCTATTGAGGTTGCGTCGGATGCTAGCTCAGGTGTTGTCCCCGTCATTTGACCATGTTTTAAAAATACGAAGCATCGTTCCCGGATTTTCATACGATATAGACCCCGAACCGTCGTCAATAGCCCACTGTGCAGCTCTAGTGCGACGTTATTTCAACCAAACAAACAATGAACCAGCCGAGAAAACAATGAGCTAGTTTTAAATTTTCAAAAAGTAGGGTGGCACTTGCTTCCGCTCGTCACCCTTAAACTGCTTTGCTTAGCTATTACTTGAATATTGGCTATTGTAAGGTTTTTGGACCACAACACCATATGTGGCTTTATATAAAAACTTATTTTTTGAAGGTGCAAAAATGTTGCGCACATTGAAGTGCTGTAAACATTGTTAAAAATCTTTATTCTTCCTTTATTAAATACAAATGTGCATATTTTTGTTTTTTAAATGAGTTTTAAAAGTATTAAATTACTTTTGGAACACCTGTATAACCTAAGGCAAGCACATTTTTATGGGAGAAAAATAAGTAATTACATAACCTCCATTCAAAATAGTGTGTAAATATAACAATTACAAGATTTCATATAAATTTAGAATTGAGAAACTACGTATTGGTAGAACCCTAATTAAAAAAATTTAAAATTTATTGTTCTATCTGAATTTTAAAATTAAAGTAAATCATTGGTATATGAATTTTAAACTTGGAATACATTTTTTTCAAGGTATATTCTATTATTTTTAATCTTTCTTACAATATTAATTTTGTCATTTGCCTACATAATTTGAAAACATCCTAAGAATATCAATACTTATATATAAGAATGGAGTGTCTGTCTGTGGAATCGAACAAAACCCCTCATTTTGAGTTTTCTTCACGAATTAGGATATGCTGATTCAGAAAATCACATTAGAATTTTTTTTGTCTGTCTGTCTGTTTGTCCGGATTTAACTCAAAAACGACTGAACGGATTTTTATGAAACTTGCGCCATTTTAACAATATTTCCTCCATTTAAAATCTGCACTTTGTTTCATGTCGATACCTATAACCGTTCAAAAGTTATAGAACTTTTTCCATTTTCCTATACGTTATTCCTATTGGAAATTTAACTGTAGATCTATCTTCCCTTCATAACATAATTTTTAAAAATCACCTTGGCTACCAAATATATTTTTCGACGATACGGATAAACGATGCATTTTAATTGGCTGATGAGTGAATATCGCCATATGTTGCCAAATGAATTTAAAATATCGCCAAATAAATGAAAATGTCGCCAAACAAAATCGCCAAAAAATAAAAATGTTGCCAAATAAAATAAAATTTTGCCAAACAATTAAAAATATCGCCAATTGAATAAAAATTTTGCCAAATGAGCTAAAATATACCTTAATATTTAAAAATGGCGAAATTAGTGTCCAAATAATAAAATTAATGTCAAAATTTTAAAATTAATGTCAACATGGACAAAATAAAACACTCGAATTAGTGGGAAAATAGTAAAAATTATATTTCAATTATCAACATATAATAAATAATAAGAAAATTTTATTGCTTATTTTACGAATACTTTATGAGGTTCAACCAACAACCAATGAGTTTTAAGAACAAATCGTGAAATTACAACTTGATCATTACACAAATTTTTTTTAAATCTCTCTATTTTAAAAAAAAGTAAGCCCTAGGGGGAAAAAGTATGACCTAGGGGGAATTTTCAGTTCTTTCAATGTTATTCAGATCGTATCTCAAAATGTAAAAGTCCTAAAATTACGAAATTAAGAGAATTTATTAAAAAATGTTTGATAAATAAGAACAATATATTTTTGTTTCAATACTGTTATTAGTTTATAAGTTATTTAATATTAAAGTCGTCGTTGATAAAATTTTGCTTACAAGTAATTTTGTATGTCGAGTTTCTGAAACACTATTAAGTGGAGAGATCCAATTTTTTTAGGGAGTGTACAAATAGGTTTGAACTGGAAATCGAAGTAAGCATTTTTTTAAATTCGAATTAGTTTTGGATTTATAAGTTTTTAAAACATTTAAACACGCTCCACTTTTTGAAGTTTTTTCACCCTCATTTTTGAAACGTGATTTCTATATTGCTATAAGTCATTTAAAATTACATATTCTCTTATTCAAAAAAATATATTAAAGTTCGCTAAAACTTCTTCTTTCTGATGTTATAAAGATTATATTCCTATCTTTACAATTAAATTAGATATGGTAAATTAAGATAGGTATAAAAAATAGCGAAGAAGGATAAAAATGTCGGATATTTCGAGAAAATTTTAATTTGCGACTTTTTGTCTCATTGTTCCGCTTGCATCTCAGAAAGTAAATGTCCTAAAATTATGAAATGATGCCAGTTTATTAAGAAATGTTTGGGTAATAAGATGAATATATTTGTTTTTCAATACAATCAGTATATTAGACGTTATTTTATGTTAAAGTCATGATTTTAGAAAATATTGAAAACAATTCATACATTTTTGTATACTTGTCTTCCAATTTTCAACAAAAAAATAAATAAAAAATTAGGAGTATAGATTAAACTATTGGCTACAAATGATCCAGAGCGTTTGTGAAATTTCGATTTAGTTTTGTAGTTATAAATTTTTAAATAATTGACGAAATGTCTGAAATAATCGTCAATTTTACGCGTAAAATTTTAAGGGATAAATTAAAACTGCTCTAAGTAGTTCAAAAATATACTTTTTCCCCGTTAAAAAAATATAGTTATATTCGTAAAATCTTCCTTTCTTGAATGGTATCAATACTGAAATTCTATCTTAAAAAATAAATTGGATGTAACTATTTATGTGAAGTACTATAATTATTATTAAAAGATATTTCGGAGCAAAATGCTAACGTTGGCAAAATGCCAACATGTATGTAAATCCAATAGCTTAATATATATTTTAATGGGGAATTATTATTAGCGCCAATTCTCAATAATCTTACTTTATATAAATAAAATTTGGCAAATTAGGCTTATTTTTGTTTGGCGCGTTTTATGCTTTTGTATGTTTACATGTTTCGCTTTTCAATGAGTAGAAACAATTGCGTTGAAGCAGTTCTGCAGTTGAACTTTTCCAGTTATCAGACCCACCACAACTGCGGCAACGTTTGTGTGTATGTGGGGGGGGGGGGGGGGGGGGGGGAGCATGCCCCCCCCCCCCCCCTCTAAACTTGAAACCTTAAAAGTTGGGGTTTTTAAATTTTAAAAATCCCTTTGTTGGGAAAATTTATGCCCCAGGAAAATTAATATTATTAGCAAATGAAAGCGACGGAAGACTAGAAATTGCCCAGTTTGTATCAAGATGAAACTTAAATTAGATCTCAAAACGGAACACTGCATTGGAACATGCGTGCAACAAATCAATACTTTCGAGAGAACTGTTTAATATTACCTTTAAAAAAGCTGACAAATGTCTATAAGTTGGAACTGGGATTTTTTTAGCTGTTGCGTTGTGAATTTCGAATCGTTAAGTGTGGTCTGGTTAATAAACGTCGCACTAGAGCTACACATTGAACTACTGGCGTTGGTTCGAGCAAAGCTTCCTTGATTGGTTATTGGTACGTATTTACTTACTACATCAAGGACGCTTTGGTTCGAGGCCTTTCTCGAAGAAAAGACCCGGGAACGATGTCTCATATATTTAACAATGGTCAGATAACCAGAACAACACTAGAGCTGGTACCCGACGTCTTTAAGTTGGGAATTTTGAATTGTTCACTTTCGGAATTTCGGATCGTTAAGTTGGGAAATTTCTTGTCTCAACATCCCAAAAATAAATTTGTGTGACGGTACTGCCAGCAATAATTTATATAACTAAAAAAAGTATTGTTGTTAGGACACATTGTCATTGTCTACAGTGTATGAAGCCGGTATTGTTTGCCAAGCAAACTAAAGAGGATTGCGTAGCAAACTAAAGAGGATTGCGTAGCAATCCTCCGGGGGTTGGTGAAGCGTTAGCGGAGCAGGGGGCGGAGCCCCCTAGTATCTATATAAAAAAAGAGTGCCTGGAACTTTGCCTTTTCAATTTGACGATTAGTCAAAAGTACACTTGGAAGTACAGAAGAATATATATATACATTGCCAACCGAAGGATGATAAATTTTCAACATCAATTGGCATTGAAGCAACATCGCCAAGTGTTTTACTTTTATTTTTGCGCAATACATTATTTTTATCGACATTATATTGCAAGGCTAATATTCGTAAATTTAGGTTTTATTAGTAGTCACAATATCATGTAAAGTCGAAAACATAAAAAATAAAAAGTACTAAGTTCAAGTGTCTCAAAAACTACTCAAGTTAATTAAATAAATCTAGATTTTTTTTATAAAGTATTTTTTTCACAGTGCACAGGTAATATGCGACTGGCTATGGTAACAAATAAAAACATCGTGCAGCTCTTACTTCGCAAATTAACCACGAGCAACGCAGGGCCATATTGCTAGTAAATAATAAAATTTAACGTCATCAAAAATACTATATAAAATCACATTAAAGTAGTAACATATTTTTAAGTATAAAACTTACTCTATCATATTTTTAGAATAATTCTAGGCGTGTCTGACCACGCATAAGAACGACAAAACATTTTCTACCAGCGTCCTTCATTTTGCAGTCAAACTAATACTTTGTTCAATGTGGAGGTAGCCCCTGAAATAAGATCGATACATATTGTCTAATATATCTGCATATAAATGTTGGAAATTAACGAAAATTTATATTTAGATTATTTTGAGGGCGGGGAACATTTCTGCGCTATCAAAAGTAGGTGTTGCTATTGAAAATTTCAAAGTTGGTGCGGATTTGAGAATGAATGTCCCCTATGCAAATTTTTTGTATATCAATGTGTAGTAGACTTTATTCCCTACAAAATGGTATATTAAGTTTAGCCTTACAATAAATAGTGGCCGAGAAACTAGGGGTGGTCCCCCCTCCGGCTGTACTTAAATATATTTTCTATGGGAATTATCTTTACATCTTTCGCACGCGACAACGTATTAGGCCGTGGTGGACAAGTTGGACTAAATGGACAAGTTGTCCAGCTATCTGTAAAGATAATTCTCATACACATTAAAAAGTATTTGTTTTGAAAATAAATTTACTAATTAACATGTCTACAGTTGTTACAGGGTTACCACGCACCTGGAAAAAACATGGAAAACCTGGAATTATCAGCGAAAATGAAAATTACCCGAACAATCGGGGAATTTTTCTAATTTTGATGAAATTACCTTATCATATTTCTTTCCACGCCATCGAAGAAATTTTCTTTTCATTATAAAAATATTAATTTGTAAAAACGATATTTTTTTGCGTTTCTTTTGTGACAACTCCATTTTTAAAAATTGAGTTATTTTACGGTGGAAAGTTAAAAGTTTAATCGTTTAACATGATGACATATTATTAGTATTTTTGTTCCTAATTCTGCCTATTTAACAAACTGCTAACTTCTATATTCTGAATTTAACGAGAAACATGTTATTTATCTTATAAAAATAACTTTATAATTTCAAAATAATGTTATGCGATGCGATGTTCTCTCGATCTTTCCTCATAAATATAATTTCAAATTAAAAGTGACGTGGATAAGATATTGATTGATAGTTGTATTCATACAGACCCGTATTTAAATATTCGGAATTCTCAACTAACAGGAAGTTCGAAAAAATATTGTTCTATTTCAAAAGTTCTATTTTTTGTTCGACAGAATTTTTTTTTTCACAAAAACGAAATTGATTATCCGTTTTTTATATATCCGGAAATATTTATTAATCGAACTTTAAAAAAAAAAACTTTTTTCCGATTTCAAAATATTTTTGTTGTTGCATAGGGATAGTTTGACAATGAAATTTTATTTACATGGCATTTCTTTAATGATATTATCTCAAAATATACTTATCCGACCGTGAAAAAAGTCAGCAACAACTTGATTTTCCTGGTGATTAATAAGCAGGGGACGAAGCCCCCTGTTGTATTAAAAGCTATAAAGGAAAAAATAAAATCTTTTTAAAAAAAAGGAAAATTGCCTTTAAGAAAAAGCGCTAATAAGTAAAAATAATTAATTTAACAATTTTTTTTTTAAATTAATATTTAATATTATTTTTTACTTATTAAAACTGTTTGAAGTTGTTGCCAATTTACAAAAACCATACCTAAATTTTGGTACCTATTTCGAATTGTTACAATAAGTATATAATTAATTTAATTTTTTTTTTTTTTTCTCTTGTTCGTAAAATTAAAACTTATTTTTTAGGCGCCATTTTTTAAAAAAATTGATTTCCCTTTTTCAAAAAGATTATTTTATTGAGTTTTGTTTTTATTACGACACTGATGTGTATTTTATTTCTCCTCCCGTTTGCTTGAGTTAGATTTTACGTACTTTTATTAAAATATTTCTATGATAATTAAAATTATTTTCCGTATTATTTGTTTTGTCTTCACTTAATAAATTATTCCAGATAATGCAATTCCCATTCAAAATTACCATCGCTTTACTGACAAGAAAACTTATTCAAAAGAAAATTCATGAATCCGAAGAATACATAATAATGTTTGAATATTTAAAACAAAAAAAAAATGAACTTAAAATTTTTCGTTCTTCTCCCCGCTTGTGTCTAAGAAGATTACTGACACACGAACCATCTCCTGCGAGCTTAGAACACGATCTATCCACTTCAGTCTAAAGATATTCTACAATTATTCTTATTTCACTTAGCATAATCTTTAGGAAGGAAGAATTTCCCTGCATCGCAATCTCTCTTTAAGAACCCCTCCGAAAGGTATTAACAGAAACATAAATAGAATTCCACGAGCATATAATCTTCTGCAGAATGGCAACACATGCGATCAAATAAATTGAGAAACAAGCTGTGCTGCAACGAAGAACAAGAACGCGGCCTCCGGGTATGTGGATGGAAGCTGACGAAAGGATTAAGGATTATTTAAAGTCGATTTTTTTTTTTGTTGCGCTGTTCGAAGTGAATCTTTTAACTCGGGGAAAAAGAACTCCAAGTGGGAGTGCATTCAAAATACATTTGCATGAAAACGAAAACTCTAAAATTGAAAATTGCGTCTTCCCTTTGTTTACAGAACGAGGAACGCATATATTCCGTTCCGAAAGAACATCGTTGTTCGCGGTAAACACATCAAGTATTAAAAAGAACACCATTTCAAAAGGCTTATCATAGTAAACACATTATACTCCCTTTTCACATTTGTTGTTCTATTTATCTTGTTCTTTTCACTTGCTTTTTTCGCTCAATGAAACTCGCATTCGACGGGAGGACAAACAAAAAGGGGGAATTCTTTTTCGTCTGAGGCACAATTCTAATGTTCTTCGTTTCAATTTTGAAGGATTATCTCCCCCTGAGACATTTCCAGAAAGAGTTCTAAAATGCCCTTTGTCGTTAATGTATCCTTTTCGAAGGAAAGAAAGAAATAAGATCGGGACATTGCATAGGGGATTCTTTACCTTGATGGAAATGAATTTCGAGACAATCTTTTGAGGAGCCCGAAGACAGAAGTCTAATTAAGGTTTTGCATCGAGCAATTTTCAAAGCGTTTCATTTCTTTTTATGCGAAAGCGAACTTTTGCCTTGCTGCGATAATTATCGAGGGATGACGAAGCGAAATAAAGTTCAAATGACGCCATTTTTCATTAGTAGACATTTTTATTTTCGTCATAGTCAAGGGTTTACAAATATCAATGTGGTGGTCACTATAACACAAGAATATTACCATTCATTTGATCACTATAACACAAGAATATTACCATTCATTTGGTCACTATAACACAAGAATATTACCATTCATTTGGTCACTATAACACAAGAATATTACCATTCATTTGGTCACTATAACACAAGAATATTACCATTCATTTAATTTATATTTCAGAACAAATACTTTCCATTTCAATTGTTTCCGGTTACTTTGAAAATACTGCATTGATTTCAATCAAATTTGGCTTTAGGTATTTTTTTAAAATTCACTGTAAAAAAAGTGCTTAAAAATAAGTACATGAACGTACTTGTTTTTTTTAGTACAATTGTATCATAAATGAGCGATGACGCACTCAAATTTAAATAATTGTACTTTCGCAAAAATGAGCAAAATGAGTGTGATTTAATATTGCTCATCTCAGCTTGTGTTCAAGCCATCTTAAAAAAGCGACCTGACACACTTAAAATATTTCTTCAGAAGATGGTTTTCCACATTATTTGATATCAATTGCATAAACTAAAAATGAGCTATTACAATTCAATTATCTTACTTCTCATTCTTTTGACACACCTTTTTAACATTACTTCTTTTTATAACTTTTTCGCGTCGCCGTAGAAGCTTAACGGATAAGACTCTAGACAGCAGTGCCTGCAGATTGGGTTCGATTCCCGATAAACCCTGTATTTAATTGTCGATATTTATTGAAAGTGATTTATGAAGGCATCCTATGTAAGCTGGCATCTGCT
The DNA here is from genome assembly GCA_963932185.1 of Troglohyphantes excavatus. Classification (NCBI taxonomy): domain Eukaryota; kingdom Metazoa; phylum Arthropoda; class Arachnida; order Araneae; family Linyphiidae; genus Troglohyphantes; species Troglohyphantes excavatus. Next base: position 69,372,073 of record OZ010674.1, on the reverse strand, counting down.
CTTTTTATTCTTTTTACACATTGTACTCCTAACTGCATGTCAAAATTGAAACTTATGTATTAGGAGCCATGATAAACATCGAATTTAATCAGAAATGAGTACATTTTACTTATTTTTGAATGCCTATTATTAACAGTCCGGTGACTTTGAAAATACTACATTGATTTCAGTCAAATTTGGTTTAAGGTATATATTTAAAAAAATACTTAACATGATTTGGTTGAAGAATCGGTAACGACTTAGAATTTTTTAAAAAATCTTTGCACAAAAAAATTACATTAACTTTATTGAAGTCGATCTTAAGATCAAGAGTTTTGAAAAGATAAACCAAAATCTATTAGATGCAGTCCACTGTTTCGAATATTGGATTTAGTCAGAAGACTTCAGCCATCTGTTTGGACTTGGAGGAACTTAAAATATATATATTTTCAATTTATTACTTTTTAATTACATGTTTGAAGCGATTTATCGAAGATTATTATACAAATAAAATCCGTGGTAAAAGAATGATGTTATCCCCATTTTCACAAAAAGAAGTTCAGTATTGCTTGATAACAGTCTCTGACATCATATCTCTTGATTAAGATTAATTTAAAAAGACAATGTACACTCAAAATTGTAAAATTCTCGATTTATTTTGTACACTCAAACTTGTTTTTGTGCGGTCTTTTTTTGTGCGATTTTTTTTGTGCGACTTTTTTGGTGCGATTTTTTTTTGTGCGGTATATGAAAATTTCAATCAAATTGGAACATAAACGATTATCTGGCTACCGAGACATATACAAGCGTCTAGTGATACAACAGTCGTCGCAAAAACTGATCACTGACTACATGGCAACTGAAAAAAAGTCAACTCTAAACGATAGTGCGAGGTAGTATCTTCAAGTGACGAAAGCGAACTTGAACAAAGTTCGCGTATTGTCAGACTACGAAGGATAATGGTTATACGTTTTGAAAAGTTTTGTATGTGTTAAATAAGTACATATGTAAATAAAATATTTAAAAATGTTCGCATGTGTATTTTCTAAATCAGATTCCAAAAGGTTTGGCGAGATTACAAGTAGCTGTCAAGCCTCGTGTCTTGATTTCGTTTAAAAAAGCAATTCCTAGTTATTTCGTAAGGTTTTGAGTTATTTTCTACGTGAGACCTTTTTTATGCGGTCCCTATCCACCGCATAAAAAATATATTTTTTAATTGTGTTGCGAAACTATTTTTTATAGCTACTCGTGAAGTTTTGTGCAAATTTTTTTATGAGTTTTTTTAATGCGGTCCCTATCCACCGCACAAAAACAGGTTTGAGTGTAATTGCTAATAATATAGTTTGGAATCTTCTAAATATGATTGCAAAATTCTATAATTATATCTATGTGTTAATGAGTTATTTGAGATGTAATGCTAAATGACAGGAAAGTAAACATTCTGTAACTTTAAATCGTTTTTCTAAGTATTTGGCTTACTTGATATCAAGTATTTTAAAAGGTTAAGTTTTTTTTTATTGTTAATTGAGAAATGTATAATTTTTAAGTATATTGTAAAATATATTATAAATTGGTATGGGAATTACCTCTATAAGTGGAAGTTTATTATTAATATTAAAGTAAAAAATTGAGTAGTAAGGAAAAAGTTTGGGTTTTCATGAATAACTATTTATATAAAAATCAAATACATGTTGAATACAAAATTTAATGCCAATTCTTAAGTAATATAATTCAAAGGATATGAGAAAAAATGTCGAAAAATTTTTAATATAAAAAAAATAAAGAGTTTTTTTTAAAAAAAAAGTTTTAAACAATTAAAAAAAAATTCATTAAAAAAAACCACAACCAATTATGAAATGTTTGTGTGATAAATTGTTCTCTTATGTAAATTTAAATAATATGCATGAAAACTTTGTTTCAAGAATTAAAAAAAAGTTTGCCTGATACGTTTCCCTTTAATGAAGTCAAAGTTATTTTTATAACTGATTTTCGCGAATATTTTTTCTTTTGATTTTGTAACCTTGCAAATAAAACATCATAAACGATGAAATGAATCGACAATATTTTGATGAACATGTCCTGTTATTTTTTTTTTTTAGTTTGAACAAAGAATATTTTTTGAAGTCTACAGCCGTGGAACGGAGCCTTGTGCATATCTTCCAGTTGATGCTGAAATGTTCCCATCCATGCAATCTTCCTCCATAAATCTTGCTCTCCTCTGGACTTGTCTGTCTGTTCATCGGTGGGATTCTTCTTTCTCTGTATCTCTCCGTGTTCGTTGACGCCTCCGCATCCACCGATGCCAGGTTTGGCAAGTAATCGCCCATTTGGCTAAATGAAATTATATGTTGTTCTACTTTAGGAACACAGAAAGTCACTGTTGCAAACACCACAACTTAACTTTGAATTAAAACATATTTAAAATCAAGTTACAGCATTGTTAAAAAATTCAGTTCAACGATGTATCATACCTTGGTGCAAAACAGAGGTCTGCAACAAATGACGCCATATTATGGTGGAATCTAGGTTGGACCAAAAATCCTTTATTGGAAAAAAGCGGAGGTTTCACCCATAATTGGTTCAACTTTTTTAACTGCAACTGAAATTTTCGCTGTCGCTACATCAACAAACTGGATAATCCCCTCCAAGAAAGACAATGACGAACAAGGGCCTCCGTGGCCCAATGGATAAAGACATTCATCTATGAATCAGAGGATTCCTAGTTCGAGCCCAATCGGTGGACTTGGCAAAGAAAAGTAAAAAAGTTGTGTTCTTGCGATCGGAGGATTGCCAACTTTGTTACAGAAATGCTACTACTAAAATACTATGAAAACTCGAAATTTGATTCAACGTTTTAATGGTAAAGCAAAAATATGAGTTTTGGTGCAATGTTTCACTACTAAATGGTATCCGAGGTAACACCGTAAAACTAAGCACCAAACCCTGGTTGCAATTAAATGGGTACCAAATATTGGTGCAAGGTCGGAATAATCTTTAACAGTGTGGGATATGCAGAGGCGTAAAGTTTTCAAAATTATTGCGGGGATCATTGCTTTAATTTTTACCAAAGCGCATTACATTTATAAATTTAGGAAATTTTGATCAGTTTTTTAAAAATATTGGAGGGGGGGGGGGGGGGGGGAAGATGTTCGGGCCTATGGGCCCAATACAAGTTTAGGCCTATGGGATCTGAATGCGCTTTCAGGGTGACCCATTCCGAAACTTATAAGTCCTGCAAGATGAAAGGAAAACATTCTGTACCATCATAAAGTGAGAGTAGGAGATGCGAGGGGGGGGGGGATTGAAATGCTGACGTCACTGCAGTCAAGGGCTGTCACTTTATTACACAACGCACAGCGATTTGAACAGTTCTTAGTTTTGTCATCAAATTTCGAGTTGAAAATCGAAATTGCGTGTCCGAATGAATAAGCCTGTTGGTTCCGACTGCACTGTTAAAAATAGATACTCAAAAATGTAAAATGTCCTAATTTTTTAGTATATTCGATGCTTATCATAGTTCCGAATACATATGTTTCATTTTTGAAAAAGACATGCACTCAAAATTAGTAAAATGAATAAAAAGATCAGTTTCGTGCCTACATAGGGAGCCTTCATAAAACACTTTTAATTAACTCAAGAATTACAACCAAGATTTACCGAGCATCAAACCCAATTTGCAGGCATCGCTGTCCAGAGTCTTATACGTTAAGCTACCAGGGCGACGTAAAGAAGTTATTAACAGAAGAAATGTTAAAACTATGTGCCAAAATCATGGGAAGTAAGATAATTGGGTTGTAAAAACTCAGTTTCCATTTAAGCAATCAAAATCAAAAAATGTGGAAACACATCTTATGAACCTATTTTAAGTGTGTCAGGTCGCTTTGTGAAGATGGCTTGAACAGAAGCTGAAATGAGTAATATTAAGTCATCTGCTCATTTTTGAGAAAGTTCGATTACTTAAATTTCAGTACATTATTGCTCATTTACGATACAATTGTACTCAAAGAAAAACAAGTATGTTCAAGTACTCATTTTTAAGTACCTTTTTTTGCAGTGTACCTTTCTAATTTTTGTCTTTAAAAATTGGCGATTTTTTTGGCGATTAAGTAATTTGAGAGACGGCAGCCCTCGCATTCTCCACGGTCGGTAATGATGCCATTTATATGCACAACTGTTCCCCCGAGGAGGGTGAGGCATGTGCTACAACCGAGCACATAAGGGTTGCTCGGAAAGAATGGCCTCCGGACGGGCGCGAGGGTTGGTCGGGAAAAATGGAACGAGATATACACACAAAAAAGGAATAAAAATTAAATAAACAAAAAAAAAAGATGTACGAAAAAAAAGTGGTAGATCGGTTTGGAAAAAAATATTCGCGGTTAGGGTTGCCTTAGTTTCTAGATTTCGAAGAAGGCAGTCGCTCTGGAAATTTAGATTGTAAAAAAGGGGGAAATTATAATATAATGGGGTAAAAAGTTATATGCCTAAAGGCAATTTTTTTCCCTCTGTGAAAATTTTCGAATATATCGAGAAAAATGAAATTGCCGTCATGAAATATTCGAAACAAAAACTGAAATTGGATACAGAGGTTATGGTTTTTGGATAATACGTTATGTAAGATGAAATTAAAAGTAAATTTACTTTCTATCGCCAGGTATTCAAAGTAGTTTAGAGGGTCTCAGTATCCATTGTGTTGCTTTACAAAGGATAAAAGCTTCGATGATGTAAGAATTCTGGTAACGGTTGGTTGGTTCCCAGCAAAAAATTCAGCATAAAATTTTCATCAAAATTGCGAAATTGTAGGTTTTATAAAGGCATTTGAAACAAAAAAAAATAATTCAGTTTTTAATATTTTTGAATAAAACCTTTAAATAAAAAGGTGCATTTTGCTTTCAATATTTTCAAATATGTAGTTCTAAAGCCGTGGGCCTGAATTCGAACCCCCTGATAAGGCAGTTTATTTGCTTTATACCCTGTTTACTGTGCATCTTATGTTTGGCAATTTTTAAATAATTTAAAAAAAAACATATAAGTATTTTTTAAAATTTAAATTTAGGAATATGTTAATTAACTCTTTAGACTTAAGTGACGGCTCACGGTCACCAACAACCTGTTCTTTAAATGGAACGATAACTGCACGTTCTTGAATATAAAAACATGTTTCTATCGTTAGCTTGTACTTTATCTAACTCCATTTAAAAGTATGACTTGGGTGTCAACGTATTTTATTAACCCTGTGCAGTCGAGTGTTACCTTTAAGTCAGCAAAATAACGACTTGTTATTTTTTTTCAATGTTCTTCAAAATGAAAGAGAACAACAGGTTTTTGAGTTTCAAAAGTTATTCTCTCTCCTAAACTTTAATGTAAATTTTCTAGAAGCACCACCCGTCGCCAATAGCCCACTGTGCAGCTCTAGTGCGACGTTAATTAAACATACCAAACATACCTAGAAGCACCAAGTCTGTTGGTGATCTAAAACTTTCTTCAGGTTAAAATTACACATAACCCCTGTATTCTTTTTTTAAAACATTTGACAAATTTCATAAACCATTAAATATATGAAGCGTTTAGATCAAAAGTGGATTAACTCTTAAAGTATAAAAAAAATGTTTGTTGCGGATTAATACTTGTTAATGGTGTCTATTTTCAAATTATGACCCCTATTTAAGTCCGTCTTCATACTACAACAATAAAAAGAAAATTATCCTCAAAATCACTTTAGGAATCATGTAGCGTTAAAATTTAGACTCGATTATCTCAAAACTATAATATATGGACTTGATCCACTTTATCTCTGAACGCCTCATATGTTTGGTATACTGATCTTAATATTCTGCTTCACCCATAGCATTTTTATTTTTATAATTATCACGGGCTTAAAAAGAACTCGCTAAAGAATACCCCTTTAAAATTAACAGGAACGGTTTTTAACTGTTCCATAAACAGAACGTAAATACCAAACATTATCTTCAAGTGCAAAAAGTTAGTCTCCATGGTGTGTCATTTGAATTAACCCCCTGAGAAGAAATGGTAATTTTGCTTGTCGGAAAATAAAAAACGGTATACTCTCTTTTTTCTTTTGAAGCCCCGCATTCGTCCTCAAATGAGCGATTTTCCTTTAAAATGTGGAAGAAAATCATCATCTAAATCAGTTTAGGAATCATACAGTGTTAATCAACTTTATTCTCGATTATCTCAAAACTATAATTTATGTACTTTATCCACTTTATCTTTGAACGCCTTATATGATATTGATCTTAATATTCTGCTTCACCCATAAATTTTTTATTTTTATAATTTTTAACACGGGCGTAAAAAGAACACGCTAAAGAATATCTATTTAAAAAGAACAGGAACGGGATGTAACTGTTCTATAAATTCTCCTCGAAGCAAAAGGTTAACTTCCAAGGTGTGTCATTTGAATTAACCCCCTGTGAATGAACTGGTAAATGTGTTAGTTAAAAAAAAAAAACGTTATCCCCAATTTTTTTGAATCCCCACATTCGTCCTCAAATGAGCGATTACCTCTTAAAATGTGGAAACCTCCCCAATTGTGTGTTTCGAAAATCGGGAGCGCGTAAAACAGAAGGTAAGCGGGAGAAGGGGAGACAGGGGAGGGGGGGGAGAGAGATAGGAGGAACAAGATTTTCGTGTCGCTTCGCTGGTCGTGTCACATCACCCCTCCCTCCCCCCCCCCAACCCCTCCATTTCATTTTATATTATGTTTATTTCTTTTTTTGTTTTTCATTTCCCCCCCCCCCTAGTCGACCCCTCTCCCCCCCTTCAAGCGGACTTAGTGAGCATTTACCGGTGTCTCTTCCTCGGCAAAAGTTTTCTCTTTCGCAGCCAAATAGGCTGTAAAAATTTCGCCGCTCAGGAAAGTAATCCGAAAATAATTCTTAATATTTTGGGGTTTTTTTAGGGGGAAGAGGAGGGATGGTGTTTAATGTTGCTTTTGTGGGTCTGCTAGGTTTGGATGCGCTTTAAAGGTTTGGTGGGACAAATTTTCGAATGATAGAAAGTACTTTTGTGTTTACACGCCCAATGTGATTTTTTTACTTTCTATTTACTACATATTATATAGGATTATTAAGGTAATGTTTAAAAAAGTGCATCTTTATATATTCCTACGATTCGAGGTTCTCCGATTCCAATAATGTTTGGTTCTATTCAAACCTATTTGAAAACAATGAAATGTGAAACCATTTGATTCTCGGAATTTGGTTTAGAAGTCAAAATCTCTTTCTCCATAATAAAATAATTAAATAAAAATTAGCATTATTTTTCATAAATTTAAATCTATGTTCAGGTGCACAGGCATGTCACTTCTATATCATATTATGGCCTTATAAAATAATTTTCCGATGTCATAGAATTATATCACTATGTTATCATATGAGGACAACATGTCAACAAAACATACATGTCGTAAATTTGCAAATCATGAAAAATCACAGGAACGTTTGGTAGTTGAATGCATTTCTATGGACCACAAAATTTTCAAATTTTAAAATGAAAAGGATGTTTTAGAAAAAATAAGTTTTTTTTTTCTAAAATGGATATATATATATATATATATATATATATATATATATATATATATATATATATATATATATATATATATATATATATATATATATATATATATATATATATATATATATATATACGTTAAAGTTACGTTTTAAAGAATGTCGATCTTTCATTACATAATTATACGTTCCAGTTGCAGATTTTTTTAAAGTATTAAGTTTCCTAACAAATTCAATAGTTCAAATATTTTCACAAATATCGGGTTAAATCTTATTTAACGAATAATACTCGCATTGATATATTACGTAAAGATATATAAGGAAAATAGAATAAAAATTAACGAATATTTGCTTGAATATTGCAATATAAAAAGTGTTTCGATTTCTTAAAATGTAAGCATTTTTTTTTATATCCCTACAATATATTAAAAGCAAATTATACCAAAAGAATAATTTAAGTGTGAAAAAAGCTTAAATAAACCCAAAGAAACTTTAAAATACATCAATATCGATACCTACATATTAAATTAATTTTTATAGAAATGTATGCTTTCACAACATACATAATAAAGTATACACTATTAATACAAATTCGAAATTTAGTCCATAGTACAATCTTTTAAAGATAGATGGCGCTATAGGTGCCACGTCAGTACTTTGTTTCTTTATGTATTCTATATTTCAATTCTTACTTAAATATTCTTTTTCATTTGAAAGTATGCACTCATAAAATATTTACATAGATTATTTTTTGTATAGGAAATGTAAAATAGCATTCGCTTTTATTTTTGAACAATTGTGTAGATTGATATGCATAAATTCAAAATTCCGTTACCACTTTTCGGAATGCATAAGAAATAGTGTGTTAACTTTATTAATCATATCGTTACATTTATTTTCGTTGAGGAAAAGTAGAAAATATTCAAAATCTATCAGTTCTTAATTTTTTTAATGTTACTTTCGCGATCACTGAACGTCTTACCTGTAAACCACATTTGGTATTTTAGAATAATCTACATTTATATAAGTTGTTGACTTACAAACACAATTTAAAATTTTTAAAAGCGTCTTTTATTTGTAAAGGAAGGCTATAAGGTGTGCAGAAACTGAAAACAGCCAAATTTAAAAAAAAATCCTTTCAGTACTCTATATTTCGTTTAGGTTAGCAGAAAAATATCTTAATGCCGCGCTATTAAAAAACTGCAACTGCAAAACTTGACTGCAACTTGTAATAAAATTTCATCAAATTAATAAAAAGGCAATGTAGTAAAAAAAAAAATATTATGACAATTCACTCACTATTCAAAATTTTAGAGTCAATGATAAACACATGTAGTTGTAAAATTGTTAGTTTCGAATTTTTATAATGTTTTGACTATAAAAAATATATAAATATTTATAAGTAAACGTTTATATTAGTCTGATATTCACCAATAATAATTATTCTCCATAAATTTGTTCTTTTAGGTCACCAACTCCCAATATTAACCCAATCCTCACTAGAAAGGTGTTTTCACCTTTCTATGTATGTCATAAAGGAGAAACAACCTTTACAGATTTCCAAAACCTTTTACTACGGGAAATGAGCTAAATTATGAAATAACACACTTTTCAAATGAATAAAGATAATATTAATGAACGGCTGAGAACGGTATTAAGTAAAATTATAAAGTAGGAATAACAAATTAGTATATTAATGAAAACAGGTAGAGGATAAAAATGAGGGTCATACATTATTGGGCGTTGTTTGGATACTTAACAATACAAAATAAACCATTGTTTTGACTAAACCGTAATTACTTTGTTTAATGCTACTAAAGTTAAGCGACTTGTTTAAAATATAAGCGGCGTAGTTGTGCAAACATACGGTTTTATTGCATCTAAATGTGGTACAGCCAAACAATGACTATATCCCAGCAATTTGTCATTAACCTTTAATAGCAATAATACAATTTCGACAACTATAACATTCTTAGTAATAATAATAATACACATTAATATTTAAAAAGACTAACAGTTTGTTTCATGTAAATGTTGAATATCCATTATAAAAAAATGCATTAAATTTATAATAATAAAAGAAAGTGCCTGTCTGTTTGTCATAAAACACCTACTTCCTTTGTCTAAAAAGCTGAAAAAATATAAATAAGTACTATTAATCCTAAAGATATGCACCTGAGGCTCGTATTTGTAAAATTTCGTTTGGTTTTTTAAATGATTTTAAAATTTTTAGAAATATTGCATCAACAAACATATTTTTAAAAAAATATTTACATTGTCTAGAACGTGCCTTTGTAGTAATATAAACAGCGTGTGAGACTTTGGAAAAATAGTTTCCTGGTTCAAGTCCCGACGAGGGCCACTCAATTTCTTTTAATTATTAAATGGGTTCCCCAACAAGACGGATCCCAACATCTAGTGTGATAGTAAATTTATAAAAGTAAGTATATAATCTTCGTAATAAATGAAAAATTAGCGTTTTTTTGCAGGTTTCAAAGAAATAGAGAAAGGTGAGGGAAAATGGATCCTGGGGTAAAATGGGTTTTTATAAATTAAATGTTAAACCTTTGCACTCCGATGTCGCCTCTCAGGCGCCAACAGAACGACCAGTTATTTGGTTCTTTGTTCTTTACAATAAACGAGAATAACATGATCTTATGTTTTAAAAAAAAACATGATCGTTTTTCAACTTGATAGATTATGCTTTTGATAGATTATGCTTTTGTTTTCCTCCATGAGCAAAAAAAAATATTGGGAAAAGAACATAAAGAGGAATAACTGTTCCGTAAAAAGAACGCAAAACTAAAATTGTTCTTGAAGTGCAAAAGGTTAAATTACACAATGTTAGACTTATGTTTTGATCTAGTTCTTTTTTGATTAATTTTCTTCGTAAATGATGTACATTTAGGCAAAATATTACATTTCTTGGTGTTTATCGAAAGTCCAAATGTCGATTTGTTTTAATATACAAAAAAAAATGTGATAGTTTGATACATGAAAATAAACAAGAAAAGTGGAATTATTTACGAATATTACTGGGATTTGCTTAGAATAGAATCAGTTTAATACATTCTAATGACAAAATTATATAATTTTTTAAAAATTTATTTATGTTTTTTTTTTTTTTAAATGTTTTACGAAGTGAGAAAAATGTTTTTTTTTTATATTATTAATGTTAGAGAATAGGAAATTCGTAAAAAAATTAACAATCTTCGACAAAAGTGCGATTACTCTACAAATACATAAATTTCGAAGCTTATAAATGTCAAGAATTAATTTCAATATATTTAACGTTGTTTATATGTTAATATCATAAAGTTACATTACATAACATGTTTTTTTTAAATAAACTATCGACCAAAGAACATATAAAAATGACTACCATTTGCTTGCTTTATTTGAAGTTATAAATAACGTTTCAAATAAAACATAAAATCTTCTGCTGAACAAATTAAAAATAACGTGAATACATCATAAGTTCCTGAATCAAAACAAAGAATAATATTAGCCAGTGTTCTATTTCGAAGGATATAAAAAAATACAATAAAGTTGATTTTTCAAAATGGCAAATGGCGCATTACTGCTTGCTTTTAGGAACAAAAACAGTATTTTAATAATAAAATATATTTATTATTTAAGACTTTTAGATTGTTATGTTATTAATTTGACTTAAAAGTTTGTTCTAAAAATGCCTTTTTATACGAAAAATTCTACAATTCCCACAGGGTACTCATTTGACCCCATCTATGAATCATAGTAGGTTACATTGGAAAAATAATTATTAAAATATTTATAAACTTCAGAATAAAATAAAAATATACCATTATGTTTCTAATAAATAAGTGAATATTTTTATATATATATTTTTTAATTTTCTAAATTTTTTCCAATGAGAAATTGGACTTCAAACGTCAAAAATTGAGTTTTATGGTCCATTTTTTCTCCCATCCTTATCCTATTGAAACAAGAAACTGCAAGTTTTTTTTTAATTTTTAACTTTCCTGCATGAAACCTTTAATAAATCTTCATTTTCACTTCAGTTATTTTAGTGCTTCAAAGCTTTTTCGCAGGTTTTTGTAAAGTTTTTTTACAGATTTTATTAATAATATTGATAAAAAAAAAACTTTTTTAAAATTTATTTTCATAAACACATGCAGTTTTTCAGCATAAGACCTTTATTTTCGCAATTTTGATTAAGGATATATGCTGATTTTTATTGTTGTTGCGTTTACATGACTTGAAAGTAAACCTTTCATCACTTCCAACTAAAAAATGCAAGAAAGAGAAAATATCCAGAAAAAAGAGACACTTTTTTCTGCTCAATGACCCTTCCAGTCGAGACAGTTTCCAGTATTTCGCGCGGAAATCTTCGAGCGATATTAGAATGATAAAAGAATAATTCCCTTCTCAAAAATCTCTCTCTCTCAGGCCAATAAAAAAAAATACCACCCCAAGAATCAAAGCCCCCCCCCCCCCTTTTCCCTTTCCTCCCCACACCTCCTTGTGAAAATTCACAAGTTCTTCCACAGTGAAGATGCTCAGAAAACCGTTAACCGTGGAAAAAGAACGAAAAAAAAAAAAAAAAATGGTTGCACCAGATCACGAAAGATAAGAAGAAAAGAAAACAAAAAAAAAATATCGAAGACTCTTCAATTTTCGTTAAGTTTCCCTCCTCCATATGAAATCTGCCTAAGGGATGGAGCAGCGCTTTTCCGTTGGTGTATTTTCTTCCCGAACTTTATCCTTCTATAATTGAGATTCTAGACTTTCCGGGCTTGGGTTAAAGTATCACCCCTCGTCCGCAATACAGATCTTTGCATATCGGAACTTTGAAGGTTTTTTTTTTTGTTCATTTTTCGAAGTGATAGATTTTTTTTCTGCGCTATTAAATTCTCATTTTATGCGTGAAATTGTACATCAGTTTTGGAGATCTACTGGATTGAATGGAGGGTCGGTGATTTTTTTTTATCAATGTTTTCCGTTTATTTTAAATTTTAAGTTGGAGCGTAAGTTCCAGTTTGCAGCAAATAAATTTTAAATGAAAATATAAATATTTTTGGGTAATTTATTAAAGGATATGTATGGGTAGGATTTCTTTTCATTATTTTAAATATTTATAAATATTAGACATTTAATATCAAACTCCTAAATGTTTTAAATTAAAGCTATAGCAATATTTTTGAATTTTTTTCAAAAAATTCCACTGGTAATTTCTATTTAATATAATATGAAACTCTTAAAAGGTTTTTTATATATTATAAAAAAAAATCTGTTATTAATTGATTTAATAAATAATTAAGAATTTCATAACTTGTGTATTCAGAGTTAATAAAAATAAGAGTCAAAATATACCACGTCAAGCTAAGAGGGATATTCGTATTCTTTCTACGGAACTGTTATTCCTCTTTATATTCTTTTCCCCGGAATTTTTTATACTTATAGATAAATGAACATAAAAGAAACCATTGAGAAATGAGCACTGCCCACTGAACTCTAACTGTAACTTCTGGAAGACTCAAACCTTGTTTTCTCTATGGGAGCGTTGAAGCCAATTGAAAGCAGCCATGCTAGGCCCCAATTTTTTTTTCGAGTGATTTAGTGGTGTTTTTTATTATTATAGCATTGTAGAAATTATAAATGTATATAAATATTATATATATATATATTTATAGAATTAATTTTCATTTCGCCAAACAAATAGTTTTTGCTCTTGCTTTTTATCTACTTTGACTTGCAAATGACTTTCTATTTTAATAGAAGATTGCATTTAAAATGGGTTTAAAAAGAAAATAGAAAAAGACTCAGCCAAAAGCAAAACACGTCGGCTTATTTTAACATAAAAAATATACGAAAAGTTGCGGTAGCAAAGAAAGTGGGGCACATCGTGGTTGCCTCTATATCGGCTTCAAGTCGACAAAATGTCTTGCCCTATCCAGAAGTTACAGTTAGAGTTCAGTGACTCTGCCCCGCCTTAAAGTCAGTCAACCAACCCCAAACATGTTTTTTAAATAAATATGGCGGCAGGGGTGACCAGGCACCTCAAATTGAAGAATTTAATGCACGAAATTCAAGCGCTTGGTCTCAAGGTTTAACTCCGCTAACGGAAATAACAATATATTTTCATATGTTAACCACAGAAAAAAAGTGTTTAAATGCGAAAAATTTATTCTCCAAATCGAAAAACAGAATTTTTGATACAATTTCACCATCACATCTGGGATCGCACTAAAAGCACCTGTGAAATTTTTGACTGGTATTAAAGGTCGCGTGATTTGAGATTAGACCCCCCTACCTCTTACGCCAACCAGCCCCGGTCTCACCTATATAAAGTATTTTAAAGTACATTTTATATAATTAAAAAAGATTAATAGAGATGTGTGTGAATTAATCATTACTACAAGAAACACATAATTGTTACATTAAAAGACTATAAAATATGGGATAGCGCATTATAAATGGGATTGGCATACATCTCGATGATAAATTATGTTTGTAAAATGGCATTTTGATACTAAATCAATGCATTATTAAAATACAAATGCAACGTTAAAATACGCAATAAAAGTCCGTATAATCCGGACGGATCGGATTATACGACTTTTATTGCGTATTTTAACGTTCCATTTGTATTTTAATATTCTTAACGCAATGTTCTATAAGACGAGTTTTTATCTTAAATCAATGCATTCTTGAATTTCGAATTTAAAAAAAAAAAGTCATGAACTTAAATTTTGACATATGAAGTGTTTTTCGTCTTTTCCATTTGCCAATTAGGGGGCGTATCCGTTTGTTGATTGGTTGAGTCTATATAGACTTGTGACGTAGTAGATTTAAAAGGTGAAAGGGTCAGTACACATATGCTTTAATACCATAATAAAATAACTTCACAAAACTTTAAAAAGTTTTTTGAGATAAATTAATTAATATGCCGGTTGTAAATGTACAAGCAGAGATCGAACATGAAACAATAGTTGCGATGCACTGATTATATTCCAAAATTGATTTTTTGTAACAAAAAATAATTTCGACTTCAAAGTATACTTCATAATTGTTTTTTTAACAAGAATATACAAGATAAACCAGGATTCGAACGAGGAAAATTTAGTAGTGAGAGGATAGAAATTTTTTAAGAAAACCTCGCAATTTGTAACTTTTCTGCTATTTTTTACTTTAAATAACTTTTACTCAAGACAAAAAAAATAAAAGAATTTTTCGCATAAAATTACTTTTCGCAACAGCAACAAAATTATCCCACTTTTAAACATCCCAGTACCCCCTCCCCTTCCCCTCAGCCCCTTTTTTCTGTTGTTTCTTTCTTGTGGGACTGCAGCCTTTTTAAACAAAAGGAAAAAAAGTTTATGCTCCAAACGATATAGACGGCAAAGAAATCTGGCAACGGGAACTTGAGGTGTTGTCCGTGTGCGTGGCTGGGTATGGGATGGGGGGGGGGAGGGGAGGGGGTTGAATAGAAGACGGATGAGGTGCGGGGGTCCCCGAGCTCTCTCCCACTGATTTGGACGCGATGGTAACCATGACAACGTGATAAATTTCCCTTGCCCCATCTCTTCCTCCGACATTCGGCTTTCTGATGGACTGTCAATTCTTGTAGAAATAGTTTAATATAGTTACACCGTCACCAGGACAGAAATATTCGTAAAAAGGAATTGTTTCATTTAAGGATTCACAATGACAGTCCCAATCCCATCGAAACCTCTTAACACCATGTTCGTGTGAGATTGATTAGGAATTTATTAAGAAATTCGCGTATAACTTTAAGTGTAACATTGTGGCTCAAGAATCAAAATCAAGTACAATGCTTCCTACCGCTAATAGGATGTATTAAAAAATTACTCTTCTACGTAATGAGAAAAATGTTGTAATATCTTCTCTTATTTTAAGTTCCGCACGATGTCGTATTTATTTAGCATTTTCAATTCCTTCATGTGTAATACAACCATCGGATAGTTGAAGGGATGAAGTAGGTGTGTGAGAAAATATGTTTTGAAATATTTGACCTAAAAGTCCTCATTTCGTATTTGGTTGTGGTCACATAACTCCTTGGTGACACTGTTACCTCCATTAATAAGTCTTTTGTAGTACTGATGTCAGTGTCAAAAAACAGACACGTACCTCTTTCATCCATAACAATAACTCAATTAAAAAAAAAACATTTACAAAGCTTGGTGTGTAGTACACTGAAACCTGTTTTCGTGCGGTCTTTTTTTTTGTGCGACTTTTTTTGTGCGGTTTTTTTTGTGCGGTATATAAAAAGTTCAATCAAATTGGAACCTAATTGATTATCTGGCTACCGAGACATATATAAGCGTCTAGTGAAAGAACAGTCGTCGCAAAAACTGATCACTGACTACATGGCAACTGAAAAAAAGTCAACTCTAAACGATAGTGCGAGGTAGTATCTTCAAGTGACGAAAGCGATTTTGAACCAAGTTCGCGTATTGTTAGACTACGAAGGATAATGGTTATACGGTTTGAAAAGTTTCGTATGTGTAAAATAAGTACATATGTAAATAAAATATTTAAAAATGTTCGCATGTATTTTCTAAATCAGATTCCAAAAGGTTTGGCGAGATTCCATGTAGCTGTCAAGCCTCGTGTCTTGATTTCGTTTAAAAAAGCAATTCCCAGTTATTTTGTAAGGTTTTGAGTTATTTTCTATGTGAAACTTTTTTTATGCGGTCCCTATCCACCGCATAAAAAAATATTTTTTAATTGTTTTGCGAAAACTATTTTTTATAGCTACTCGTAAATTTTTGTGCGAATTTTTTTATGCGTTTTTTTATGCGGTCCCTATCCACCGCATAAAACCAGGTTTGAGTGTATATCACAAACAAATTTCATACAGTGTGGGACAAGTGATATATCAATGAGTAACATGAATATTACACGTAAAGTTGATGTGACTGTGACCAATCCTTGTATATGCCTTTTAAGGGGTTTTCCAGCAACACAGCTAAAAGCTAGTAACCTGAATAAATTTTGTTTAAAATAGAATTGGAAACTTGTTTCAAAGGGCTATAAAACTAGAAAAACGTGTCTATAAAATTTGTAGCACGTTCTTTTTTCTACTTTATAGACCCCTCAAAATATAAATTCCGAATTTGGAGCAAATCAACTCAGTTGTTTAAGAGAAAACACTCTAACAGTTAAACTTTTTCACTCGACGAACATGTGCTATGTTTACGTTCTTTTTAATGAATAGTTATATTCTGTTCCTGTTCTTTTTAAAGAGGTGCTCTGAAGCGTGTTCTTTTTACGTTTAGAGTGAGTAATTATAAAAATAAAAAACTTACGTGGGATATTAATTTGAGTATACTAACCATATATTTAGTGGTTTAGGAAATTTGTAAAATTTTTTTAATAACAGAGGTTGTGTGGAATTTGAATCTGAAAAAAAACTTTATATAACATACTTGGTGCTCCCAGGTGACAAAATTAGTTCATATTAAAGTTTGTGAAAGAATAACTTTTAAAACTCAAGAATATATTGTTCTCTTTCATTTTGAAGAGCAGGGGGAAAATAACGAGTCGTTATTTTGGTGAGTTAAAGGCGACACTCGAGTGCAAAAAGTTAATAAAATATTTTTATACTCAATTGATGTCATACTTTTAAATGGAATGAGATAAAAAACAATCTAATGAAAAAGAGACGTTTTATATTCAAGAATATGAAGTTCTCTTTGAATTTGAATAACAGGAAACAAAAGAACAGGTTGAAATTTTAATGAACAGCGACCCTAGTGCAAATGGTTAAAACGCAAGTTTACTAATTTGGAAATGAAATATTTTTTCGAGAGTGAATTTTGATAGGGGAGAGATATTAGATATTTTTATTACTTTGAACTGCTAGTTTTGTTAATAAAACTTTTTCGATAAAAGAAACGAATAAAACATTATTTTTTTTCTTCTTATAGTCAGATACTCTTACCTTTTGGAAACCGCAGTAAAAACCGTAAACGGTGCACATCCCCTCTTTCATTGCAGCCATTCCAACAATTTGAGACTCCGATGTCGGCCTCTGTTTACAGAGGCACAGAAACAGTTTCCGAAAAATATTTCTTCTTTTTAACTCTTCTTCTGCTTTTTCGGAAGAAGGGTTCTACGTCGCGAGAAAATATTTTTCAGTTTCCGAAAAAAGTTACGAGAAGGAAACTTCTCTTGCCACGAAGGAGAAAGTAACAGTAAAAAAAATTGCATAAGAATACCAAACCAAACGTAGAAAAAAAATAATAATGTAACGTAAACGAAAGAAGAATTTCATTTTTGTTGTTGGGGATTCCGTTGTCATGGAAACTGAAAGACAAGGGTGTGTGGGAGTGCTTTAAGGGACCTACAGAACAGGGGAACTTGAAACGAGAATTTCAAGAAGGTGTTCTTGAAAGAAGTCATATAAAATCAGAGCTATAAATTGATAAGTGTTACTGAACACACTATGCTAAAAAATACATCCCTTTTAATTCAAATACTTTAAATTTAAAAACATATGATTTAAAAGTTGCTTATTCATTAAAAACCAATGATTAAATAGTTACTTAATGATTAAAAACTTATGATTAAAATGTTACTTTTTGATTAGAGTTCCCTTTTTTCGTTTTATTCCCTTCTTGATTCAAAACTTATAATTAAAAGCTTATTTATTGATTAAAAAACTATTAAAAAGTTACTTATTGATTAAAAACCTACTTATTGATAAAAACTTAAGATTAAAATGTTACTTTTTGAATAAAAACTCACGTTTTGATTAAAACCTCATAATTAAAAACTTATGATTCAAAAGTTACTTATTGATGATACTTTTTGATTAAAAATGATGATTAAAAATGGTACTTTTGTGATATGCCGTACGCTTTTTAATCGACTGAAAAACGCACCAACCAAAATAGTCAAAGCGTTCCAAAAGGAGTGATGTTATCAATTCGACTGTTATGTATTTATGTACATATGCAATGTTAAAAATAGGTACTTTAAAATAAGTATAATATACTCATATTTGTTTAAATTCGCTGCTTATCCTTATTCCGAATATACGCGTTTCAATTTTGAAAAAGACATGTACTCAAAAATGGGTACAATGAGTAATTGATTGCTTGCATAAATCACTTTTAATAATCATCAGCGACCAACTTCTGAATTATTATTTTAAAGTTGTCAGGTTTCATTAAGATCGCTTGAACAGAAGCTGAGATTAGCAATATTAAATAACACTGCTCATTTTGAGAAAATACGGTTACTTAAATTTGCAGAACTCATCGCCCAATTATACTTAAAGAAACGAGTAGGTTGACGTACTAATTTCAAGTTAGCTTTTTTTCACAATGTGCCTGTTTCCGTCTTTATTTCACGTTTTGAAGATTCAAGATAGCATCATAAACAAAAACAAGAGGTTTTTTTTTAAATAAACAACTTACTAAGTGTTGAAACTATCAACTTATGGTTTTCTCTTAAACAAGAAATGTACTATATATTCGTTGAAATAAATCAAGCCATTTAACATGTTATCGAATAATTAAGATAATATCACTTTTATTTAATTAATCTCTTACAGCTGACGGTGAACGTTGAATGAGTCATTCAAGCAGAACTATCTGGGGAATTTTATAAAATTTCTAAAAACTAGGTTTCTAGGAAGGTCAGATATTGTTCTTTTTTTGCAAATTTATAACTTGCAGAAGTTTATTTTAGTTGTATAAATTAGAAATTATTTTCTTATATTAAAATATTTTAATTAAAATCAAAAATCAGTTTTATGGATCTTCCTTGCGGGATATGCTCATTTTTGAGAAAGTACGATTACTTAAATTTGAGTACGGCATCACTCATTCATGATGTAGTTGTACTCAAAGAAAAACGAGTAAGTTCAGATACTTATTTTTAAGTACATTTTTTACAGTGTACGTTTTAGATATGTAAACGATTTTAATTTCAAAAATACTTTTTAAAAAAATAAAAACTATATGTTTAATATTTTAAGTTTTCATATAAAAAGTGATCTTAAGAATGCTAACTTTCGGTATTCACAGTAATATATAATAACTTTTCATAGCTCTAACCTTTTAAATGTTATACAATTATAAAATATGGAAATTAAGGCAATTATTAAAAGTATACAAAATAAAAGCTAAATAAAGACACAGAAATGACACGGTTTGCTAAATAATAATTTTTATTTCCAAAACAGGTTATCTTTACTTTGGTGTTAAATTGTAAAAAAAATTAGAAGTAAATTATGTTTTACCTATTATGAATTTCAAATTAAATTGCGAATTTTAAATGTTTTTTTAAGTTTATTATTTTATTATTCTCAAACAAATAAGGGACAAATATGGGTAACAATTTCGAAACCTTGTCTTTAGAAAGGTATAAAAACACTATTTTCAAAAGATTTTTTTAAAAGCATAATGTATGCAAAACGCATAGTACAACAACATCTAGTTTAGAAACGTTCCTCAAAATAAAGTTAAAAAATTTCGAACAATTATCCGGTTTTTCATTCGAATTTTTTTAGTATTATTTTTGATATCCGGCGGGAAAAATAAGTATCGATTCCAAAAAATAACAGAAGACAAAACAAAAGGTTCTCAAAGTTTGTTTTTCATTTTTCCTCCTTTCAAGTCGGCGAAAAAGTCATAAAAAAAAGTCGACATCGAATAAAAGAAATAAAAAAAAAGTCAAAGAAAGCAAAAAGAGATATCTAAACTAAAAATAACATTGATTCCAAATATATATATATAAAAAGAAAAATGACGATCTGCTCATATTAAACCCACACAAAAGACCAAAAAAAAAATTTAGGTCCCGTTTTATGAAGTAAAGAGAAACGGGTTCTTTTGCAGCGAAACTAATTACGAGGAGGGTAAAAACACAAACTGGATCTGGCAACCATAAAGGTGTTTTAAAATCCAAAGCAGCTCCCCCTGGTGTATACGATCAAAGTGGAATGGTCTTTTTGACGACTTCGAAGACTCGTCGAGATGACGGGGGCCTCTCATCAAAGAGGAAAGAAGAAAAAAATAGTCGTCATATTTACATTCGCAAGGCCTAGCTTAGTCATTTTTTTATGATTACTAACTCGGTTATTACTTTTAGAAGGAAAGATAGTGAAAAGTTTGCGTTAAATTTAAGCTTCCTTGAAAGTGATCCGAGCATTTTCTGCATTCGTAAATGTGGACTTTAGGGGTTTATGGTTTGGTGAAGGGGTGTTCTTTTTCTTTAAGGAATTTCAAGCCAAAAGTATTCCTAAATTTTCGGTGAAGGTAAATTAATTCCATTTTCTTTTAAGATCAAAGTGATGTCTTCTTTGGATCTCTGTGAGAGCTTTTAGTTCCGAAGAATAAATATTTAGGTAGCCTTTTTACGGAAAGTATTAAGATGATTCCTACCAAATGAATGATGTTTCAAAAAATGTATTTATTACGTCGAAGGTTAAAAAAAAATATATAGCAAGTTTGTCTAAACATGAAATGTTCCGAGTTAAAATTAAGAAAATTTAAGATGAACAGATACTTTACTTCATAATGTTTTCTAAATGGTGAATCTAAGAAAAAAGTAAACAAAAAATGTCTGGCATAGATTGTGTTTATTCACATTGCAAAAATAGGTAATACACGTGAATAAATTAAAAAGAAAAATTATTTAACACTTTTTTAACTATTGTTCATAAAATGTAAGTTTTAATTTGTATAATGTCATTAGTATCAGTCACTCATTTGAGCATCTATGTAGTGATCCCTTCAAAAAGCAGATACTACTACGCGACCTTCACACTCGTTTTAATGAAAAGTAGAGTTCCCGTCTATGGAATGAAAGGTCCCGTCTTTAGACATAACCTAACGCCCGTCGCTACATATGCATGAAATCAATTAAAATTACTTCTATTTATAAATATAGCTAATTTTAAATTTTGCTTATACTTAAGTCGTCACAATGCATTCGATAACAATTTATTTACTCCTACAGGCTTGTTAATAATAGAACACTCAACATTGTTAAAAATATATTCTCAAAAATAAGTAAAATGTACTATATTTTGGTTACATTGGATGCTCATCATGGATCCAAATACACAAGTTCCAGTTTTGAAAAAGTCATGTACGAAAAAATAAGCACAATGAATAAAAAGAGCAGTTGCTAGCCTACATAGACTGCTTTCATAAATCACTTTCAATAAATATCAACAACTACAACCAAAGCGTACTGGGAATCCTCAAGCACCGCAGTAAAGTGCCTTATCGTTGCACTACCAAGGCGACGTGAAGACGTTATAAACAGAAGAAATGTTAAAAAGTTGTGCCAAAAGAATGGGTAGTAAGATAAGTTGAGTTGTAATAATTCAGTTTACATTTAAGCGATATCAAATAATGTGGAAAACCATCTACTGAACAAACAGAAGAAATGATAAAAAGGTGTGCCAAAAGAATGGAAAATAAGCTCATTCAGTTTCCATTTAAGCAATCAACATCAAATGATGCGGAAAACCATCTTCTGAACAATTATTTTAAGATTATCAGGTCTCTTTGTTAAGATGGTTTGAACAGAAGTTGAGATTAGCAGTAGTAAATCACACTGCTTAGTGTTGAGAAAGTACGGTTACTTAAATTTGAGTACGTCATCGCTTATTTACGAAGCAATTGTACTCATAAAAAACGAGTTGGTTTAGCTACTCATTTTTAAGTACTTTTTTTACAGTGTGCATGAATCACATCTGCATGAATCATCGTAATGTCCCCAACAATAATATATCCCATGCTTTTTGCATTGTACATTAATGTTCTTTCAGTAAGCTACCATCATTATGCCTGATATTAAATAGTTTTAAATTTTGGATAGAGTACTTCCGTGTGATCAGAAATTCCGTGAATTTAAGAAACTTATATATTAATTTACAATACAATTCTACATTTATTTAATCTCATACATTATATTTATTTATTAAGAATATTATTTTTTAAAAAAATTAAAGACTTTAATGCCTAAAGTACGTGTGTACATTTTCTGTACTTGTTTATATGATTCCGCTTGGCAAGTAAAAATATTTGTCTTCTCTTGGTTTCAAATCAGCATTGCCAAAATCAAATTAATTGGTATAATGTATATATATATATATATATATATATATATATATATATATATATATATATATATATATATATATAATATAATATATATAATATAATAATATATATATATATAAATTCATTCGGTCAACAATAGAAACAAATTCGGAACAAAATATAAAGAACCGAATTAACCCATAAATTCATAGATTTATTTAAAAAAGTACGTGTCTATCAATTTTTTTTGGCGTTTCCTGTAAAAATTATGAAAATGGATCTATCTGGTTTTGAAACTAGACGGCTCACATAGAACGAAAAGAGTACATGAGGGAAGACAAGGTGCTGACCTATTTCTTCCACTAATTAATTACTTTGGATTTTGGTTTTGGCAACACTTTTTTGTAGCCAAAATGAGGCCCGTGCTTTCACTTGGTTATTGGACATTTGCTTTTGTTTACCAAGCGGAATCATTTAAATTAGTACATCTATGTACTCACGCACTTTTTGCATCACTGAGCTAGAATAACATAACTATAAGTATTGGAGAAGGGTGGTCGACTAATTTTTTTAAAGGACGAACGCTATTTATTGAGTAAAGGTAAAAAAACTTACACCTTTTTAGGCGAAGGTAGAATGAATAGTCCTTTCGCATAGGTTTGTGTAGATTTAAAAAGCATTTCTGGCTTTCAAAAATACATTAAATTTTACACATTTACAGTTTTTCCATACTTACTTACAAGAAAAAGAAGACAAAAGAACAAAAGACACCGAAACCAACATATTTAAACATTTCTGGGAAGTCACGTGCGATTCCCGCATACCAAGGACGAACGCTTTTCAACCTTTCTTCCGAATCGTATGCATCTGCATGGCACGGTAAAGTACATTGATGCTTAATATGAGTCCTCACTCCAGTGCTTATAGTTATATACTATTCTAGTTCAGTGTTTGACACCAAATCTTCAACTGTAGAAGTATCAAATTTCTTGTATTATCCCGAACACGAAATCAAGTATTTTCCCATATGTTCCTCAACTTTTGTTTTCATATCTTCCATAATCGCTGAGTTATTTTTGATGATTCCATTCAGCCACCCAATATCATTTTATAATCGAATATAAATCCTTCGGCCGCATGTATCAGATCGCAAAATACTCATTTCATTCCGAAGGATTCGAATCGCAGACAATCCCTTTATAATTTCTACATCAGATGCTTCTTCGCAACCCTTTCCCGACGACGTCGGGCTTAGGAAGGGATCTGATAAATAAATCCAACTATTAAAACGAACTTCTGTTTTCCCGAATCCTTCAACCGAACGACGCGAGCATAAACATATCTTCTTTGCCCAACTGGGCGTCCTTCCTCATCATATGCACACAGCACTCAATCATTTGCAAACACAAATCGCTACAGATTAGCGATTCAGATAAGGTGAAGCACAGAACAGGCCCGTCTCTGAAAGGGTAGAGGGGGGGGGGAGCATAGCGAAAGGGAGGGGGGGGGGGGGTTCAAGAAAATGTCGCGACCCAATTAGATGCCAGCTACACTCCTGGGTATTCCTGTATTCCAATTCCTCTCTCTCCTAGATTTTCCATTTAAATTCTTAGTCAAAATCCGATTGCAAAAGAGATTACCGAAAGCAATTTCCTATCGGTGGATGCAATCACCCCCCCTCCCCCAATCCCAAGATGTCGGAGGCGGGGGAGGTGGGCGGAGGCGGACTTTGTCTGGGATGATGTGAGTGAGTAACCAGGGTAAAAGTTTTATACCTCCCCTTCTTCGTCGTCGTTGTATGACGAAAATGCGGTATTAGTTGAAGTAGGTGTGCGTACTCGCTCGGAAGTTTTATACTGCGGGAGGTCTTGTCGTTGTTGTTTTTTGGCTGTTGTTTTGTTTGCTACACACAGGGAGGGAAAATTCCCTTTCTCTTCTTTCCCTTTAGGGAAGATTAGAGTTTTAAATCTTTCAAAGGGAAAAAGAAGAAATAATAATAAGACCCTCCCATGTCCTGATGCTCAAGAAAGTTATTTTTGTTTTATCCCATGGTGAGAGGGGCAGCAGTGTATTGGATGCTGTTGCTATAATTAAGAGAGCGCTGTTGCGACTTCTTTTCCTCTGGTGGTGCTTTTATTTATTTATTATTTATTTACTTAGTCCCTTTTTCTCCTGGTAATGCCTCATGCCTTAAGTTATGTATGAACGTTAGATGGGAGACAGCTTAGTGATGAATTTAAGGAAGAAAATGGCCGTCGAGGGTTGACGGGGGAGGAGGGAGAGGGGGGGGGGTGCTGATTAAAGAAAAACAACTAAACTGAGGAAGGGAGGAGTGAACTGAGAAAAGGATTTGAGAACTAAGGAGAATGGCGACATCCAGTTTTCCCGTTTTCTTCCCAAAAATAAACGGATAATACTTTCTCTCCCGCCAAATGTAGTCTGGGATTATGAAGAGGGGGGGGGGGGGGGAGAAAGATAGTGCTTTTCTTTTCGGTTGGATTACTCCATGAGGGGGGGGGGGGGGAGTATTCGAAGAATTTATACATTTACAAGACCGGCAAACAAAGTTCGTAAGCAGCAGCATCGGGTTTCGTTATTTTTGTTTCGGATACTCTGAAAAGATGAATTATTATAATAAGAGAATCAATCTTCCTCTCGAGAAAATAGTTTTAAGGGAAAGCGAAATCTCTTTCCCCTCCCCCCCCCCCTCGATTACGTTGTGTAAATAATGCCGACAAAGGAGGGAGTTTTAAAAGGCGACGACAGTTGAAATATTAAATCGAGTTCTCGTATTTAATTTCTTTGCGATTCGGAAGGGGGCGAGAAGTAAAAATTCGTTAATGTGCAAACGTAAAAATAAAGGGGGGAGCTGATAGAGCTGCAGTTGGATAAATTTGTTTAAAGATTCTCGATGTTTGTTTTTTAAATGAATACTTAAACTTTTATGTTGGGATGTTTGTTTTTAAGTAATGCTTGATATTTTAATGGAAATATTTCGGAAATTCAAACAATGTAATTTGCGTAGCATGCGGTCAAAACTCAATCTTCGTTGATATTTGCGAAATAAATCTTAAAAATGTCAACTATGTTTGACAAACGTTTTTTTGTAACTTGTTTCTGAAATAGATAACACAAATCATCACAGTAACAGCGTTGTTATTTTTGATACAAATCTGCAACACGTCGTTGACTTTTCAGTCACATCGTGATTTCTGAATAATATTGAAGTGAAATTATAATTATATGTGGAACATCATACAATAGTTTTTTAATTATAGATTCTTTTGACGCATATTACACGTGACGAATCTTAACAAGTGAGGTTTCAAAAGAAAGAGAATTTCGCAGAGCAATGACAAATCGTACGTTCATTCCATAAATGAGAAATGAGCTTAAAAGAGTTATTGCATAAAGAAACATCTTAAAAAAACATTCCAAGATCAAGCTAGAGCGTACTATAGTAGCTTAGTCGATATCGCGTGTTACTTCGGAACAAGAGTCGCGGGTTTGAGTTTCAACATGGGCCACTCAAATTTCACGCCAAGGGTTGCCAGAAACGCGGGACTAAAAAACTAATTTTGCCATTTCACTACTATATTATAAATCATGTAATATCCCAAAAAGGGTTTTGTTTAATTTATCTGAAATAAGTGATAACTGTAATTTCCTTGGTCATTTGTTTCCTTTATATGTTTGAAATGTCATTTTGATGTTGTCAAGGTGTATATCAAATATTGGGTGGTTTCTCCGCCAATGAACCGGTCATCTCATTACAGTAAAACATACACTGTAAAAAATAAATACTAAAAAAATAAGTAAAATGAACTCATTTTTCAGTACATTCGGAGCTCCGAATACATAAGTTTCATTTTTGAAAAGGACATGTTCTCAAAAATCAGTACAATGGGTAAAACGAGCAGATGCTAGCCTACATAGGCTGCCACTTCATAAATCACTTTCAATAAATAGCAACCATTACAACCAAGACTTACCCTGAATCGAACCCACATCTACAGCCCCGCTGTCCAGAGCCTCATCCGTTACACTCCAGGGCGATGTGAAGAAGTTATAAACAGAATAAATGTAAATAAAGGTGTGCCAAAAGAATGGGACGTAAGATAATTGAATTGTAGTAATTAAGTTTCCATTTAAGCAACCGACATCAAATAATGTGGAAAACTATCTTCCGAACTACTATTTCAAGTTTGTGAGGTCGCTTTGTTAAGATGGCTTGAACAGAAGTTGAAATTAGCATTATTAAATCACACTACTCAGACGATTATTTAAATTTGAATACGACATCGGTCATTTATGATGCAATTGTACCTAAACAAAAACGAAAACTTTCTTGTACTCCTTTTTAAGCACCTTTATTTTACTGTTTTGCAACCCAACTAAAACATATCATAATAAGATGAATGTAACAATTACTAATCATGTTCCTGTTATGGACCAATAGGAAAAAAACATTTAAAATTAAGAGCATATCATTATGTTTTTAAAAGTCCCTTTAATCAACGTTACACGAAAGCATTTAAAATTTAAGCAAATTTAATTTTATAGTATACTCTATGAGTTCAGTGGTCACACATTTTTTTTATGCTTGGCACTGGTCGAAAATGGCTACATTCACCCTAGAACATTTATAAAAAACTTGAAAATGTAGGTATTAAACAAGCGAATTAAAAGTTAAAGGTTTTATTTTAAAGATTTAATGTTGAAAATTTTGCATTGAAATTTTTTCGATAGGAAAATGAACGGTTTTTAAAAGTTAGGTGAATTGAAAACTTTAAAAAACATTCAGATTTTATAAAGGTATTTAAAAACACATGCAGGGTTAATGAAGTGTTTGATAAAGGTTTTATACTAGTTTTTTGCTCGGAAATTACTGTGAGTTAGTTCACAAAGAGTTTGTAAACATTTTATCTTGAGACATTATAGCTATGTAACTGTTTTTTTTATCACACTATATGTGTGAGATCTCTACTTGAAGACAGATACCAATGTGATGTCGCATAACTGCGCTATAAATGCTTATTAAATTGGGCAGTGTTATTATTAACGTTGTTGTAATGATAGGTAGCTATCAAACCAAAAAATATCAAGGTTACACTCTTTTTTAAATTTGATAGTTTCAGATGTAATTTTTTATTTCATTAAAATATACAAAATGCACATTTTTAATTTGAACATCTTAAATTGTGTGTTTTAATGCAAATAATGTAAGAATAACAAGAAAACGCATTTAAACTATTTATAAATAATGAATTTGGCACAATGCAATTTTAAATTTGTCTCAGTTTAATTTTTAAAAAATTTTAGTTGGAACATTATTACGAAATAATGTATTTGATATTGGTTCATACTTCCTCCAAGAAGAACAGATTTCTTTTAACTTTTATGATATATGACAAAATTATCAGTGTCGTCTTTTGAAGCGAACCAACTTAAAAATGCCAATTAATTTATG
This sequence comes from Troglohyphantes excavatus, assembly GCA_963932185.1. Classification (NCBI taxonomy): domain Eukaryota; kingdom Metazoa; phylum Arthropoda; class Arachnida; order Araneae; family Linyphiidae; genus Troglohyphantes; species Troglohyphantes excavatus. The sequence continues at coordinate 69,344,024 of OZ010674.1, read as the reverse complement.
AAATCTACCTTTTTTTACTTATTTCAAGCCACCTGCTATAATTTGATCTCAATTCTTTAATTTAACGACCGGCTTATCAAGTTCTTAGTACGAAAAGAGGAGACGAAAAATAAAAAAAATACTAAACTCCACACAGACATATACCTCTAAAAGTTTTTTTTTACCCATTATTTTTTTGTTTAAAAAAAATCCACTCACTCTCCTCAGCATCTGCAGTAAAAAAAAAGTAATTAGCAATTTTTTCTTACTTTTTATCTATCTTCTCCTTTAAGTCCCTTTTCCTCTGCCCTCTGAAAAATAAGGTTAAATCTCCGAGAAAGAGAAAGAAAAAAAATGAGTCTTCTCCCATCACCCCCCCACCCCTCCCCCATAAATTATCTCTCTAAAATTCCTCTACCCTAGACGCATTTTATCTTGAGAGCAGAAATTTTAACCCCCTCGTTTTCTTTTAACGCTGGGAAGACTTTTCTACCCTAAGTCCCTCTATTATTAACAAATCAATATCCTTCTCGAGCCCCCCCCCCACTTCTCTTTTCCAAAGTTGATACCGCGCGCTTAAAAGTCCACCTAGGCACAGTCTTTTAATCTCAAAGTAAATCTCCATTAAATATAAATTAGGTTGTCAGGTGCCGCTGACTCTGTTCTCGTTTCCTTCCTTCCCCGTGCCAGCAGTAGTGCAGTTCGGGGGGTTCTGCGACCGGCGGCATGTGCAGGAACAGCTTAAGAATATATATACCTCGCGTAATAACAACACACCGGGTCAGGACTGCCGACTCAAAAATTTTGTCATCGCCAAGTGTAGGGGAAATGTAGCCAAATGATAAAAATGGATCGTCTCAATTCAGATCCACGTATTTGCAGGATGTTACACTCTTTCCTTTTGAGTTGGATTTTATACGTATCTAGCTGTTTGAGTCCCAGCTACTGAGGAACAAGTTAATTCACTGACAATCAAGTTATTTTTGTGAATGTAAAGTTGTTTTTAATGACAGGATATTGAAATAATTTTTCATTGGCATGTAATTTTAAATTATTTAATATTTTGTAATTAATTGTAAAGACATACCTTGCAAGTTGTACCTCAGACTTTAAAAAAAATATATATATATTGTAAAACGAAGTATTTTTATTAAATTAAAAATTGAGAGCATAAATAGAAAAACTGGAGACCCCTAGACATAAATATACGACCTTGAGCGTCAGGGGGTTTAACGGCATCTACATTAATATATTAAGTGGCTTCAGTCGGAACTCGAACCCGCGATCTATTGTAACGAATACCCAAGCGCTAACGTATAAGCTAAAAACGCACGTTCTAGTTATTGCAAATATATTTTTTAAATGTTTCTTTACTCAATAATTATAAATTTGTTAAAATATTTTTTTAAAAAAACTGAACTGAATTTTACAAAGAGGAAGTAGGCGTTTTAAGAATCATGGGCAGACACTTTCATTTTTGTCTTATAGATAAACATACTTTTTCTGTCTTTAAATAGTGGCGACTTTCTCAAATTTTTATTTCTTCATCATTTTATTCATATTGCATTTTAGTATTTTTGTTTTAAAAGCTCCCTGAAACAGTGCCTTCTGGTTGGTCTCCTGATAAAATCAGCAACACATCTGAAAACGTCCATTTGTCTTGTCATTTGAATTTGATATATTGGTTCATACTTCCTTAAAGAAAAACAGATTTATTTTAATATTTATGATATATGACAAAATTAGCACTGTCGTCTTTTGAAACGAACCAACTTAAAAATGCCAATTAATGTTTGGAACTGGTCGAAAATGGTTACATTCACCTAGAACATTTACGAATTTTTTGAAAATGAAGGTTTTAAACAAGCGAATTAAAAGTTAAAGGTTTTATTTTAAAGATTTAATGTTGAAAACTTTGCATTGAAATGTTTGATAGGGAACTGAACATTTTTTAAAATTTAATCAAATTAAAAACTTTAAAAAACATGCAGGTTTTATAGAGGTATTTAGAAAAACATCTTAATTTGTGTGTTGTAATGCAAATAATGTAAGAATAATCAGAAAAAAAAACATTTAAACTACATTAATTTGAGTAAGTGAGTTGAAATATCCCATGTTTAATCAAGAAATTGTAATAAAGTTCAAGAATTTAATTTTTTAACTGTTTATAATTAACTGATTAAAAATATTGACATTTTAACTGGAATGAATTTAAATATATATAGGCAATTAAATCGAATAAAACTATCTTCAAACCTAAACCGGACATAGATATAGTTTAGTAAATGTTATACCTACCAAATATTACAAACAATACTATTTAGTTACAAAATTAGGAAACTTTTAGTTATTTTAATCAATTAATTCAACAAGAAGCAAAAAAGCAACACTCATTCAAAAACTGAATTTGAAAATATTAAAATTTCCCCTAATAAAGAGATTCTCAGCCAAACTTGGCATCCTCCCACCCAAGTACGAAGCGGAATAGATCCCATTAAGAAACAAGGGCTTTTCCGTGGGGTTGTTGCCGAAGAGATTCCAAGATCCAGGCCTAGGGATCTTGAAATCCGAAGAAGATTGCTAAACTATCATCGGGCATTTTCCGCTGGTAAAAGATGCCCTCGGAATTTGTCCAAAGATATGATCTTTTTTCGCTTCCCCCCCTCCTCCCCCCGGATTAGAGGCCGAGGTGGCAAATGAGGTTGCGGAGAAAGTGTCATGGTAAAAGTTAAAATGGATGGACTTGAAACCAAGGAGGGTGTTTTGGATTATTTAAGAATTAAATTCGCAAGCATTCGCAAACTACACTACGTTCTAATTTGGAACTTTAAAGAGGGAATTTTATTCTAGAAGCATCGGATTAAGATTGTGCTGCGTTCTAAATCTTTGCACTCGAGACGTGACTCCCAGGTACCACTTGGTTTGATGCGCTGATTGGCTGTAAGAAATTCACCAAATTTGCGGAAATTCTTCTAGAGTTGCTGGTTCGATCGAGCGAAAAATGCCTCGATCGCAAAGGGTTAAAATACATACATTAAATTTTTATTAAAAAAAAATCTAATCTTCTTTATTTTTTTACCATTGAAACCTTTTCAGTTGCCTAATTATTATCAAAATACGCGAAAAACTTTGCACCGTTTTGATAAATTTAAAAACTATTATTTTGAATTAGATTTTTCATTGGGTATTAACATTGCAAATTAATTAGTTCAAATTTACAAATACCTGCACTGTTAAAAATAGGTACTCAAAAATAAGTAAAATTTACTAATTTTTGAGTATATTCGATGCTTAACATATCTCCGACTATATAAACTTCAATTTTGACGAAGACATGTACACAAAAATAAGTATAATGATTAAAAATGAATAAAAAGTGCAGATGCTAGCCTATATAGGCTGTCTTCATAAAGCACTTTCAATAAATATCGACAATTACAACTAAGACTTATAGGGAATCGAACCCAGGTTCTCATGGATCGCAGGTCTTATCTGTTGTACTACAACGTAAAGAAGTTATAAACAGCAGAAATGTTAAAAAGGTGTGCCAAAAGATTGGGAAGTAAAATAATTGAGTTTTAAAAACTCAGATTCCATTTAAGCAATTTACATAAAAAAAATGTGGATAACCATCTTCTGAACATCTATTTTAAGTGTATCATGTGGCTTTGTTAAGATGGCTTGAACAGAAGCTGAGATTAGGAAAATTAAACCACACTGCTCATTTTCGAGAAAGTACGGTTACCTCAATTTGAGTACGTCATCGCGCATTTACGATTCAATTGTACTTAAAGAAAAATAAGTATGTTCAGGTACTCATTTTTAAGTACAGAGCAGCATTGAGCAGTTGAAGGTTCCACAAAGGTAACAATGAGATTAGTTACTTAAAAGTAACCTTGATATCGCATTAAAAGAAAGTGCATTTTCTTCGAATTCGACTTTTCGCTGTTGAACTTGAAAACGAATTCAAATTTTTTCTCTTAAAAACCTAATTAAGTAGGGCAAGCTATTACTTTATAATAAGCTTTTAAATTAATTTAATTGACTAATTGAATCATGGTATTTTCTTCGAGGCAATCTATTCTTTTAATTGCTTTTTCGATTAAAAAAGTCAAACACACAAATTGAAAATAATGAATAGGAGCAGACGAAATTGATTAAGCTCAAAATTAAGTTTTCGATTAAATTTTTTCCCTGTGAGTATGTTATGTAAGAAATAACATCGCCTTTCCAAATTTTGAAACTATAATTTAATTGAATAATTCACAAATTTCAATTTTTTAACCGACTGAGTTACATGACCAACTATTTATGGAAAGAGACTGATTTCAAAATATCAATAAGCATTAGACTATCATAAAAAAACTAGGGTTGTAATTCGTAGAAGAAGACTATATAACAACATTGAGAAATTTATATAAATAAAGAAGAGTAATATAAGTGCGACTTTTACGAATATTCAGTTTCACACTTAGAAGCGTGAAAGTTGCTTCAGTTTGTTTTGAAAATGTTTAATCGAATTTGACGAAAATGCACTGACTAAGCAATTTTTCAAAAACGACAAAATTTCTTACTTTTTTTAAGTCTTAAAATTCTTTAAAAGCTACAAAATATTTTATTGTTTTTATAAACTGAAAATAATTTTTAAAAAGAAATTTGTAATTTGTAGTTAGGTAGATGGACTTAAGCTGTTATTTTGTACTTAGGTTTAAGAAAGTTACTCAAATTTTGTTGGAAAATGGTTAATCGAATTTGACGAAAATTGTTTGAAAAATTCTGTGACTAAACAATTTTTAAAAAACAACAAAATTTCTTACGTCGTCAAGTCTTAAAATTCTTTAAATGCTACAAAATATTTTATTGTTTTTGTAAACTAAAAATAATTATTAAAAAAGAAATTTGTAATTTGTTGTATGTAGGTGTACTTAAGGTGTTAAATTGTACTTAAGTTTAAGAAAGTTACTCAAATTTTGTTGGAAAATGGTTAATCGAGTTTGACAAAAAAATTTTGAAAAATGCAGTGACTAAACAATATTTCAAAAACGACATAATTTCTTACGTTGTTAAATGTCTTAAAATTATTTAAAAGTTATAAAATATTTTATGTTTATGTAAACTTAAAATAAGTATCAAAGAGAAATTTGTAATCTTTAGTAAGTGTACATAGGGTGTTAATTTGTACTTAAGTGAAAGAAAGTTAATCCAATTTTATTGGAAAATGTTTAATGAAATTTGACGATTTATTCGGCAAGTATTTTTTTTTATTCTAACATATTCGTTAATACAACGGCATTTCTTTTTTTTTTAAAAAAACTTGTCAAAATAAAAATAAGCATTGCATTACTTACGTTATAAAACAAATGGACAAAAATAATTTGATCATTTTGTGGAATAAACTGTGTACAAATATTTGAAAACTTTTATTCAAATTTAAATAGCCATTTGCACGAAATAAGAAAACTGAACAACAATAGAATGATAAATTATAAATATATTAAATTTATAATTTGATACTCAGTTTCCACTAAACACAGTTCTAAATTATGCTTTAGACTGTTATTGGAACTGTAACACAACAAACATTCAGCAGAAACCCTGTAAGTAACATAAAATTTCAATAATAGATCGATACATTACTTAACCTGCAACATACTAAACAGAGAATCGCCATTCACAGAGGCTCAATTCAACATTCTTTTTATAAAGAAATGCGCATGCGCAGTTCTCCACCTTCCTTTGAAAGCCCCCAAACAATAATGAAACTGTGATTGAAGTTCTAAATCAGTTAACCATCAGTTCGACGGGGGAAATAGAACAAACTGAGTTTTAGCGTCAGCCCCATTGTGCTACGGCCACCTTCCGTAGCTGTCATTGTGCAAAGGTTCGCCGGGGCGCCAAAGGGTTAAACCCCGACACAAACTGTGTTTGGCGTTCCAATCATTTTGCAGGATGAGTCAGAAGTTGTTGTTGGGGGAATTCAATCGGGATAAAAGATTCTCTGTTCGGTGGTCATTGAATATCATCAATCCACTCATCAATCCACACGAACACAAAACTTTCGTGTGGATTGATGAGTTTGTGTACGTGACATATGGAAGAACGCGTGACTGGATGTGGTAATTTGGTAATTACAGGTACAAACAAAGTCATGATAGAACGAATCGGGCAAGAAATTTGATTTCTTTGAGAAGTTTTCCTAGTTGTTTCATAAAAGAAAGGTTTTTTTTATTAAATAACGTCGCACTAGAGCTGCACAGTGGGCTATTGGCGACGGTTCGGGGCCTTTCTCGAAGGAAAGGCCCGGGAATGATGCCTCGTATTTTTGAACCATGGTCAAATGACGAGGACAACACCTGAACTGGCATCCAACGCCTTCAATAGCCGTCGGGACTTTGGACCCCGATCAGATGTATCGTGTACCAGTCCCGTATACACGCCGTTAATTTTTTGTGGATGTTCTGGACGACATTCTAGTATTTTGGTAGCGAAATTGGCAACCCTCCGATCGCAATATCACTAATTTAACTATTCTTTATTCTAGTCCATTGCAAGGTTTTGAACCGGGGACCCTTGGATTCCCAGCTAACGCCTTAATCCACTCGGCCATGGAGGCCTCCATAAATGAAGGGATAAGTAGATGAAGGAGTTATGTAGCAAAATGTAAGTTTTGAGATATTTGTACTTAAAGTTTTCATTTATGAATTGTGGGCACATAGTTCCTTCGTGACAGTATTACCTCTGTTAATAAGGCTCCTATAGTCCTGCTATCAGCGGCAAAAAAGAGGTTAACAGATATCACCTTCATCCATGATAATTACACAATTTTTTTAAAAATGTTACATATATCCTTCATCCACTTACACCTTCAAATAAGAAACTATTTCACTACATTTATTATTATAGAATAAAGTTTTGCTATTATATATAATTATGCGCTACTATTTAAAATTCGTAATATATATGCGCATCTAAATATTATATATATATAAGCAAATATACAACATTAAGGTGCGCATACATATTACGAATTTTTCAATAAATACGAATACCTTTACATAAAAGACCTAGGATTTCAATAGTCTTCCATTCAGTACAGACTTCTCTAAGTTAAGCTTCGAATTGTGCCCAACTTTCGTTAAAAGTTATCAAAAATGTTAAAGAAACAAACTTTAGAATAATTTATAAAACTAACTAAACTAAGACAATTCTACGTTTAACTTTATTGAACATATTTGGCACTAACATACTTGAAGGAAAATTAATCTGCTTAATATGTTCGAACTAATTTAACATTTAACTGTACTTTTTATTTAGACTTACAATTCTTTTACTTCACACTTGAAAATGTAAAACTGATGGATTTTTTTCAAAGTCGCATTTATATACAACTCTTCTTTATTTAAACAGATTTATCAAATCGTTATACATGTGGCCTATTAACAAGGATGACCAATACATAATGTTAAACCAATGGAACATTGGCCCTCCTTGTTGCAAGCCACATATAATTGTATTCTTCAGCAAACAACTATCCGATTAAATTATTCTAAATTTAGGTGTTCCACTTTATACTTTGAAGCCTTCAATTCATTTTCCATCATGCCTTGAAGAGACTATTGAAATAAAGTAATTATATTCGTCCGAGATGGTTGTTATTACTTTGGCTTAACTCGTCTTTAACTGCTTAACCAATTTACGTGGATTAAGTCACATTAAGCGAAGTTGGCTTATGTCACATTAAAGGAGCCCATCCTCATTTAATCCTGTCTGGAATTAATAAGGTAATGGAGTTTAGTTGTATGGATGTCATTTAAGAGGATTAATTATTTTTCTTCTTAATAAAGAATATGTCACATCCAGAACGCCGTTTTTTTTGTCATTTTTATTTAATAGAATATTTTAAAGCATCGTTATTGCTTGGTTAGATTAATTTCTATCAAGTTTATCTTTTTTGGTATAATTTTTGACGTGTATATGATTATAAAGATTTTTAAAATTTTAATTTTTCTTTAAAATTCTTGTTATTTTTTATGAAAGACATTTTAACATATGTTACCGTGAAAGTGTAAAAATCAGAGTATCTGCAGACTCACTATTGACTCTGCATATACACTAGGCCGATACATGTAAGTGCAGAAAATTGATTTCGCACATGAGTTAGCGTATTTGCATAGTCACTAGTAAGTCTGCAGATACGCTGATTTTTCAAGTTTATATTTTTTTGTATATTTTTTGACGTGTATAAGATTATAAATACTTTTTAAATTTTCGTTTTTCTTTAAAATTCTTGTTATTTTTTTATGAATGACATTTTAACATATGTTACCGTGAATGTGTAAAAATCAGCGTATGTGCAGACTCACTAGTGACTCTGCATATTTACTAGGCCGATGCATGTAAGTGCAGAAAATTTATTTCGCACATGCATTAGTGTATCTGCAGAGTCACTAGTGAGTCTGCAGATACGCTGATTTTTCAAGTTTACTTTTTTTTGTATAATTTTTAAAGTATATTAGATTATAAATTTTTTTAAAGTTTTAATTTTTCTTTTAAATTTTTGCTCTATTTTAGGAATAACATTTTAACATATGTTACCGTGTTGTTGCGAAAATTAGTGTATCTGCAGACTCACTAGTGACTCTGCATACACAATAGGCCGATGCATGTAAGTGAAGAAAATTGATTTCGCACATGCATTAGTGTATCTGCAGAGTCACTGGTGATTATGCAAATACGCTGATTTTTCAAGTTTATATTTTTTTGTATATTTTTTGAAGTGTATAAGATTATAAATACTTTTTAAATTTTCGTTTTTCTTTAAAATTCTTGTTATTTTTTTATGAATGACATTTTAACATATGTTACCGTGAATGTGTAAAAATCAGCGTATGTGCAGACTCACTAGTGACTCTGCATATATACTAGGCCGATACAAGTAAGTGCAGAAAATTGGTTTCGCACATGCATTAGTGTATCTCAGTTTCACTACTGAGTCTGCAGATACGCATACGCTAATTTTTCAAATTTACCTTTCTTTTTTTTGTATAATTTTTAACGTGTATAAGATTATAAACATTTTTAAAGTTTTAATTTTTCTTTAAAATTTTTGCTATATTTTAAGAATACCATTTTAACATATGTTATCGTGAAGGTACGAAAGTTAGCGTATCTGCAGACTCACTAGTGACTCTGCATACGCACTAGGCCGATATATGTAAGTGCGGGGAAATTGAATTCGCCCATGCACTAGTGTATCTGCAGAGTTACTAAGTGAGTTTGAAGATACACTAATAGGCGCTCTTGGAAGTGCTAATAAGATAGTCGCTCAAGCAATTGCAAGATCATTAAGTTTATAACTTTAAAAAAAAAAAAATCTAAATTACGGGCGTCCAAGGATAGACCATCCGGCCGACCCATGGATCTATATTATATCATTAAAATGAATCGGGTAATTCTAACTCTCTACGCGGACACGGTTACCCATTGGTAAAGTATCGGACTAGTAATCGGAGGATTGCCAGTTCGAATATCTATGTGGTTTTGAAAAGCTGTGGCAATCACGTGATCGAAGCGTTCAAAAGGGTTTCTAAAAATTTTGTATAAAAATATCTAAAATATTTACATGCGTGAAAAAAGGAACTGATGCCCGTTAAATCTTAGTGTGACCCAATGTCCCGACGACTATGAGGTTGCGTTGGGATCCAGCTCAGGTGTTGTCCTCGTCATCTGACCATTGTTCAAAAATATGAGGCAATGTTCCTAGTTCTTTCCTTTGTAGTAGACTCCTAACCGTCGCCAATTGACCACCGTGCAGCTCTAGTGCGACGTACATTCAACTAACCGAAGAATTGTTCCGCCCACTCAAAAAAAAAACGTATGGCACGTGCTTGTTACGTCAGAAACTGAAGGCCGATTTCAGTTTCTGAGTGTGTCGTGAGCAACATAAATTACGAATTCGAATTTCTCCTCCCTTTTCGAACTTGGATTTGTGACGTAAAAAGCATGCGCCATACGGCTTTCTATACAGAGGGGGCTTATTGTTCCTTGATTTTTCCTTTGAAGTAGACCCTAACCGTCGCCAATGCGGGAGTTTCACGTGACGTATCAACATGGTAACTTACTAATAGTTTCGATTTCTTCCCTACAGCAGACAACTTTGCTTTTGTTTGGCTAGTCGCTACGCCTGCAATTATGAGAAAGTTTGTTTCTAATATTTGTTTTTCCCAAATAAGTAATATTTTTATTCTATATATGAATAACTTTAAATACAGAAATACTTATATTATATTTGTATATAATTAGAATTACAACAAAATACTTTTATTTCAACACAAAAAAAATTCATAAACGATGAGTATAATCTATATCAGTGTATGAAGTAAATATTTCTATATTGAGGTATTATGTAAAGACTAAAACTTAAAATTATAGTACAAGGACTAACCCTACGGAACTTCTTCAGCGTCGCGGAATTTCGTCGGAACAGCGGTCTTCTTCTTCTCGGCGTGAAACTCACCCATTGCATACTGTACAGCTGTAGTTCGACGTTAATTCAGCCAACCACCTATCTCTCTACGAATGGGAAGCTTAACAACATTTCCCTGACAAGTACACCACATATTCAAACTAACTCCAAAACCGATAAAAAATTATTTTCCACATCCCGTCCACCCTTGCCAAAACAGCTACAACTTCAAATTTAATAGACTGTCCAGTTAAGTTCACTAACATTCAAATATCAAACTTGCTTAAATCTGAAATAATACCGCAATTTCAAATAAACTGGTCAACATCAACAAAAGGCAGACACACTCATTCCATATTTCCGAAGGTCAGCATGAGCAGATGCCATTCAAACTTTTACGTTAATCAATTTCTTACCGGGCACGGCACGTTTCCGACGCACCAATCAAGATTATTCCAGGCAAATCCAATCTGTCCTTACGATGAAGAAGAGGGTTCCGTAGTACATTACATATACAATTGTGCAGAATTTGAACATTTGCGGTTTACATTCTTACCTTTAAACTTTCCAGTGCTTGATTTACCTACTCTACTGTTAAATAATTCTATTCACCCATTCCTACAGACAGTTGTACCAACACTTATGACAAAAATGGGAATATAGATGAACCTAAATTATCAAATTGTATGTTTCATATACAAAATATGCTGGACTCAAAAACTACACAATGTAAACTTTTCGTATTGGTTCAAGATACAAATATTTTACATAAGAGACTCTCAAGAAAATTTTGTTTCACAGACCTTTTCTTTTTTCCTTTTTATGTTAGATTTTAAGTTAGATTATAAGTTTTTATATACGAAACTGAGGGGTATGCACCCAGCATAGAGATAAATACTCATGTTAACTCCTAAGATATGTGCAACAAACTCAGAGCGTGTTGCTCGATTTTCACTAATGTGTATCACTTCAAATGGCCTGTACAAACATTATATGTGTATATTCCAGACAACCATACGTATCTCATGTATGGTTGTTGAATGAACTCCTGTATATCCTAACGGAGAGGTCAGGACCTTAAATAAAATGTCATTAGTTTTCCATATCCCGTCAAACCGAACACATACACTCACTCGAAACTCTCTCAAAATGTCACGGGCCATCGGACGCCAGCCCAGGACTCCGCTTCCTTCGATCAAACGACCCAGCGAAATCACCGGCATAAAACACGCCTTTCGAATGAACGTTCAAACGATCCACTTTATTTTTTATTTTACGACAACCCTATAACAGTTCGCGATATACAAGAAAGAAGGGGGCACACGCAAAACAGCATGCAAAAGCGGACGCACAAACACTTACAAGACACAAAAAGAAGAAAAAAAGGGGGGGGGGGATAACAAAAAGAAGCTTCCGGAACAACGGAGGTGGAAAAGAGGAGGAGGAGGAGGTGGAAGGAGGTAAAATGCGCGCACACGGGAGGAGTCAATTTAGCATATTTCATTGCCGGTGTCATCTGCAGTAATCCAATTTCACAGTCGGCTAAGTCCGGGCGTCCGCACAATGGGAATGGATGGTCATTACGAGGGGGGGTGAAGGGGGTGGGTGCGTCTCCGGGGACAGATCCCCCACCTCCGCTGCCTGCAGACGATCCCCTCGGACAGTCGCGGTTAGGGATGAAGGGAGGCCGGGGGTCGTCTTGAAGATTCGCCGCATTGAGCAGTGTCGTTTTGTCAAAATGGAATTAAATATCCTCATTTTTATTTTAATTGTGTCATTCTAAATTGACACGCAGATTTCATGTTATGAAAATATTTTTTTTCTCTTGTCAGCCTTTTGCTACTTTTAACTCATGTCATTTTTACTTTTGAAAATAACTTATTTACTCATGAGAATATTCATTAAATTTGTTTACAACCTTTTTTAAATATGAAAAAAAATATTATTTCCTCATCACTGCTAATTTTGACTGTCCCAGGTGACGATTCTTTAGAAATGTATGATTTATTTAGTAATATAGCAATTCTTTTCTGATTTTTAAACATTTTTATCCGAATAGCAGATATTTTGGTATAAAAGTTATTTCACAAAATAATTCCCGAAATTCATTTCATAAATATATATTTAACTGGAAAATTTAAGTCTCTGATTTGTGCAGTCTGTGTCATGTAACCTTTGTGCATATTTTTATTATTGTCCCAAGAGGACAGCAATGGACAGAAGTGATGTTTAGAAGGGAACAAGCAATGACAGTAGTCAATTTGGCATATTTGTTGCGTACAACCATAAAAATTGGATTAAGACACTATTTTACATGCGAGTGTTTTTGACTATATAACCAATTTTCATTACCTTTATGGTCAGCTTTGGGAAATATAGAAAAAAAAATTGTATAGATTTTCTATCACTACCAGACAATGTGACAAAAAACTTAATTCAAAGAATAGTTGCTTAAAAACATTTTACATACTGAATGTAACTATTATGATTTGTAATCTGTGTTATCCTCTATAAGTAAGAGAGGTTAGAAAACAGTAACAAAAGTTACTTCATCATATTAACTTATGTCAGAAGAAGTTTGATAGATTGAAGCCTGTGAACTCAACCAATGTTTTCCTTATACCTAGAGTGGACTGTTGCGCTTCCTCGGTTTTCCTTTGAGATAGATATGAGATTTTCTATACCCACTTTTTTTAAACTAATTTGAATACAATCAAATCATAAAAAAGCGAAAATCAAGTTGGTTGCTGAAAATGACTGGAAAATAGAATCTAATTTTTTTAATTAACAAATTAACTTTCTAATGTACACTAAAAGAAATTAAGTGAACTTGAGTAAAAAAATATTTTGGTGCTAAAATGAAGTTAATTTCGACAAAAACAACAACAACCTAAACTCTTATCTTTATGTATTATAAAACCAAGTAAATAAAACTCTCTTTTGTTCCCTGAATAAACCTTTAATAAAAAAGCGAATAAATTTAATATTTCAAATAAATACTTGTAAGAAAATGAAAGTATGTTTAGACATCTTGCTCTGTTAGCCATGTTACCAGAAAGTCATGATTGCTATAACTTCTATTAAGTATTTGCATATAAAATCATCTATTAATATTATTTTAAGTACTTTAATGATAAGATAATTTAAAAGGTTTATGTGTGTGTACCCGTGTACAGTTACAATTCTCCTTTATAAAAATCATTAATATCATTCATAATAACCTTTGCGGAAAGAAATAACTCAATCGTTATACATAGACATTATAATTATTTTACAACATACATGACAATGTTTAAAAAATACTAGGCATTCAAAAATTGAGTGACCTTGAAATATCCCCATATAATATGTGCACGATCCCCATACCGCAAATCCCAGTCTACATAGTTGATAGCGACACGAGCCAGTCTTCAGAGAGCCAAAACGATTGGGGGGGGGGGGGGGGGGGCTAAGGCGGAAGAGCAGGTAAATTTCTGCGACCGAGAGAGGAAAGGCTTAAGGGCAAGTCTTCGCCTCTAAGCCCTCTCCCAAGCCCTGCAAACAACTTTCCGAAGTTTTGTTTTCTGAAATATTCGTTCAATGCTGCATGAATCTTAGAAAATATGTTGTAGCGTTTTAAGTCATACGCGATTCAGTATTTATTTATTTTTTCAAATTTGTCGTGGAAGACACTGTGTTGCATAGCATCACTATTCATATTTTAATAGTTGAACCATCTCATGTACGAGTATACAATAATAAAGGAATCTGTCTGTGGATCTCAAAACACCTACTTCTTCTGTGTATAAAAGACTGAATGTTTATGTATAAGTAGTATTCGTATTCAAGATGGGCACCTGAGGCTCGGTTTTGTAAAATTCCAATTAGTTTTTTTTAAATGGTTTTAACAAGTGTAGAAGTATTGGATAAAGAAACATCTTAAAAAATATATTTCTGAGATCTAGAGAAACGTGCATCTGAAGCTTATTTGATAGTTGCTCAGATAAATATTTTGTCGGATTTCTTTACTTAAGAAACATTTAAATATAATATAAATGGCGTTTGCTGCCTAAAGGGGATGGGCGTAGGTAATGTTGCCCATTGTTCCATTGCCAGTGGGTTTCATTTAAATATGTTTCTTTTAGAACCCCTGTTAAATGTAATATAACCATTCTATGGAGTGGTAATTTAAAAAGCAGATGGCCCATATACTACCACCAATTAGGATTTAGTGCTAGCTAGAGCATATCTATCTGCAGTAGCATATGCAGAAAATGTGTATGGGAGGGGTTGGGTGTTAAGTCATCACACCTTCCCACCTTTATTATTATAAATTAAAAAAAGTACCGAATATATGTAATATGCCCACAGTTCCTTTTGACTTTTATTTTCTGATCCATTTCTAAATCACTTCTTTTCTAATACTGATCTTCAGGGACCGACTTACAAGCTTAGGGGCCCAGGGCAAAAGAACATTAGGGGCCCCTCGACGTAATTCAAAATAAAACTGCTAAATTTATGCACAAGCACACAGTACAAAATGACGTAATCAGTCAGCTCTAATTTTCTTCTTTTGAGAATTTGAATTAACGCTAATGATCAATACTGCAACAGAGTTTTTTCATATGTTTCTAGTTCTGTTCTTTCTTCCTTTTTAGCTGTTTTTTAGTTGAGTCAGATTAGTATGTTCTACCCATTTTATAGCTAGCAAATCCCTAATGATTACAATATTAGGAAATTTGGTATAGGAAAAAAGTATCCGTAAACGACAAATCTACATGCTATTAGTAAACACAGCTTGTTTATGGTCTTGGACCTTTGTCATTAATTTAATTTTACTAGTGATCCAAAGCGCATATCTTTGAAAAACGCGATGCAAAACGTAATATACATCATGAACGTGCTGAAAAGTGAAATTAATTTAATTGAGTAAAAAAATATAAGTTTTGCAAAACAATTAATGATTGATTTTTTTTTTAAACAAA
This sequence comes from Troglohyphantes excavatus, assembly GCA_963932185.1. Lineage (NCBI taxonomy): Eukaryota > Metazoa > Arthropoda > Arachnida > Araneae > Linyphiidae > Troglohyphantes > Troglohyphantes excavatus. The sequence goes on along the minus strand of OZ010674.1, from coordinate 69,328,616 downwards.
TTAAAATTTGATGAAAATAAATTTAATTGATTTTTAAAAAATTGGTTAGTAAATTTATTTTTAACTTTTTCACATATATTTAGCATTAAATCATTTTTAGGGGCCGCTTTAAAATGGGGGCCCTGGGCAAGTGCCCCGAATGCCCTCCCGTAAATCAGTCTCTGCTGATCTTCTAAATTACTATTCAGTTTTCAACTGCGTATCAATCTCACGGATTTGTGTATTCCATACTTATGTCTTCAAAACCATGATTTCATTTCCATATATGGTCACTAGAATCAATGAGAACCGAAACTTTCTCTCTCGATGGCAACCTCTCTTGGGCAGTCCCGAGACTTCATAGGATTCCTGACCTAACCAGCATTTGTGTAGAATGTGTTTCTACGTCCTTGGATTTTTTTACCACTATCCCCAACAGAAGAAGAAGAAAGTATTTTCAAAACTAACAATAACTCAACTTTTTCACAGAAGTCTTTAGCATAATTTTCTTTTTAAAAAACGTTTTACTACGTATATAAGACGATCAATTTTCTTTGCAGACACATGGGAGGGGTTCTGAACCGCCACTGAACGTGCGCCACTGTCCATGTTGTTCCGTCAGGGCCGTCACTGTTTTTTTTTCGGGGTGGGGGGAGGGGTTGCAACAAGAAATTTCCAAATTTAACGATTCAAAATTCCCAACTTAACGATTCGAAATTCCCAACTTAACGATTCAAAATTCCCAACATAAGTATTCGAAATTGTCAATTTGACTATTTGAAATTCCCAACTCAACAGTGCTGAAAAATTCAAAATTCCAACTTATCGAGATTTTTCATCTTTTTCTATATATCAGGTCAAATATTAACAGGTTTTATATATCAGATTTTTTAGTGTAAAGCATTGGGAACATCTTTATTACCATAATTATTTTTAAAAAAAAGGAAATTTAAATTAAAGATTTGTGTAAAGAAAATAACTTCAAAACATTGATATTCTGCTAACATGCCAAAGGGTTTTAAAAAGATAATTTGAAAAATAAACGCAAATGCCGGTAAAAACATTCTTTTTTACTGTACTTTTAATAATATTTTTAATGCATTTTACACACAATTAGTTATAAATAAACACATTTTTTAAGAACTACAGCTTTTAAATACAATTACAGTGTTATTAACCCAAGGGTTGAACAATATTTAAATTATAGACAAATTTTAAAGAAGTTCATATTCTAACCCCGAAGCCTAATGGAAAATCAAGCTCTCCCCTTACGCATCGACGTTCCCGCAAGAGATTCGTCGCCAAATGTGTGAAAAAGGAAAGGGCGAAGAGAAGTGGCAAATATTGTTGCTATTGCATATGCATCCTTTTTCCGGGCAAACATTTTGGCCTAAGGGCACTCTCGTCACGTCGTGATTGGGTGTCGAACTGTCTGCGTGACGTCATCGCTCTGAGCATCTTGTGGGGGGGGGGGGGAAATAACTTGGGATTTCAATCCCCCCCTCCATCCCTCCAGAATTTTTCTGGAGTTCGAAAAAGATACGAGTGTGAAGAAGGGAAGGTGAGGTGTTGCCAGAGTTGATCTGATGTGGGACGATAGAGGTGAAGTAGGTGGGTGGGGGAGGTGGAATTGCTTTCAATGGGATTCAGTTTTCACATTTGGCGAGAAATCCCTCTTTTTGTTAATTTTGTTTTAGCTCGGCGGTGAAGTGGTTGTATAGACTTATTATTGGATTCTCAGTCAGTCAGTAACGAGTTTATTTGGTTTTGATTTGGTTTGGTTAATTAACGTCGCACTAGAGCTACACAGTGGGCTATTGGCGACGGCTCGGGGTCTAACTCGAAGAAAAGATCCGTATGCTTCGTATTTTTGCCGCGAAACAATACCTCGTATTTTTGAACAGTGGCCAGACGTCGAGGACTAGATCTGAGCTGGCACCTGACACCATCACAATTTGTTTCAGGATATCGGACCTCGATTAGATTTAACGTGAACCAGTTCCGTATACACGCCGGTGTATATTATTATGTATTTTATACGAATTTTAGTATTTTATTAACGAATCTGGCAACCCTCCAATGACAAGATCACTACTTTTTTACTTTTCTTTATTAAGTCCATCGCACGAGCTCGAACTAGAAACTCCTCTGATTACCAGCTGAACGCCTTTATCCACTGAGCTACCGGGCCTCGAGTTGATTTGCATTAGCCTTTGTTTAACTAATTGTGCAGCGACTTTTAAGTACCGACTTTTACTAAAATTGTTTGCCAGTAGTAGTTTTACCTGGGTAAGGTAGCGGTTCGTCGTTCTAATGAATTTGAATCGTTGTCGAATTGATGAAGAGTATCGCCGTATCCCGAGTTATACAAACTTTCATTCATTGATCGCTATTACGTTCCATGATTACAAATACATTCCATGAAGATCTGATCTTTCATTGATCTGCTATTATATTAATACTATTGAATCAGGGCCACCTCGCTCAGACAGCTGTCACGCTCTCAGCAAGGCCGGATTGAGGCATAGGCTACATGGGCTGCAGCCTAGGGGCTTGCCCGAACCCACAGGGGTCCGCACCACACTTATAAAAAACATAGTCGACTCGCGGTAAAAAATATTTAGCAGGATGATAATCCAAATCCTAGTGAAAATAGTACACTACACTCTTTTTACGGTGGAGAATTTTTTCATTTTTCTTAATAGATCTATACAGTGAAAAAATATACCCTAATGCTTTTATGTTCTTTAAAAATATTGTTTAATTTGTGCTAATTCCAATGACTTAGCTTTACTTTTTTTGGAAACCAGTCGTTTTTCTTAGAGTGCAATATGTTGTTGTCATTTTCATAGATTCCAGAATGCCATTGCAACTTAAGTTTCCTTAAAAATGTTGAAATTTTATAACATAGTATTGGAAATTTATAAACAGCAGTCCATCCCAATATCATTTGTACACTTAAAAATGATTTAATTTGCAGTTCAGGAATAGATATTTCAAAAATAATTCCGATCCCCTCCACCGTTTTACTAGGGGTATTCCATACTCCCCGGATGTGGTTTGGGGAGCCCCGCAACACACATTCAGCCTAAGGGCCAACTAATTCTAAATTCGGTTTTGGCACTCATTGATTTACTGCCCTTCGCGGGACGTAAGAATGTTGTTAAACTCCTGTAGACTTGGCAAACTTAGTTGGAAAATTTGTGAAATATTTCGCTTCTTTTACGTGAAACTTCTTATTTTTATTAAAAAATTAAGAAGTTATTATTATTAAAAAAAACAACAACAATAGCTTGACAAGTTTATCAAATGGGTTGTGATTTTGCCAAGTATGCAGGAATTTATAAACATTGGCGGGGGTTGAGAAGCCCCACCCCCTGTTCCTACCTCCTTTAGCAAGGGTCCTGACCACTTTCAAGTCATTCAAACGATGTCAAAATTCGCTTTTTTTTATTCTTGTACAAAGACAAAACCAATTAAATCAACTCACGAATAGGTTTAAAAACTAGAGCCATCTATTCGAAAAAACTGTACACTAAAAGAATTGATTGTGGGTCGAAAAAAGGGTTTCTCGAGCGCCGCTGTGGGTAAAACAAATATACAGAATGGCTTTAGATTAACTGCCCATAAATAATATAGATTGTTACTTTTCTCGAAACGAAGAATTTAAAAGTTGTATGATACCTACAATATTCTTGATATTATACGAATTTGTTGTAATAGATTCGATTTTTTTTTACAAAACTTACTTTTTAACTATCATCATTAACTGAGGAGCTCACAATACTTTTAGCAACAACACTATTATTTTAATTTTCAAAGCTTTCAATTGCATTTTTTATTTTTATTTCCTACATTACTCATCTGAAGTAAACCCTATTTGCGCTTAAAGCAATCCATTATTTCGTTTTGATTCGAGCAAACAAACGAAAGTTGTTGTTTTGTTTCCCCCATAACGCTTCCTCGTCTACTTCCGAATCCCTCATCCGCTGGTAAATCGTTTTCTGCGGAATTACGAATTCTCCAGAGAAAATGGTTAAAGGCGGGGGGGGGGGGGGCGAGTGGAAAAAGACAATGCAGACCCCCCAAAAACCACAACAAACAGATTCCCGACGCGTACACGGCGCCGGAAAAGCCGGATCCGGAATTAAAATGCGTCATTTTTAAGCAGAGTGGCATCACCTCGGTTTGTGTTTACTTCCGGTCCCCGTCGTTCTCTCTTGGAAGCACAAGGGCTGCCGAACATTTGGATGTCGCCAAATTCAGAGAAAATTCGCCATTTTCGCTTGGTTTGGTTTGGTCAATTAACGCCGCACTAGAGTTGCACAGTGGGCTATTGGCGAGGGTTCAGAGACTATCTTGAAGGATTAGTTTAGTTTAGTTTGGTTAATTAACGTCGCACTAGAGCTTCACAATGGGCTAATGGCGACGGTTCGGGGCCTATCTTGAAGGACATTCCCGGGAACGACTTCTCGCATTTTTTAACTATGGTCAGATGACGTGGGACTTTGGACCCCGATTATATTTATTGTGCACCAGTGCCGTATACACGCCAATATTTTTTGGGGATGTTCTTTACGACTTTTCTAGTATTTTGTAGCGAAGCTGGCAACCCTCCGATAACAAGATCACTACTTTTTTACTTTTCCGTTGCACAGGATCGTACTGAGAATCCTCTGATTCCCAGCTGAAGCCTTTATCCACTGGGCCACGGAGGCCCCTCGCCATATTCGCAAAATTGCTTTCGTAACGAAAATAGAGTGTGGCTGTGTCTGAGCACGGTCGTAAATGTTTCACGTAAAACATCATTTCAGCAGATTGCAGAAATAAGAATCGGTGGCCAACAACAACATCCTCAACATGAGTGTAGGATATGCAAGCTGTTCCGTCTGACCCTGCAAATCGCCATTCAAGTCCCATGCGTACATTAAATTTTATTTCAATATTTTACACACAATGGCAGCTAATTTCCTGTCGAACGTGACCAAATTTAAGTCAATCGTACTGTTTGTCACTGAGTCATAGTGTCAGAATGGATTACTGGTAGGTTTGGGAGATTTTTCGATATATATCAAAATTCCGGAAGTAAAAATTCAATGCGATTTCGATTTTGTAATTTTAGATTTATCGATTAATCGATTTGACGATTAGTCAAAAGTACACTCAAAAGTCGAAAACGAAGAACGCTCGAGGTGTTCGGGAGAAAAGTAGCAGAGTATGCATATTTTTATTAATATAGAGGAAAATAAAATTGTACTAGTCCTTGATTTGAAAACAAAAAGTCCAGTTCGCATAACGTCAGTTTAAGTTACCTATTTTTGTGTTTACTTATTACTACTGCACTTATTCTACTCACAATATATATCGGAGCTATCGGTATACCAACATATGTATATATCGAAAATACCGATATATTAGAGTATCGATTAATCGGTAATAATGATTATTGGTTGGCGATTAATCGCGATGGCAAAATGCCATCATCGCCCAAGCCCAGTAACCGTAACAGAGTAACATGTTTTTTTTTCTATCCTAATACCTCATCTGTGAGGTATTAGGATAGAAACAACACAATACCTCATGATTCTAAAGACATTTCACCTCAAACAATTCTATGAATTTAATGCTTGGATTAGTAAAAATTAGATTTTCAATGTGATTTGCAAGAAAAAAAAATTATTTGAAGCCGCATTAGGCTATTTTTCTGTACCCGTTGTATAAACACGATACATCAATAGTCTCTCCCTCCAAATTTCTCTTAGAAATTTCACCGCTTTCAATTTTTAAAGCTTAGAGTAAAGAATTAGTGTACTAAGAAGACATTTCAGAAAAAATAACCTCCACCTCCAATCAAAAATAACTACAACGGGCACAGATTTATCTAGCTCCAATATATTTTGTAATTTTCTGACTATTATTTTTATGGAAACGGAGCGTAGCACTTTATCTGTCTATATATTTTATATTTTATATAAATAAAATTACCTGTCGTGAATATACCATACTTAAAATCTTCTTGCAATTACATATCAACACACTGCATTCTCATATTTGACGAAACTTTTGTTGTTTTTGACGAAACAGACGCCTGTTATATGCTACGAAGAAATAGTTCGTCAAACTGAAGAAATTCATTTTGTAGTTTGTTTAACAACGTCAAAAATTAGGACAATTTTAAAGAATACAACAATTCAATATCGACAACCGGACTCGAACCGCGGATCTCCCGAGTGCAACGCTCAATCCACTCGGACAAGAAGGTTCGTTCGAATTTTGACACGATAAGTATAAGAACCAATCATGAGCTGATCACTCAGAAAAGGGCCGAAAAGGAATGTCAGTAAATAACTTTAGTTCAAAAGTTAAGAATTCTTGTTTCGTCAAAAGTCACGTGATTCAATGGCGAAACGATTATCCAATAGGACGAAAGTAGCCTTGACGATCACAGCAATCTCAAAAGTGAGATTGTTATTTCTGAGAGTGCATCAAATACACTCAATTTGGGGGGAAATTCAAAAAGAGCTCAGTTATACCCTTTAATCTTTCCAAAAACGATGTGTATTGTCAAAATTTTTAAATATTTATACCGTATTTATTGTATGCGTATACCACTAATCTCTAACTGTAAATTCTGGATCGGGCAAGACATTTTGTTGACTTGAAGTCACTAGAAGCCGCCATGATGTGCCCCACTTTTCTTGATACCGCAATGTTTCGTATATTTTTTCATGCTAAAATAAGCCGACATGTATTGCTTTTGGTTAAGATGTTTTTTATTTTATTTGTAAACTCATTTTAAACGCAATCTGCTATTAAAATAGGAAGTCATTTGCAAGTAAAAGTCGAAGTAGATAAAGAGCAAGAGCAAAAACTATTTGTTGGGCAATATAAAAATTAATTCTATAAGAAGAAAATATAGTATTTATATACATTTAATATTTCTACAATGTTATGGTATTAAAAAAACACCACTAAATCACTTTAAAAAAAATGTTGGAACACAGCATGACTGCTTTCAATAGGCTTCAACGCGCCCATAGAGGAAGCAAGTTTTGAGCATTCCAGCAGTTACAGTTAGAGTTCAGTGGCGTATACCGAATATGTATATCGTATAATCCCGGGTTAGAATTACCAGTCGTCGCTTTGAAGTTGATTTTTGCATTAGCTATCGTCATATTGGAGAAAGCTCGCCAAAAATGGCACCGCCCTATTCGAGGCAAGGGAAGCACAGGAAATTGTCGTCTGAAACAAGGGCGCGAGAGGAGAGTTGTTTTGTGGGCGGGATGGAATGTGGCTGGAAAACAAAAGGGGAGAATGAATGAAGAAAGGAATGAAGGGGGGATGAATGATTTTTAGAGGGAAGTGGCTGTTTGCTTCTTTTGAGAGCGAAATGAATTGAGAATTGGTTAGGATGGTGTTAAAATATACTTTAGGCAGAAAATGAGTGAGATCCATAACCATGCGTAATTATCGTTTGTATAAAATGCATTTTATTATCCTTCTTCATTTAATAGTCATATTATATGCGGAAATTTTTAACTTAATAAAATGATTTTGAAATATTTATATACTCAAGCACACCTGTTGGCTATCACTGCCGTTAATAAGGCAGTTTGTACACTATTAAACACGTGTACTTGACAATAAATAAAAAATGCACTTATTTTTGAATACATTCGAAGCTTATCATAGCTCCGATTACACTAGTTAAATTTTAAAAAAGCATGTACTCATTTTTGAGTACATGCAAGGATTCAATAATAAGTATATTTAGTTTAAAATTCAAAATTTTATATGTGCTCTATGTACTCATTTTTGAGTACATGCAGGTATCAATTTCATGTATATTTAGTTTTAAAATTAAAAATGATGTGCTCATACATGCTGAGTACATTCGTTTTTGAATTTCAATTTATATATTCAATTTTGAATATGCACGAAGTATTCATATCTATGTCTACACCATGACATATAGTTCTTTAGGCACTCATAACTTTTATTCCTCAGAATATTTACACGACATATTTTAGAATTATAAATGTGCGTTTATTGTACATTTCTTATATATTAATGTATTATATCTAAATTGAATATATCGAAATGGGCGAAGTTTTGAGTAAGTAGGGTTATTTACATTTGAATACGTCATCTCCCATTAATGAAAACAAGGACATTCAGGTACTCATTTTTAAGTACATTTATTTTAACAGTGCAGCCGTTTGAGAGTTCATAAAGGGGCGAAACTGGACAAATGTAATACGTCTAAGGATATTGCCAAGATTTTCAATGGAAATGAGTTCAGGCGAATGCGGTGGCCACTCCATGCGAGCAATGCCTTCAATCGTTATGCAATCGTCCAAAAGGTTTCTGTTTGTCGACATACAATATAGTCCAAAATAAGATATACCGGACCACCTTTTGCAGCGTTCAATTTAACAGAGTTGGGTGAAGATCCCAATAATAACGTTACAATACATGTACAGATATCATAAGTACAGCACGTACGAACCACCGAAAGAAGTATAGGAGTGCCAGCTCCGGTGTTGACCTCGTTATCTGACTATAGTCAGTGGCGGCTTAAGGCCAAAGCGGCACAAAAATCCACTTGGGCCGCAGGGCTAAAGAGGGAGCCACATTTTAGTGAAAAGGAAAAATAAATAATTTGAGTGTTAAAATCGTTGTCAATATTGGACATTATTCTAGGTTTATATTTATACTAAGTTATATGTTACAATTAAAGGGACAAGGGACGTTGAAAATGTCAAAAACCTTCACATTTAGGCATTGTCTATTGTTGCTAATGCGGAAGTTTCACATGACGTATCATGACGGAAAATAACTTGTAGTTTCGATTTCTTCCCTACAGCAGACAAATTTGCTTTTGTTTGTTTAGTCGCTACGCTTGCAATTATGGGAAAGTTTGTTTATAATATTTGTTTTTTCCAAATAAGAAATATTTTTATTCCATATATGAATAAATTTAAGTACAGAAATACTTATATTATATTTATATATAATTAGAATTACAACAAAATACGGAAAAATACTTTTATTTCAACACAAAAATACTTGATAATCGATGACTACAATCTATCTCAGTGTACGTAGTAAATATTTCTATATTGAGGTATTATTTAAAGACTAAAAGTTAAAATTATAGTACAGGAACTAAAAGCTCCATACTAACCCCCACGGAACTTCTTCGGCGTCGCGAAACTTTCTCCATGTTCCGTTGGAACAGCGGTCTTCTTCTTCTCCGCGTGAAACTCCCCATTTATGTTCTCGCTTTATTTATCTTTAATTTAAAACAAGAATAAAGTTAATCCGATTCTTACTTATAGAGTTATGTTTGTTTTTATGTACTAGTATTTTGCTTGTACAGCTGTTCGAAACGCAAACAATCGTTTCTGCATGTGCCTTCAAAAAGTCCCACATTAAAAAGAAACAAATGTATTTAATTTTAAACTACGGATTGGCAACTCAATATAACTGTTTTTAAATGAGTTTTGACTGTGCGCATTTTGTTCTTGTACAACGCTTGCAGAGTTCTAACCACGTTTTCAAAATATCGAGTTTTAGTTTCTACATAACTTTTTTTCTTTGTTACTTTAATTATTTATTTAACTTTAAACTCAATATATACACATATATATTTTTTATATATTTTTAATTTTAGAAATTAAAATTATGCATAGCATTATTTTACGTTGGCGAAAACCAGTCTTCAACAAGGTCAAACGGAAAGTAGATGCTGCAGAAAATACTAAAATGCGCTGGCAGAAAAAATCATCTGCAGTTCCTAGTTCTGTTTTGCCAACACACATGTAGATCCTGTTTTTTTATCAAGGGGGCCCTCTTATCCTATGACGAATGAGGACATGCGGACAAAGTTTCTCCGAAACATTCCTTGCCATAAGCCATGATAAGCATCGAATGTACTCAAAACTGAGTACATTTGACTTATTTTTGAGTACTTATTTTTAATAGACCTAGGTTTGTGATTTTTCCGAATCTACAGGAATTTACCAACATTGAAGAGGGAGGGCGAGGGCCTTGTAAATGGCATAACCTGAAAAACGATAAAAATGAACATATCCGGTTTTGAAACTAGACTGCTCCGGTAGAAGGTATTTTTTATATAAGATCCTGACCTCTCCGTTAAGATATACAGGATTTCCTCAAGATACAGAGAATATACGCATATAATGCTTGTACATCAAGCTAGACTTTTTAACGGAAATCCCATTTGCCCTTTTGACCAAGAGCAAGGAGACACTCGACACTACACTTATCACTGTGGGGAATATGAACATCACAGATTCAATCTTCTACCACTAAATTTCGCAGCTCTCGACATGAAAACTCTCTTACTGAATAAGAACAATGTACACTTTTTCCAAATCATAGTGCAGTCCCTGTTGGAAAAGATGAACTTTTAAATTGAACTGTTACATATATGTTTTTCAAGAACTTTACCTTCCAGGGCTCTTGTGCACGATCTCTCCAGGGTGACATTCTAAAAATTTCAACCTTTCACAAATTGAACAAATACATATAGGACAATGGATTATGATTTCTCGAACTCTTTCAAATATGAAAAATGTCACTCACCAATGGACTTTGTTTTTGTGCGTGTTTTTTTTCTTTTTTTCTTTTTCTTTTTAGTTTTATTTTGTTTTCCCTCTGAGAGTTTTACTCCCAATACTGAGATATATGTAAAAGTTGATTGATACTTAATGTGAAACCTCCAAGAGCGTGTTGCTCATTTCCCACTTGGAGTGTGTAAGCAACCATTGTGTAATACCATTCTATGGAGTGTCATTTGTCACTCTGTCGTGACGATGGAGTCAAAATTGACCACCTGTATATCCCTCGGGAGTGGGCAGGAAATAAAACTTATTATTATATAATGTTTGTACAGGCCATTTGAAGCAACACGCTCTGAATTTGTTGCACACATATCTTAGGTGTTAACCTAAGAGTATTTATCTCTATGCGGGGTTCATACCCCTCACATTCGTATATAAAAACTTATAATCTAACTTAAAATCTAACATCAAAACGAAAAAAGATCAGTTATGGGAAACAAAATTTTCTTGAGAGTCTCTTATGTGAAGAATTTGAATCTCGAACCAATACGAAAAGTTTGCATTGTGTAGTTTTTGAGTCCAGCATATGTTGTGTATGAAACATACAATTCCAGTAGAAGGTATAAAAATATTGCTCCACCACGTTGGCGACTTTGGCGCGTCAGAGTGGGCACACGAGAATGCGATGCTCAAAGCAACCCTTGCCTCCACTCGAAGGCGGGGGCGGGTAGGGGATGTGGAAGCCCATTGAAATCGAAAATCCGAGGTAACCAGTTTAGGACCTCTAATTTCCAGGGCCGATCTGACGGAGGCAATTTCGCCACGCCGAAACACAATTTAAAAGCGTGTAACGAGAAATCAGCATGAAATTGACTAGCAACCCGCCGGGACCCGACTCTGCCTCCGAGCTTTAAAACTCCCCCTCTACCACCTAATTCACAACTCTTCCAGCAGCAAACTTATTTTTTTTATTATTTCCCCTACACTATTTCCCGTTTTATTATTTCCTCAACGCTTTTCGTTTCGCTTAAATTTATTTATATATTTCTTGGCCCCCCCCGATTTTTTTTTTCTCCGACTCTCTCCAATAACGCCCTAGGTCTTTTATTATTCTATCTGTTGGGGATGACTTTTTTTCCAAGGGTTAGGGACGGAGGTGTGTACTTTAACCAAATATGTATCTATAGGAGAGCATTGTGTGGAGGCATAAACGGGCGGGTTGGCTGTCAAGGGGTGTAAGTCAAAAAACAGAGTTCCGACATAGCAGCGTTTAAAGTTCTCAACTCGCCTTGAATATAATGCTAAGTTGAATGACATTAAAATCATTATTGGGCAAGCTATCGAACTAGGACCCACTACAATTGGTCAAATAATAGATCGATCTGCTTTGTAATGTAAAATGATGCTACTTCATTTTCGGATTTTATTATGACTTACGTCATTTGTCAAACAGTCCACACAAATATATATAACGCTTTTTAAAAAAATTTGGGGAGTGTCGGTGAAAATTTACCATCAATAAATTGTGTGATGGCGATGAAATGATTATCGGGGAAATAAATAGAAGGAAAGGGTATATTGTGAATATGCATGCATGGGGTATGTAAAAGAGTTGGCCATTCAGGAGGCATAACCTGGATATTTTTTAAAGAGGTATTTTACTCTCTAATCGGGTATTTTATTATTCAGGGAAAAAGGGGATTGCGCCAAAGAAAAAGCTGAAAAAGTTTTGCAGGGAGTAAGTGTGACATCAATTTTAGATTTCGAACTGTGTACTTGAGGTGTAGCGTGAAAATATCCAATTTTCGTGAAGGTATGACGCTATATAAGTAAATGAATGTTTGATATTCTATAGTCAATCGATTTGCAGTTGCCGATATTTTCTATTATTGATTTCTGTTCTGTGAACATCGATGTTGCCTTTCGTTTATTTTCTATCTATAATAATAAAAAAGCCATTCTCATGGACCGCAAAATTCTGCGTTTTACTGAAATCTGATAAGCACACTGTTAAAAATGGGTGCTCTTTTGAAGAAAATTTCGCCCTTTTTGACGAAAAAGTTGCCTGCGAAATGCTCGGATTAAATATTTCGTGAAACTAAGGACATTTATGTTGTCGTTTTTTTCATGAAATTTATGGAATAAAAAAATGCGGAATGTTTCAAATAGAAATCGACTGCAAGATGCGAACCAGGGATCTCTTTTTCTGAAGTTGAGCATACTACCAATAAAACCAAGTGAACTCGTTCCGGACATTGGCAATATACATGTAAGAACCGAAATCAGAATCGAAAGAGTTGATAGCAACGGAAATATACCATTCATATGTAGTTTTTTATTTCCATTGACAAAGCGATAGTTTTCAATATTATATAACTTTCTTAAAACTTGAAATGCTTATAAATAATAACAAAGTATAATAAAGTTTAAGTCATAAAAGTATAAAGTATAAGTATAAAGTATAAGTATAAAGTATAAGTATAAAGTATAAGTATAAAGTATAAGTATAAAGTATAAGTATAAAGTATAAGTATAAAGTATAAGTATAAAGTATAAGTATAAAGTATAAGTATAAAGTATAAGTATAAAGTATAAGTATAAAGTATAAGTATAAAGTATAAGTATAAAGTATAAGTATAAAGTATAAGTATAAAGTATAAGTATAAAGTATCAGTATAAAGTATCAGTATAAAGTATCAGTATAAAGTATCAGTATAAAGTATAAGTATAAAGTATAAGTATAAAGTATAAGTATAAAGTATAAGTATAAAGTATAAGTATAAAGTATAAGTATAAAGTATAAGTATAAAGTATAAGTATAAAGTATAAGTATAAAGTATAAGTATAAAGTATAAGTATAAAGTATAAGTATAAAGTATAAGTATAAAGTATAAGTATAAAGTATAAGTATAAAGTATAAGTATAAAGTATAAGTATAAAGTATAAGTATAAAGTATAAGTATAAAGTATAAGTATAAAGTATAAGTATAAAGTATAAGTATAAAGTATAAGTATAAAGTATAAGTATAAAGTATAAGTATAAATTATAAGTTTAAAGTATATGTATAAAGTATAAGTATAAAGTATAAGAATAAAGTATAAGTATAAAGTATAAGTATAAAGTATAAGTATAAAGTATAAGTATAAAGTATAAGTATAAAGTATAAGTATAAAGTATAAGTATAAAGTATAAGTATAAAGTATAAGTATAAAGTATAAGTATAAAGTATAAGTATAAAGTATAAGTATAAAGTATAAGTATAAAGTAAAAGTATAGAGTATAAGTATAGAGTGTAAGTATAAAGTGTAAGTATAAAGTGTAAGTATAAAGTGTAAGTATAAAGTGTAAGTATAAAGTATAAGTATAAAGTATAAGTATAAAGTATAAGTATAAAGTATAAGTATAAAGTATAAGTATAAAATATAAGTATAAAGTATAAATATAAAGAATAAGTATAAAGTATAAATTATAAGTTTAAAGTATATGTATAAAGTATAAGTATAAAGTATAAGTATAAAGTATAAGCATAAAGTATAAGTATAAAGTAAATGTATAAAGTATAAGTATAGAGTGTAAGTATAAAGTGTAAGTATAAAGTGTAAGTATAATGTATAAATTATAATGTATAAAGTATAAAGTATAAGTATACGTTAAGGTCTCGATTTCAACAAAATTCGGACTCTCATCGTTTTCCACCTGGATCTTACATGCATAAAATTTCATGCATTCATTACCTTCTCGTCGTTCGAGGCCCAGTTGCCCAGTGGATAAAGGCGTTTAGCTAGTAATCAGAGGATTCCTGGTTCGAATCCTTGAGATGGATTTGACAAAGAAAAGTAAAAAAAGGGATCTTGCGTCGGAGGGTTGCCAGCTTTGCTACAAAATTACTAGAAAGTCGTCTAGAATATCTAATAAATTATACTGGCGTGTATACGGGACTGGTGCACGATACATCTAATCGGGGTCCAATGTCCTGACGCTTATTGAGGTTGCGTCAGGTGCCACCTCAGGAGTTGTCCTCGTCATCTGACTATGGTTCAAAAATACGAGGTATCGTTCTTTCATTCGAGATAGGCCCCAAACCGTCGCCAATGGCCCACTGTGCAACTCTAGTGCGACGTTAATTAAACCAAAACAAACCAAGACTTCTCGTCTTTAAATTAGTAATAAATCTTATTAAAACTATCCATCGTCCTTAAGATCTTCCGATTGTTATAAATAAAAAACCTATTCGCCTCTAATCCTCTTTTCGCAGTGGATTTATGCACCTTCATTTCTAAATCCCTCTTCCAAAAGCCCAAAGGCAAACAGATATCAACAATCTCACCTTTCAATCTAGTTTACTGCCACTACCCCAAACCTCTACCTATTAAGAGAGAACCTCTCCAAAACTTTTAAAACCGAATTACAAAAGCGTCGCCAAATTCTCCCCCCCCCCTCTCCGCACCCCCCCCCCCCCCCCACACCGTTGATCCGCCCGACTGGATGTGTTAAGTCCGATAATGCGATTATGGATTAAAACGCCACGACGCCAAATGCTGCCCTCACGATTTAAATGTTAAACAGACTTTAATTAGAGGCGACCCTCTCAACAGATGCCATATTAATTACGAACCAATTAGGGAAAGTTTTCCCGTTAATTATTCATACGAATATTCCACCCGAACGTTTCTCTCTCCATCTCTGGATCGCTCGTTCCTTCGTTCGAATCGAACGTTTGGATGTGGAGAGAAGGGGGAGTCCTTTGGGACGTTTCCGAAATCGCTTGCTTTTCGCACCCCCAATCAGCCCTGAGGGTTCCTCCATCCCTCCTCCCCGTCCCCTTCCCCCCCGACTTTGAGTGATCAAAGGGTTTGAAGGGCCGTCGCGTGTATTCGTGGAGGTTATTTCGGTTTAATTTCAATCGGAGAGGTTTCCTGTTTGGAATTGTTGCCAGGTCTTTAATAAGGGGTTGTTCATTAATTATGTAAAGGTATTTTTAGGTTTTTGTGACATCCCTTCTTCGGTGCACTAAGGGTCGATGGATGGACCAAACTTTCACAAAGTAACGAATCCATAACCGGAGGGTTGTAATCTGATTCTCGACATGAAAATCGTTGTGTGTAAGGAACTGGTGCATGTTAAATTTGTTTTGGTCAAAACTTCTTCTATGTTAGGTGCGTGGAGTGCAAGCTCAGGTGTTGTTCTTGTCATATCACCATGATTCCCAATTACGAGGCAATGTTCCTGATTCTTTCTTTGCAAATGGTCGCTAATAACCCATTGTGAAGCTTCATAAGCTTTATATGATGTTAATGCAACCAACCAATTCTAGAGGATAGTATTCTAGTGGATCAGCAAATTCTACTTTAGTACCAGAAGATAAGCGAATACTATCCAGCAACTATTGACCTTCAAACAAATGACAGCTTTTGGTCATCATTTAGGAGTATCATTTAGGAGTTCAACTGCAGGCTGACAGATTAAGTAAGCTTAGTATACTAGTATATATCGTCGCCCTCAGGACAACAGTAGGATATGAGCAAAAACAGAGTTGCCTATAAAATTGGTTTTAAAATTTGCGGTGTTTTCAATGATGAATATCTAAGACTGCAGTTCAGGGATTTCAAAGAAGACATTAAATTGTCAGAGTGTTCCATTAAATTAAGGCACATTTGGTAATATTAGCAAGACCGAAAACTCATTTTCGTTTTTTTTTTAGATATCTTACTGTTGCTCTGAGGCGATGATACGACAAAGTTATGCTTATGGTCCACGCACGTCTAATAGCGTCATATTATCTTTACAATAATAAAAGAAAGTATTGGGTTGGAGGGAAGTTCTGTCGTATTTCAAAGAAAATATTTGAATTCATTTATAAAAATATGCGTTTAATATTAATCAATTATATATGCTCCGTTATTTGTTACAACCTGTTGCCATCTTTCAGGTAACCTGTGAATTCCTGTTTTGTAGAAGTTCTCATCCTTGGAGTTAAAATAGTCAGCAACTGCCTTAGAAACAATTTCAAAAGACGTGAATTTTTTTCCCGTTGGATAATTTTGCAGAGATATGAATAGGTAATAATCAGATGGTGCAATGTCATTTGAATACGGTGGGTGACTAAGGACTTCCCATCCTAATGCATTCATTTTTTTTTGTGTCACCATTGCAGTATGCGGGCGAGCATTATCGTGGTGGAACACTATTCCGTTTCTGGACGCTAATGCTGGCCTTTTTTCTTTGATAGCTGCACACCCAAACACTTTGCTTTAACACAAACCCAACAGATTTAATGTGATCTCCAACAGTTGTATGATGAATGCCAAACTCTTCTGCAATTTCTCGTCTTGTTAAAATGTGTATTATTTTCCAACATGGATCGCAAAACATCATTATCGATCTTGGATGGTCGTCCAGATCAATCACTTTCTTTGAGGCTCATATTCCCGGAACGAAATTTGCTAAACCATCTTTGACAAGTACAAACATTTACAATATCTTTTCCAAATACCGCACATAAATTTTTACATGCAACTGATGCATTGCTTCCTTTTTGGAATTCATATAAAATGCAGTGTCGTAAATGCACTTTATCTACTGACATGTTTTTCACTTTAAATATCACAAGTAAATGATGAACGGTAAAAAAGGATGCATTGCTTCCTTTTTGGAATTCATATAAAATGCAGTGTCGTAAATGCACTTTATCTACTGACATGTTTTTCACTTTAAATATCACAAGTAAATGATGAACGGTAAAAAAGGGCACCTTTTATATTATACAGCAGCTAAAAAAACAAAAACAAAATCCAATTGTTCCAGCCAAAGCCAGATGTTCTTTTTATTTACAAGAAAATCACCTGCCTATTTAAAATACGACAGAACTTTCCCTCCAACCCAATATATGTCAGTGGATCGCAAAACACATACTTCCTCTTTGTATAAAAGGCTGAAAATGTGCATCTGATGCTCGAATTTGTAAATTCATATTTAGTTTTTTACATAATTTTAACCATTTTAGAAATATTACATAAATAAATGTCTTGCAAAAAATATGTCCGATATATAGAACGTGCCTTTGTAGCTTTGTCGGTACCCAGCGTGATTTCGAGCCCCAGTTGCTCAGTTGGTAAGGCGTTCAGCTACTAATCAGAGGATTGGTGGTTCGAATCCGGGAAACGGACTTGACATAAAAAAGTAGTGATCTTGCGATCGGAGGGTTGCCAGCTTCGCTATAAAAATACTAGAAAGTCGTCCAGAATGTCCAACAAATTATACTGGCGTGTATACGGGACTGGTGCACGATAAATCTGATCGGGGTCCAAAGTCCTGACGTCTATTGAAGGCGTTGGGTGCCAGTTCAGGTGTTTCCTCGTCATCTGACCATGGTTCTAAAATAATGAGGTGCATTTTTGAATTAATGTGTGTGTGAATGTGTATGTGTTCCCGGGTCTTTCCTTTGAGATTGACCCCGAACCGTCGCCAATAGCCCAATGTGCAGCTCTAGCGCGACGTTAATTAACAAAACAAAACCAAACCCAGCGTAATTTCGAAAAAATAGGTTGAGGGTTTGAATCCCCAACATCAGCCACACAACTTTTTATTTAAACGGGTTTCCTAACAGCAGTTCAAGCAGCTAGCAGTGTTATAAGATCTCAGTTTGAAACACTTCTGGCTCGGCTGATTTGTTGTCAATTTTATTTTTTCCGTAATTCAAATTATTATTTTGTTTAAAAATTGTTCTCTAAACAAACATATTTCCACACGTATTCTTAACTTTTATGACACACAACATAACAATAACATCAACTGGTTCAAAAGTGCGAGACGCAATAAATAGCTGGCCCCTTTGTATTGTCACCAGATCACAGGTCTGAAACCTTGGGACCCGAATAAAAAATCAAATTTAGGTTCGGTTAGGAATGAGTTTGGATCCTTCGATTTCCTTGTTGTGCCGGATGAATTGGTTAATAGGGGGTATTTGTGATTTACATGTCATTTACATTTTGAATGTGAATTGAGAATTCTTTGTGGAAATTGAAGTAATCTAAACTCAAACGTAGTTGATGTAATTAGAGTGGGATGGAGACGAGTGCTTTTAGTGTGGCATCGCAAACAAATTTTAGGAAAAACTTTAAAGGTAATATGATACTTCTGAAGTGGTATGTGTCAATGTAATGTTGAATAAAGCATTGTATTTTTAATAAATTGATTTAAATTGTATTTTTTTTTCATTTCGACTGAGAGCTGGTTTTTCAATTATCCCTTTTCTAAGTATTCTTTTTTTCTATCTCTATAAATGAGAAAGCCATCAGCACTCACTCAGCGCTAATTATCATATTTTCCATGTACCCAAGAATATGAAATTTGGTAGAGTTATTCTTCATACCTTAATGAAAAGTAAACTATACGCAAACTCCTCAACTGACATACAGTAGAACTACTCCAATTATCCGAACTTAGGTTAAGCAGATTGCCAATCAAGATCCAGATCAATATGATAGAAAAAATAATCAGCAAAATCTATATTTTAAAAGTTTTTTATCGTCGAATGATATTGTTTTTAATAGCCATTTAATTGAACAAAATACTAAATAATTTTTTTTTTACTGGAAACATTATCTTTTTTTTTCGATAATTTTCACGATTTTCCGAATATTCGATTATCCGGATGGGATCTGGTTCCAATTGATTCGGATTATCGGAGTTCTGCTGTACAAATTCTGAACAAGGGGTCAAAATAAAATTATTGATCAATCTTCTCCAATTTGTTGTGATTATCGGAGTTCTGTTGTACAAATTCTGAACAAGGGGTCAAAATAAAATTATTGATCAATCTTTCTCCAATCTTCCAGGAAGATGAAATGACGCAGAGTTGTTCATTTTTCCTTAAATGGAAAAAAAAGTTATTTGTGAACTTCTAGCTGAAATACCAGTTCTGAGCACGGGATTGAAATAATACTCACCCATCAATCTAATATCATATATTATATCATATATTATATCATTTATATTGTATTTGTATTTATATTGTTTGTTTGTTTTCTTTTCATGCTTAATGCAGGTATTTCAGATAGTTACTCTATTTGAAAAATAGTGAAGTGAAATTATTGTTTTAAATTTAAAAAAAATCTATGTTTTAGATTTTATATACGATTAGATAACAGTTGGAGCGTGGACTTTATTAGAGAATAATAAATTGCTGTATTTGTTTGTGAACTAGATATTTACAAACATATTTCTATTTCGATGACTTCAAATTACTTTAAACAAACGCACAATTTTATCCCTATACATTAAATAAACCCGAAATAATCGAATACTGAAAGTCGTCTTTTGAATATTTGATTTTAAAGCCAACCTTATTGCAAATTCCTATGGGCAATTGAACAGTCTAATTTTAAAACCAGATTGATACACATTTTCCCCAAATTCGTTTTCAATTATCTTTCGCAAGTTTTCAATGAACTACACTACCATGCAAAGAGATGTTGACTGAAAGTATCATAATTCAATCTAAAAAAATGGATTCAAAGTCATGGCTGCTGAACCAAAAGTACGTGGCTATCAATCATTTCAGGCGTTCTCCTGTAAAATTTATGAAAATGGATATACCTGGTTTTGAAACTAGACAACTCACTTCATAAATCTTTAGCGTTATCCGTTTTTAAGGGATATCCTATTCGCGTTCTTGCGAACTGTAAAAAAAAGGTATATAAAAATGAGTACCTAAACCTGCTTTTTCTTCTCTGAGTACAATTGCATCGAAAATGAGCAATGCCGTACTCATATTAAAGTAACCGTACTTTCTCAAAAATTATCAGTGTGATTTAATATTGCTAATATCAGATGTTGTTCAAGTTATCTTAGAAAAGAGACCTGACATACTTAAAATAGTTGTTTAGAAGATGGTTTTCCACATTATTTGATGTCGATTGCTTAAATGAGAACTGAGTTATTACAATTCAATTATCTTACTTCCCATTATTTTGGTAAACCTTTTTAAGGGGGTCCGATACCTTCGACATTTTTTTCTTTATTTTTATACTTGTACAATCCAATTTTTTTTCTCTTTCTAAATATGCATAAAAAACCATTTTAAGACGCTCAATTTTTTTTTTAAATTGCACATTTATTTTTAAATTAAAATTTTAATAAATTTTTTAACAATTTTAAAATTCCTACTCCTTTTTTGTTTTTCAATATTTTGAAGCAATTTTTTTTATTTAAGATCTTGAATAATATGTAAATAGATGTATGCATTCAAATTTTGATTCAGATACATCACTTTAAAAAAATAAAATATATTAGAAATTTTGGAAAAAAAATTGACGAAAAAAAATAAAATTCCATTTTAAGTGGTTTTAAAAAACAAATTATGGTAAAAATAGGAAATCTGAATGCATACATCTATTTAAAATATATTTATCTTGCTATACACACAAAAATTATGATTTTAAGTATAATAGTAAAAAAGCCTTAGCATTTTTAGTGTTCATTAAATTTCAAAACCACGAACAGAGATATTTGCTTTTAAAGTTTACATATGATACAACTATGTTATAGGAACACATCATTAAAACATTCATAACTAAAAAAGTAATATGAATTTTTTGAAGCAGTTTTTAGTGAGTTATTAAGATAAGTTTGAATATTATTTTTTAAATATAAAAAAAAAAATGACTTTTTTTGCGAATTTTGGGTATCGGACCCCCTTAACATTTCTTCTGTTTATAACTTCTTCCCGTCGCCCTGGTAGTTTAACAGGTAACGCTGTGGGCTGCGGTGCTTAGGGATCTGGGTCGATTCCCGGTAAGTCTTGGTTGTAATTGTCGATGTTTATTGAAAGTTATTGATGGAGGCAGCTTATGTAGACTAGCTGTGCACTTTTTACTCATTGTACTCATTTTTGAGTACATGTCTATTTTAAAATTCAAACTTATGTATTCGGAGCATAGTAAGCATCGAAAGTACTTATAAATGATTACATGTTACTTATTTTTGAGTATCTATTTTTAACAGTGTTTTTGTTACAACTTTTTATTTAAATCAATGGAATTCTTTAAAAGTCCGTTTTGATTCAATGATTATTTTTTAACATACGTAAGACAAAAAAAAAATGACATTGAAATGCTGGCCAGAAAACCATATTTTTATCGCTCAACATTTCATATAGACTAACGTAATGTAGTCCATAGTCTGTCTATAGTCTGGCTGTTTTGCGTAGTCTGTAAAACTTTTTATATATATAAAAAAATTCCTCTTGGTAATCTGTACCGGAATAAAAAGACCCCAAACCCATAAAACGCATTTATTTTCCCAACACACACACAAACTTCGCCAACAAATTCCTTTAGAATACAGGAGGGGAACCTCCACCCCAGACAATCCGAAATCGCCCTGTGACAAGACAAAAGCATCCGCGAACACGCAACTTTGCAGATGAAGCGACAATTCTTCCTTTCGGAAACTTTTGTGTCGCATCACCCTCCTCCCCACCTCTCACGCTCCCCAACAGCGGACAGACGGACGGACGAGGGACTTGATGAATGCATTACGTGAGACCACGCCCCCTCCCCCTCAACATTTCGCATTCACAAAACGAATGGTCTTCTGAAAGAGGGGGGGGGGGATTCGTGAGATTTGAATTCTCCACTTGGCGAAATGTGAAAAACAAAACATGCACAGAGAGAAATATGTCGACGTTCCGAAACTTTCACGAAGTATAGCGGGGGGTGGGGGGGGGGGGGGGCTTTCTTCGAGACAGAGTGTGTCCAACCACGCATGTTTCACGTTTGCATTCGTCTGCGACGGTTAGAACTATTTTACCCAAGAGAACAGTTGGTTGAGGCCTGCAGAAACTGAGGCAGTAAAATACTGTAAAATCGGGTGAATAGAAGCGGTTTTGAACTTCACTATCATATTAAGCTTTTGCCTTGTACACCTATACTGCTAAAAATAGGTATTCAAATATATGCTTTTATAAAACAAATATAATGCATTTATAAAACAAATATAATGCATTTATAAAACAAATATAATGCATTTATAAAACAAATATAATGCATTTATAAAACAAATATAATGCATTTATAAAACAAATATAATGCATTTATAAAACAAATATAATGCATTTATAAAACAAATATAATGCATTTATAAAACAAATATAATGCATTTATAAAACAAATATAATGCAAAATACACCTTTTAATACATTCGATGCTGTTTCAATTTTGAAAAAGACGTACTTAAAAGTGAATACAATGGGTTAAAATGAATAAAAAGACCAGATGCTAGCCTACATAGGCTGCCTTCTTAAATCCCTTTAGCGTATAAGGCTCTGGAATGTAGTGCCTGAGGATCTGGGTTCAATTGAACGCGATTATTGAAGGCAGCCTATGTAGGCAAGCAACTGCCTTTTTTAGTATTTTTTACTCATTGTACTCACGTTTGAGTACATGTCTTTTTCAAAAGCAAAACTAATGTAATCGGAGCTTTAATAAGCATTGAATGTACTCAAAAATGAGTACATTTTACTTATTTTTTTAAAAAAAATTTTACAACTTTTTATATAAATCAATTAAATTCTTCAAAAGTCCCTTTTGGTTCAATGATTATTTTACTAAATATATATTTTAATACGTTTAATGTATACAGATCTGAGTTTCCTCTTACAAGTTACAAATATACGTTCCCTTTACCTATGGTCCCTTTACCTATACGCACAAAAAAGGAGAACCCCGGTCCACCGCAAACAAAGTGCACGACGTTCGCACAATGGGAAAAGTAAACGTGCACACGACCCCTCTCCCCCCACCCACACTTGCATCAACCCCATGCCCGAAAAAACTTCCGGGTAAATTATCCGGGCAGGGTCCGGGAGTGGACGCTCTGTTCCCTGGACAATATCCGGCACCATTTCCGGGAACAAAGTGGCCCTCGGATTCGGATGACGAAAGAGGGGGGGGGGGCACGTGACATTTTTTTCAGAGGGTTTGAAGAATAGCATACGTTTCTTCTTTTACAATGGAATATTGAATTTTTGCGTCTGGATTTTGTTTCGCGATTGTCTAAAATCCGAGTTTAAAAAAAAAAAAATCAGGTGCAGACATTGGATAGAAGAGGTAAAGGGGAACCAACTTTTCAGCAGATTGTAGGAATAGGGGTTGATTGTCAAAGCAAACCTCGCCACAAGAAGGAAGTTGCACAAGCTGACCCCGATTCACGCGTGCTTTGTTTATTTTAAAATTTCAAAATTTTACAAGCCTCGGTGTCAAATGTCCTAATGAAATTACTTTAATGACAATCGTGCAATTTGCCGCGTAGGAGTTAAAGTGTCGGAATGCACTAATTTAAAAGCATAACAATTTTTTTTTCTTCCTGAAATCCCATTGAAGTTGATTTTAGAATCATTTAACGTCAAAAATTTATAAAGCAGAAAGTTGTAGTCCATCTTTTATCTGATGAACTTTCAAACAGTATTTTCACACTATCGTAAGATAGACTTTTCTAAAATTCCTTTAATAAGTAAATTTGTGTGTGAATTCGTCGTAGGTCGTATTAGTTCAAATTTATCCCTTAGCATTGTTAAAAAATAAATGCTCATCTTTGAAAGAATTTCTTCATTTTTGACGAAATAAACATCTGCTAAAGACTCCGGTTGAACACTTCGTCAAACTGAGGAAATTTATTTTGTAGTTTTGTTTCTTCGAAATGCATTTCGTCAAAAATGAGAATTATTTTAAAATAAACCCAGGCAGCTCTTTATCCTAAGTCACGCGTTCTATCTACCGAAAAGTCAATTTTATTTGCAGAAATATATATATATATATATATATATATATATAACAATGAAACTCAATATAAACAGTATCAAAGGGCCGTAATTTTTTGGGAGGCTTATTGTAAATGACACTTTTATAAGTAAAAATTGATGTAAGTGTGTAACATTCATCAAATTTTATTTGTGTGTTAACTCGTTCTCCAAAGACAACGCCTGTCACATTCAAACTATTTTCCAAATGGCCTTTTCTTCCATCCCACAAACAACACGAGTCTCCATGTCAAACATTTGTATTGGGCTAACGAAATGTTTGCGAAAGAAATAAACTAACAACTCTCTCCGTGACGACATAAATGGGCCGCCCTCGTGTCACGAAGAGGGCGACACGTGACCACACACGGTCACGTGATCAAGGAGGGGTTTCAGATGACACCGTATCGTCACGTGACGTGAAGGGAGGGTCCTTGGGAAGAGTTTAGATGTTTGAACTCCTGACACGTGGATTGGTATTCCATGTGACACGCAATGGTCTGCGCACACTCCGATCATGTGCTGTATTGAATTTCAATAAGTGTGTACAGATGAGTCTACAAAATGATGGTTTTCGAAAGAAGATATTTGTATTGTGTTAGCATACAAATTTTTAATACTGTTAATTTTTATTAGGATTGTATTTCTTTTACTGTCATGAAAAATGACGTGTAATGAATATAAGCATCGACGTGGAGAAAAATTTGACTCATTTAGTCTCAATTGAAATATACCCTGATTTTACTTTACTGTTACAAAAGTTTCAATTCATAGCGCATAAAATACAGGTTACAAAAGTATTTACTAGTAGTTTGGGAAAAAGTAGCCCTTGCGACTAAAAAAAGTTGAACTTTACATGGGACGGAATCACTAAAAAGGTCATCATATTGAAAAGAAATCAAATAATAAACAGACTTCAACTCGAAACGGAATAAAAAACTTTTAAAAAAACATACGTCGTTTTCAATGACTTTAAGCACTATTAATGCCAAATTTGAAGAAAATTGAACAACGTGTTTGGCTGTAACTGCGTAACAATCAAATAGATAACATGCCGAACGGTTATGTTAAAACAGGATCCCTCTAATGCTCGGACAACTACACCCAGTTTTTGAAATACATATATAATAGTTCTGGAAACAATAGACCACACGACCAAAATAAAATCTTTAAAAAAAACATATAAGTCGTTTTTAAAGAACTTCAAGAAAAGTTAATGCCAAATTCGAAGAAAATCGAACAAGGCGTTTTGTCGTGACTGCATAACAAGGAGTCCGACAGACAAACATACGAAATGCTGAACGGTCGAGTTAAAACAAGACCTCCTTAACGCTCGGTCAATAGAAAAGCATTTTATTTATTAAATAGTTTTCGTAAATAAATTAAGATTACAGCACACATTTGCTTTACATAAGCTTAATTGTTAAAGTGTAAACGCAGCTTTAAATATTTTGAGAAAAATCCGCAATAGGATTACATATTTTAATAGAGTAGTTTTCAGATAGTAATCCGTTTCACATAATTCATTTTAATCATCTTTACACCAAAAATGAAGAAATCATGATACTGCATCGTTCTACGTCTATCACGTACGAAATTTAGGAAAGTAAAATAAACAAGAAAACGTTGGATAAATTAAGTCGTTTTAGTTTGCAAGTTTTCAAAGCCGAATATATTTTTATTAACTTATTAAATACTATTTTAGGCCACATTAAAAAGTTAGCATACATTGCGTATTAAGGGAAAAACCATTATGAACGCTCAACAACATTTGAACCATTAAAGTTGTTTTTTCCGTAACTGAAGTCCTACCGCAGTAAAGCAACTTGTACGTGGGCAGCAGAAGCGAGAAAGGAAAACTCGCGCTAAAGGGGAAAAAGTAGTTTGACATTGAGTTAAGTTCGCATTCTTCGGTTTCACGTAAATTTATCACCCATATCTAACCTCAGAACATTTAAGTTTTTTTACACAAAATAATCTTAATTTTTTTTTATTAATCTACATGTTATCCTAAACAAATATTTTAGTGCAGAGTGTGCAAACAAACTGAAAGCTATTTGTTTTCGTCGATATTGAGAATATTACATATTTATAAAAATGTAATACTCTCAATATCTACTAAAAGAAATACCGTGAAAAAATGTTCATTAAAAAAATATATATATTCATGCTGTTTTCAATTTTAAAAAATATGAATTTTTATTAGTCTATCTGTTATCCTAAGCAAATATTTTAAGTGAATAGTGTAAAAACTATTTGAAAACTATTTCTTTTAGTAGATATATAAAGTATTACATATATTCAAAAATGTAATAATATCAATATCTAATAAAAAAAATTAGGTGAAAAAATTTTCATAAGAAAATACATATCCCGACATTCTTCTTAAAAATATCAATTTACAAAATATATGTTATAGCTAACTGCTTTATAATTATTACAGATTACGGTTTTCGCTCTGTGAATTGGGAATACCATGCAATCCTGATATAGGCACCTTCAGCCTGGCCTCCAAGACAAAAAATAAATAAACTTTATCCCTGATTTTTTTCTTTAAAATAAGTGTTTGCATGTCTGGGAAGCTCCTTAAGAGTTCTCAGACCGCTATAACTCACACACAGAAGTCATATAAATTAGTATTTTTTCAAAATTCCTACGTGTTGATAAATTTTAATAATTTTTAAAGCAAATCAAGAACACAAGTGTGGTGCATGCGTACAATTTTTTTTTCTAGTGTGGTAGCACGTATGTTAATTGGAAAGTTGAAATAAAAAAAGTAATGTTTAAAGAATTTACAGTAAAAAGTCATTTTTAATTTAGGACAACTTCAAATAGTTATTAGAGTTTAAATGTCTATAATTATTTTATGAATCAACACACAATTGGACTTTTAGTTCGATTCCAAAAATATAAAATATAATACGGTCATCTATGGAATATTTTTTGCTTTATAACTTAATTTTTCCGGAAAAAAAATCTTTAAAAAGTTCTATAATATTCCGTTTGGATACATACTGCCATCCAAACTCGATTTACGTGTCCTTGAGCTATACACTTTGTAGCACAATACGCCCATTAAAATATTATTAATAACAACAATATTTGTTCGAACTCATCGATCTAATCTTCTGTTCAAGAAGACATTCCTACTTTTAGCACGCGAATCAAGAAAGAATAATAAAAAACGTACAAGTTCCTACAAAACTAGACATCGTATGTCCAACGAACACTAAAAAAAGTTAAACTGTCCTTTCCACACAAAGCAAACACACAGCGATTGGGAGTTCGGAGCTTCCAGGTTTGGTGAAAATTCGCTGCTTTGGCAAATTTTTAGACTTCCACTTTCATTTTTGTTTGGTTTGATTAATTCTGTCGCACTAGAGCTGCACTACTGGCGACGGTTCGGGGTCTATCTCGAAGGAAAGACCCGGGAACGATGTCTCGTATTTTTGAAACATGGTCAGATGACGAGGACAATACATGAGATGGCATCCGACGCAACCTTAATAGGCGTCAGGAAATTGGACCCCGATCAGATTTATCGTGCACCAGTCGCACATACACGCCAGTATAATTTGTTTCATGTTCTGGACGACTTTCTAGTATTTTTGTAGTAATGCTGGCAACCCTCCTATCACAAGATCACTACTTTCTTACTTTTATTTGTCAAGTCCGTCGCACGGATTCGAACCGGCAATCCTCTGATTATTAGCTGAACGCCTTTATCCACTAGACCACTGGTGGCCCCATACTTCCACTTTAAAACTTTGCGTTAGTTTTGACCGCTATATTTAATAATTTCAACGGTTTGAAAAGTTTAAATAACGATAATTATATATTTATAGAATTTTAAGATCGGTTTTATATACTATTCAGCCATTTAGTGATTACTATGGCTTTGTAGCTCAAATAATCGGTTTTTAACCCTTTGGACTCGAGTGGGACTCTCAGTCACCAATATAATGACATGTTCTTTTGTTCCCTGTTATTCAAATGGAACGAGAACTGCATGTTCTTGAATATAAAAAACGATTTTCTATCGTTTGTTTGTTCTTTACCTAACTCCAATTAAAAGTACGGCATCACTTGTGAATTAACATATTTTATTAACTCTTTGAACCCGAGTGCCACTCTTAATTCAGCAAAATAACGGGGTGTTATTTTTTTTCACTGTTCTTCAAAATGAAATTGAATAACATATTGTAGAGTTTTACAAATTATTCCCTTACAAACTTTCACTGAAATTATTTTTGTCATCTATAATCACTAAATATTTTGGCGATCTAAAACATTCTTCGGATTGAAATTCCCATCAACCCTTGTTTTTATTTATTAATTTGTCAGATGTCATAAAACATTAGATATATATTTGCTATACTTTGATTAATATTCATCATCACGCGTAACTTTTTATATATTTATATTTATCCACCCTGAACGTAAAAAGAACACGCTAAATAAAACCTTTTTAAATAGAACTGGAACGGGAAATAACTGTTTCATAAAAAGAACTAAAATCTCAAACATGTTCCTCGATTGTAAAGGGTTAATAACTATTTAAATATAGTTATTATTTGTTTAACTAAACAAAACTTTAATTTACTCATTTTGGTACCGTTATGGTCACAGAACAATTATTAGGATTGGAGTGTCTTTATTTATTATACTGTTTTCCCCAACTGAAAACTCATGTTATAAAGTGGGCTGGTGCATGTTAAGTCTGCCGTGGCTCATATACATTGGTCGTGGTGTAAAAATTTGAAGAGTGGGGAGCCAACTCCGATGTTGTACACGTAATCTAAAACTGGATAAAATTAGGCAGTTTTTCCTGGATAGAAACGAAACAGCGTCGTTAACAGCCCATCGTGCAGCTCTAGTGCTACTTATATTCATCCATCATGACTTTATTGTTATAGTATAAGCATTTTTTTTTTATTATAAGCACTGCCTTCATAAAGCTAATGTGTTTGTATTTAAAGAAAAAAATATATACTTTGGGTCATGCCAAGGTTTGGTTTGGTTTTATTAATTAAAGTCGCACTAGAGCTGCACAGTGGGCTATTGGCGACGGTGCGGGGCCTATCTCGAAAGAAAGACCCGGGAACGATGCCTCATATTTTTGAACCATGGTCAGATGGCGAGGAAACACCTGAACTGGCATCCAACGCCTTCAATAGACGTCGGGACTTTGGACCCCGATCAGATGTATCGTGCACCAGTCCCGTAGGGTCTTTCCTTCGAAATTGACCCCGAACCGTCGCCAATAGCCCACTGTGCAGCTCTAGTGCGACGTTAATTAACAAAACCAAACCAAACCAGCACCAGTCCCGTATACACGCCGCTAATTTTTGCGGATGTTCTGGACGGCTTTTCTAGTATTTTGTAGTGAAGCTGGCAACCCTCCGATCACAGGGTCATGCCAAGAAAAATATAATTATAAATTTAATTTTAACAAACAATTTTTTTGATTGTTTATTGTTCTAAGAGGCTCGTCTATATTAAGAAAAAAATTAGATAATTAAAAAAATATAATCATAAACTATCAAAATTTATTATACAAGTATACTAAGGCTCTTTATAAGAAATACCAAAAAAATTGGCGATTTTCCAAATAACTGGTGTTTATTTATCTCTCTTTTTATGGCAACCTGGTGGTCTCATGAGAAGAGGAAATTGAAGGCGAAAAGTCGATGGACAGAGAGGTCAACAAGCGAGACCGCGTCTTCGCCTTTGGCAAACAAACGTCGCGTGTTAGAATCAACTCGGGGTTCTGTCGGTGTTGCCCATTAGGGGACTCTGGTGTGTACTGTATATTTATTTCATCTTTTGTATTGGACACGAGAGTTGAAAAAGAGATCACCTGTCGGGCCCTGAGAAAGATCGACAGAAGTTATGAGATATTTAGTGTCATACGGAAGTTGTTTATAGAAGTGTGAAAAAAATTAACGTTCTTTAACCTTTCATCGGACGCAATATATTGGTCACTGAGTTAACCTTTCATCAGGCGCAATATGTTGGCCGCTGAGTTAACCTTCGTCTGGTGCAATATATATATTGGCTGAAGAGTTTTTAACCTTTCGTCAGGCGCAATATTTAGCCGCTGAGTTAACCTTTTATCAGGCGCAAAATATTGGCCGTTGTGTCTTTAACCTTTCGTCAGGCGCAATATAATGGCCAATAAGTCTTTAGCATCCGTCAGGCGCAATAAATTGGCCAGTGAGTCTTTAACCTTTCGTCATGCGTAATATATTGGCCGCTGAGTCTATAACCTTTCGTCAGGCGTAATATATTGGCCGTCGAGTCTTTAACCTTTCGTCAGGCGTAATATATTGGCCGCCGAGTCTATAACCTTTCGTCAGGCGTAATATATTGGCCGCTGAGTCTTTAACCTTTCGTCAGGCGTAATATATTGGCCGCCGAGTCTTTAACCTTTCGTCAGGCGTAATATATTGGCCGCTGAGTCTATAACCTTTCGTCAGGCGTAATATATTGGCCGCTGAGTCTTTAACCTTTCGTCAGGCGTAATATATTGGCCGCTGAGTCTATAACCTTTCGTCAGGCGTAATATATTGGCCGCTGAGTCTATAACCTTTCGTCAGGCGTAATATATTGGCCGCCGAGTCTTTAACCTTTCGTCAGGCGTAATATATTGGCCGCTGAGTCTTTAACCTTTCGTCAGGCGTAATATATTGGCCGCTGAGTCTTTAACCTTTCGTCAGGCGTAATATATTGGCCGCTGAGTCTATAACCTTTCGTCAGGCGTAATATATTGGCCGCCGAGTCTTTAACCTTTCGTCAGGCGTAATATATTGGCCGCTGAGTCTTTAACCTTTCGTCAGGCGTAATATATTGGCCGCTGAGTCTATAACCTTTCGTCAGGCGTAATATATTGGCCGCTGAGTCTTTAACCTTTCGTCAGGCGTAATATATTGGCCGCCGAGTCTATAACCTTTCGTCAGGCGTAATATATTGGCCGATGAGTCTTTAACCTTTCGTCAGGCGTAATATATTGGCCGCTGAGTCTGTAACCTTTCGTCAGGCGTAATATATTGGCCGCTGAGTCTTTAACCTTTCGACAGGCGCAATATATTGTGCTCTGGGTCTTTAATATTTCGTCAGGCGTAATGTATTTTCCTCAGAGTCTAGGCGCAATGTGCTTCATGGACACACATTAAAAAAATAATAATAAACACCTAATTTTACAACTACCAAGTGATGCCATTAAATGGTGTCACATAAAATAAGTCGAACAAATTGTTCCCGATTTTCCTGGCACAAAATTGAGTACATTGTACTTATTTTTGAGTACATATTTTTAACAGTGTATTAGCAGTAAACATTGCATTTTGACATGGAGCGGTTCAAAAAACTTTTTAAACACAAAAACAAGCGTTTGATTTCGAGAAACACATTACGGACATACCTCACACACACGAATACTGCAATCCCATATTCTGGAACCGAAGTCTCAGCTGTAGCTGGAAAAGGGAGACGCAGAGATACGGATCCGCTCCTGCCCCCCTCCCCGTGTCGAAAATTACATCAGCTATCTAATTTCCTACCTTCGCAATCCAATTCCCAGATTCTGATGATGCTCCCCTCCCGCTCCCAGTTTCTGCGCTCCGCCACCCCGTCTCGATAATCGTGTTTTCGTCGAGCGAAGCAAATGTGGACGCGGGGGGGGGGGGGGGGTATATATTCCCTTTTTTCCCGTTTGTTCTATTTTGGTTAGGGGGGGGTGAATCTGGCGGATAAACGTTGCGAATTGGGAGGGAGGGGAAGGGTCAAACTTCATGTGACACACAGTTTCGAATTGTTGCAGGTTGTGTAAATGGGGGGGGGGGGGGGGGTAAAGAGAGTGAAGAGTTGATGCAGGGGAATGAAATCGATTAGGATTTACATTCTAATGGATAACCTAGCAAATGGATCAAATGAGAGTGAATATAAAAAAAATGAATACTTTATATACGTGCTTGCTAGGATTGCTTCTTCTTTGGCCGAAAGTTTAGTCATATCTGAGTGAATTAATTTCAAACCTGGTCGACGCGGGCTATATTCTTCTATACGATGGTATGTCATTTGTCTTCATAGGATGGTTCTGTTTAGAGTTATGGGGCCGGAATCACATACTGCAGCGAAGGGCGACATTCCCTTCACCCCCACGCGGTTCAGAGATTAGAAGGGGTAATGAGATAACAATTAGACTTGTCAACGCGGCTCATTTTTTTCTACACTTTGGTATATTATTGATTCCTCATAGACTGATTTCCCGTGGAGATATGGGTCGGAATCTTATACTGCATTCAAGGGCGACGCTCCCTCCTACTCGATATAAATGTCATACGGTAAAATGGGTTAAAAGTCGGAATGTTCTCACTTTCGTCTACACGATGGTATATCATTTATCTTCATAGGCTGATTCCACGTGGAGTTATAAAAGTATAAAAAGTGTCGTTTTTTTTGGTTACTTCTTCGTGCGGCTATGTATACCATAGCCGCACGGAGACGGCTATAGCCGTACCAAAAGGAATGGCACATGTACGTAAAAAACGGGTGCAATTGTATCGTAGCTCGCTCTCTAAATGGATTTACGTAAACGTCATTTCAGAAAATTAAAAATATGAATGTGTCGTCAACGGAACCCTTGGCGACAGAAGGGAAATGTAAAAGCTGTTACGTCACTCGCTGTATATGATCTCAACTTTGTCGTGCATTTGCTTTATATCCGGATTTTACAGTCATGAATACCTAATTTTTTATCGAACAAGACCAAGAGAGTAGTTATAGTGTAATAATGGGTCGCATTAAAATTGCAGCATGATGTTAAGACGTTTTAAAGTCTAAACATATTAAATGTTTGTATCATCTAATTTATAAATAATAGTTACATGATTTAATACTCTATTAGTTTTGAGGTTCTATTCACTGAAGCTCAAGCGATTTTTTTTTGCAATTGTTGAGTTGTTTTCACTGCATGGAGAGTTAAATAATTTCCCAGTGCATGTTATTTAATATTTTTTTAAATTTTAATTAGTTGCAAAGAAATAGCGTGTAAGTAATACCTTCAGCTTTTTAAATTTAAGATTATTGTGAAATAGAGTACTTGCATTATTCAAAAAAAAATAGGTGCATTGTTGTAAATACTGAAGATATCTGGACAGGATATCACGGCAGGCACAATTCAAAAGCAAAGCAATATCTGTATAGGCTACGAGCGCCTCTAGCGGGAAAGGAAGAAACTTCTTGTGAAACCGCAGATGAAAATACCGACGCGACGCTTGTGTTGACAGGCAACTGGTGTAGAAGCTTCATGTTCTGGGCTGAGCGTGTAAGAGCGTTAAGATAGCTAAACTTTTTTTCATGAAGCAATATTCTACGTTTTAGAATTGAAAATCGTAACTATTGGATAGTTGTTATAACGTTCAAAATATTTAAAAAAAAGTTTTCTTTCTAAAAATCACACTCGTGTATGGTAGTACCGCACCTTCGAGCATGGATCCTTCGTAGTAGAGGAGTCCTGACGTTACTCTCGCTAACATCAAACTGAAGCCAACATGTATGGCCCAAGACACGTGGTTAACTACGTCATTCCATTCATAAATTTTTGCAGTTACACATTTCCCAATTTACAATTCTTTTCATTCATAATTTTGATGAGATGGCACGTGATATGGCCGTTTGCTCTGAGATATGGGCTTCCCGATTATGACGTCATATTCTTTCTACTACAGTCCATTCATGCTTGAAGAGTATCACTAATTCAGAAAATTTCTTTAAATAAATACAGACACAAGTAGACAACAGAAATATTTTATTGAAATAAATAAACAGTAAATACTAAATCATAGGGAAAGCTTCGATGTTATTTCATTCACAATTTAAATTCCAAAGCTTTATATTCAAATTTATACCATCTTGGAAATCAGTCAAAGGTTTTGTGCAGTCAGATTTTTGTTGTTCATTGACAAATTGTAGACGAGTTTTTTTGCAAATTTGGCATTGAATGCTTATGTGCATCACTATTGAAGCCAGTATGTTTCATCAGTAAATAATCGAACACTTTATTTAGCGTTGCTATTGAAGATGCGTTTCGATACATGAATCGTACTATGTAAAAAATGTACTTAAAAATAAGTTCATGAGCATACTCGTTTATCTTTGAGTACAACTGCATCGCAAATGTGCAATGACGTACTCAAATTTCAGTAATAGTACTTTCTCAAAAATGAGCAGTCTAATTTAACATTACTAATATCAGCTTCTGTTCAAGCCCTCTTAACAAAGCGATCTGACACACTTAAAATAGCTGTGCAGAAGATGGTTTTCCACATTATTTGAGGTCGTTTGCTTAATTAGAAACTGAGTTACTACAACTCAATTATCTTACTTTCCATTCTTTTGACACACCTTTTTAACATTTCTTCTGTTTATAGTTTCTTCACGTCGTCCTGGTAGTTTATCGGATAAGGCTCTACACTGCGGTACCTGATGATCTGGGTTTGATTCCTAGTAAGTCTTGGTTGTAATCTTTGATATTTATTGAAAATTATTTATGAAGGCAACCTATGTAGGCAAGCATCTGTTCTTTTTATACATTTTTACTCATTGTACTCATTTTTGAGTGCATGTCTTTTAAAAAATGAAACTAATATATTCGGAGCTATGATAAGCATCGAATGTACTTTAAAATGAGTACAGTTTACTTATATTGAGTACCTATTTTTAAAAGTATTTGTGTACAGTAGAACTTTAATTGCTTGAATTTATTTCGTTTATGTTCATGTCACTAACTTTCATTTAAAGCAAAAATAGTATTCCGAAAAAAATATATAAATATACGAGATTTTTTTTACCGATTCGTTTTCACAAAACTACAGCCGAAAACCCAGATCTCTAAAAATTACGGAAGAAAACTTAAAGTCTGCTCTTTTTCCCTTTAAACCCACTGACTTCCCAATCCAAAAAAAAAAGAAGAAAAAGAATGTTTCATTTAAGAATAACCCACTACTAAAACTTCACAAAAAACTCACCCAACCAATCATAAACGAACACGCACCACTCACCGTCATTGACTGGGGGGTTTAGAATGGTTAAAAAAAAAAAAACTTTCCCGATCTCATTGTATCCAAAAAGTACGAAACTGGGGCCATTTTTTTTCTCTACCCTACCACGTCGACAAGAGAGTTAGTCGGGCGGAAGATCCTCGTAATCCCTGCCGCCGAGGACGCAGGTTCGGCCGGGGAAGATTACGCCGGAGCTCCCGTTCCCACACTACCGAGGATTAGGCTTCGCCTTTATTGTTATCTTTCTTGCAGAGCGTGTGTGCGGTCGACTGGGAAAAGGCCATTTGTCGGGGGGGTTGGAAGGCCGAATGGGGTGTTTTGGGTGGAGATGTGGTATTTATTTTGTCAACGCTGGCTGTAAAGGTTGTTTGGGAATAGCGTGGTTTCATTTGTTAGGGATTGCGATATAAAATTTAGTAGTAGAAAGGATGGTACACTAACATAAGTTAAAAAACATTTGCCAAGTTATTGGCTAGAACATATTGAATTTTTAAAATATGAGCAATTAACCATGTTCTTTGGTTTTGTTGTTTTGCGCTTTTTAAGTATTAATTTTCAAATTCACAATACCATTTGCGTACTTCGTTATAAAAAAATGGTTAAATTATAATAAATAATTACAACACGGTTTTATTTTATGTTAACTTATATGAAATACATCCACAAATGCATAATATTAATACAATGTTAAAATTAAAAAAAAAAAGTTTAAATGATTCTATTTTTATAATAAACCTGTTTTAAATTTGTTCGACTTAATGTTGATGCCCTACTTACTATCACATTTTTTAAAAACAGTTATTTCTTTTTACTTCAAACCAATAATATGGTTTTCTTAGTTTTGTCCTTGGTTTTGAGTCGAAATTTTAGAATTAGTTTGGAAAGGTTGTATAAGTCAATTTAATATGCTCGAATTTCTTTTAATCCTTTTTATCAATATAATTTCAACGTAGTTACTTTTCCGAAAGGAACATATTTTTCATTTTGCTGTAAA
The DNA here is from genome assembly GCA_963932185.1 of Troglohyphantes excavatus. Lineage (NCBI taxonomy): Eukaryota > Metazoa > Arthropoda > Arachnida > Araneae > Linyphiidae > Troglohyphantes > Troglohyphantes excavatus. The sequence goes on along the minus strand of OZ010674.1, from coordinate 69,292,192 downwards.
TTCTAAGTTACGGGTTTATCAAGTGAAGTCAGACCAAAAGAAAAATTCTGTAGACCCGAATCTCTCCACCCATGTGTACAACCCTCTTTAAGGACCATAAAAAAGCGACTGTTTGTAATCTCGACTGTCCTATAATTGCCTTTAATGGATCACAGAAGAGCTATGCATTTAAAATGGTTTTGTACAAAATACATGACAGCAAACTAAGAGCTTATACTATAATCAAGGGAGTCTTTATCTCTGAACCTATGACGTCAGACTTCAATGTCATGTCTAATAGGGTTATGCCTCACATTGCTGGATCAATGGAGACAATTATTAGACCCATCTTCTTTACACTACCATCATAGGGCTGGTTTGTTTGTTGGTTGAAATATCGTCGTACAAGATCTGCAGATTGTGGTTTTGGCAACCGTTTGCTGTATATATCGAAGGAAAGGTATGTCTCTAATTCCTTTCGTATATCGCCTCGTATATTTTAACTACGGTCAGAGGGTGAAGACAACACTTGAGCTAGCACCAGATTCAATTTGAATAAGCGTCAGAACACGGGACCACAAACAAATTTAACGTACACAAGACCGTTATACAAAGTGGATATTTTTTAGTCGCTAAAGAAACGATTTTGGCACCCCTCTGATTACCAAATCGCTATGCACATTCTGGAGATAGAATCCGTGCGAATAGGATGGTCATCCGAGACCTTAACTATTGGGATCCACAAGCCATTAGAAGGCAATTTATAAGTGTCATAATTGTCAAATAGCTTATTGTCTAATATCGTATCATATATTACGTCATAGTTACGTGTAATACGTCATAGCAGATTTCAATGGCTCTTTCTTGGCTCATACCTACCTGCTCATAGTGTATTTTCCTGTAGACTTTGAGGGGAACCCCTCTTGAGGGCCATAAGCGTTCCCCCTGTGTTCTTTAGAATTTGGCGACCCTTCTGTAGCTCACATCTAAAATCAAAGTATGCTATCGTCTGGCTCGAATTATTTGGCGGATATACAACGCTCTTTTAATTAGGTTCCAACGAATCAACAAACGAATTTCATCGAATTGCTCAATGGGCTTATTTAAAGCCTGTAAACAATGTGACGTCATAGCATCCATTTAGCCAGAGCCTAATTATACCTCCAAAACGGCTTTTAGACCCAACCCTTTGCCATAGTTTTTAAATAGTTCATTGCCCACACAACTGTCGAAACTCCAATGGCACTTCTGTGACCCAGACCAACAATCTCATAGTCGACCTTTCTTAAAAAGTCTACAAAGAGCTTGGAAAGAGAGAGAGATTAAGAGTGTAATCATCCTTGAGGGTCGCAAGCAAATTGCCCGCTGTGTTCCACAGAACTTGGTGACACTTCTGTAGCTCACACCTAAACTCCTACCTCCATGGAGGCTTTTCACAGACCTATCAAAAGGAGAATTACGAACCCAACCATGCTTGTGGGTCCTCAACGAGAGTCCTGCAAACCTCAATGACACCTCCACCAACACACAGACCTCACTGGGGACATCCAAACAACCTCTCCAAAAACGAAATCCACCCTCACTCAAGAGGCACAAAGGAAAGGGGATTCGGTAAACCACAAGCCCACCCCTGAGTCAACAGGCAGTGGGGGGGGGAGACAAAATACACCCCCCCCCCCAAAAAAAAAAGGAATCCCGTTCGAAGTTTTGGCACATGGTTTGCTGCCTCTCCACAATCCGTGGCTGTCTGCAAAGATTCCTTTTCGGATGGGTGGACTTTGGGAAGGGGATTTTGTGGGGGTTGTTACTCCCCCCCTCCCGTAAAGATCCCCCTTGAAAGCACAGGTTGCTTTTGGGAAAAGGGGGGGGGGGGGAGAGAGAATCCTGTGTACCGGAAAAACGTCCTGTAATGCCTGGACATAGGGACTGTTGGGGATTAAGGTTCCTGTCCAAGTCAGGGATTCGGGTGGAGGGATGTTGTTAAAGTACACCACATGTCAAAACTCCACAGTGTCTCGATGGCCGATTTGATTTCTATCCAAAGTGGTAGTGACATGTCTGTGGATGGGAGCAAGAAGGACCAAAGTTATAATTTACAGTTTTGTGAAAAATGGCTTCAAGGTTTGAGGTTCAGCCTTGTTGCAATCAGTATCGAATCTAGCTATATGGCATAGGGACAATTGCCCCCTCCAAGATTTTCATAACTATCTAAAATCGGTATTTTTTGTTGTGGAAGGATTAAAAAAATTCAAATAAATCAACACGCAAATTCTATTATACCAAACTTTTAAGTTACTTTTATAAATAATACTTTCTAATTTAAATCCGCAATCATATTAAATAGACAATGCTTGAGTTATCACCCTATCTTACAAAATTCTATACTAGTGCCAACGTTATAACAAATTACTATGTAAGATTATAGACGCAACAAACTTCCCTACACATAATTACCTAATAAATATATTTTTTTCTTAATTTAACTCTTATGTATTTTGTTTTGTTCTTCGGAATAGTCCAATACTATAAATATCTTTGAAAATGATAATGATATGATAGTAAAGAGGCACTTATATATAATTCCTTTTGCACTAATTGCAACATAATTATATACCAAAAATATTGGTATTTTAATATTTTTGCTATAAATAAAGATAAAAAATAATTTTAAAAAATCAATAGTACACTGCTAAAAATAGTTACTCAAAAATAAGTGAAATGTGCTCTTGTTTGAATACATTCGATGATTATCATGACTCCGAATACAGAAGTTTCATTTTTAAAAAGGACATGTACTCAAAAATGAGTAAAAATGAATAAAAAGAGCAGAAGCTTGCCTGCATATTCTGCCTTCATAAATCACATTAAAATAAATATCGACAATTATAAAAGACTTACTGGGAAACGAACTCAGATCTACAGGCACCAATGTCCAGAGTATTATTCGTTTAGCTATCAGGGCGACGTGAAGAAGTTATAAACAGAAATAATGTTAAAACAGTCTGCCAATAGAATGGGAAGTAAGATAATTGAATTGTAATAACTCAGTTTCCATTTCAGCAATCGACATCAAATGATGCGGAAAACCATCTTCTGAACAATTATTTTAAGTGTGTCAGGCCGCTTTGTTAAGGTGGCTTGAACAGAAGCTAAGATTAGCAATTTTAAATCACACTGCTCATTATTTGCAAAAGTACGATTTGAGTACGTCATCGCTCATTGACGATGCAACTGTACTAAAAAAAACAAGTACATTCATGTACTCATTTCTAAGGACTTTTTTATTGTGTAGTATTTGCATATTAATTATATTTATAAAATATGGGTATTTTAATATATGAGCATTAACCAATGATAAAAATAATTAAAACAAATTTATAGTTATTTTTATTAGGAAATGATTTATAAAACTTACAAAAAAAAGTTTAGTACTTTTCAGAAGTAGTCAAAAAGTATTTTAATGGCCGCTGGACGTTGAATATGTGGAAATCGAAGTGATAACCTATTTTTAAATGGAGTTGTATTAAGGTGTACATACACACTATAAAAAACGAAAATCTGCCAAAAATTCCAAAATAATTTTTTGGTTCTATAGTATTCCCCAATTCAGTATCTTTCAGATGCTACCAAGATTGAATAAATATTCCAAAAACTTGTTTATTTACAAAGAGTTATTTCTATGGCCGCGCTTGCAATGGCAATATGTTTTGTAAACTTTACACTTGATTTCTGAAGAACTGTACTTTTAACATATGTCCCTCATTCGAAACATGATAACTCAAGTTTGCCTAAACATTTTGAGAAAACTATTTTTTCTTTTAAATTTACATTAGTTGTAAGATGTTATGACCTTCCTTCAAAACGATTCGTTCAAAAAATAATTTTTAATAGAATTTTAAAGTTGAAAATTTGAATAAAAAAGTGTTTTTTTAGGGACTGTGGAGGTAAAAAATTATTTAAAAAAAAACTTTAAATGCTATGAACTTTTTGGAGAGTCATAACATTAAGAAAGATACTGCGAGTAATTTCCAACAAAAATTATGCTTCTAGATTAATTACAACTTGCATAATCACGTTTGAAAAAACATTCTAATTAACACATAAATTGCTAATTAGGTAATTAATATTTTATTTTATTCAGGGTTTTTTAAAATGGTTCATCACTATTTTTAAGGTGTTTTCCTACACAAAAAAACTAGAATTGGAAATTCATAATTAAAAAAAAATGTTCAAGTGTATACGTACACCTTAAGAACAATTGAACGAAGGAAAAGCGTTCTGTTTATGTTCCACAAGATGCTGTTCTCGTTCAATTTAAAGAACAGGCAACTAAAGAACAAGTCGTTATTTGGGTGACTGAAAGTCCCCTCTCGCCTTCAATGGGTTCACACTGACAAAAAATAATTTATCAGTTACAGAAAAATTATTGACCACAACTGAACTTTTTTCAGCATCGATTCCTACCCAAAAAGTAACCACAAGGGTCTTTTCCTCCCACCCCTTCCCCTTCACCTGACAGTTATCAAAAAGAACACGCATGAAATTTGAACGACCGCACGTGGAACTCTTTACCCCCCCTTCCACAACGGCCCTTTTCGCGTCACGCGGTCACCGTTATCGCACCCCACTTGCGTTACGGATGGCTGACATTCGCATGAATGAAATGCGTGACATCCCATCGAATTGAGGGTTGCATATCGTCAGATGACATCTCCTGGCGCGTGCCTGCCTAGGGTTGCATAAATAAAAAAAATTGCGATCGCCAATCAACAGGAGAAGTCGCCGAAATGACCTAAAAATTATTTTTTAATGATAATTAAATTTTTTTGGGGGTTTTATCGTTTCCCACTGTAAAATTGCTAATAAACCTCATAATCTCATTTTTTTCTTTTGTTTCGAAGGGTAATTGAGACATTTATGTATTTTTTTAAAGAGGGATTTATAAATTAATTCTTAAAGCTTGAGGATTGCAAATTTTGGATTTTTTTTTTCTGTTAAAGGTGAATGTTATTTAATTTTTGCGTTTAAAGTTTTGCAGTTATCCAGCTAGCTAAAAAAAGTCAACATTAAACTTCCATCCAAACTGTAAAATTTAAGTTGTTTTTAAAGGTTTATAAAATACCTGCATAATTATCGCATGAACAATCCTCCCCCCCCCCACACACTTTCATTTAAACTACTCATAAATGGCAATCCCTTAAAAAATTTCTACCCGTAGGTAGCAGCTCTACTAACGGCTAGTTTGCAAAATAATTACTTTTTAAAAGCATTTTTTTTAAAAAAACTGTTAATATTCCTGATGCAAAAGTACGATTTGCCACTGATCCGGGAAATTTCCTTTTTTTATACCTCGCATCTTGAAACCCGCAAAAGAGATATTTACTACTGAAATAATATATATGATACTAAAACATTAAAGAAAAATATTCTGCATAAAACATTTAAGAAATCTGTTTTCCAATAATTTCAATGTTTCAGAATTTTTTTTTACAAGTTTTATGAAAGATATTAAAATAAAAACTTTTATTTAATAGAATTAAAAAGAAAAATGCTGTTTTTTTTTGCTGGGAATATAAAATAATTCATATTAAATATATAAACATACGGAGCATCATTATTGATTCTCTATTTATATTTACTTAATTCTTTTACGAACTTGATTTTATATGAAGTTTAAAAAAATCTGCATTCGATTAAAATTATAATCAAATATTCATATATTTATATATAAAAAACACTTTTTATAAAACAAACCTCCGTTTTCTTTAAAAACTAGTTTAAAAAAAAACTGTATTTTACAAATACTAGAAATAATTTAATTTGAGATTTTTCGCCAAATGTAGCAATACAGTACCAGCTTCGTTGTTCCCCTGGGAACGGATGCGTTTCCATGCCAACGCAGAGTCGGCATGAAGCGATTGGAGCATGGGATAAGATACTACAGAGATATTCTTACTGATTTCTTGTGGGGGGAAGAGTGGGGGTGGATATCCCTCTGCAAACGTAGAGCCCCCCCCCCCCTTTTCGAATAGAGTTATCGGTTGCTGATGGGACGATATTTTTTAGGGGTGGGAAAAATACATTGGATGTCGTATAGCGTTTTATTTAGTGTATTTTAAGAAAAGCTACCCATAGGCACCGCATAAAAAAAAACGCAAAAAAATTCGCACAAAACTTCACCACGAGTAGCTATAAAAAATAGTTTTCTCAACACAATTAATTTTTTTATGCGGTGGATAGGGACCGCATAAAAAAAATTTCACATAGAAAATAACTTAAAACCTTACGAAATAACTAGAAATTGCTTTTTTAAATGAAATACAGACACGACGCTTGACAGCTACTTGGAATCTCGCCAAACCTTTTGGAATCTGATTTAGAAAATACACATGCGAATATTTTTAAATATTTTAATTACATATGTACTTATTTTACACATACAAAACGTATAACCATATCCTTCGTAGTCTGACAATATGCGAACTTGGTTCAAAATCGGTTTCGTCACTTGAAGATAGTACCTCGAATTCTTTTAGAGTTGACTTTTTTTAAGTTATCATGACGCCAGTGATCAGTTTTTGCGACGACTGTTGTTTCACTAGACGCGTGTATATGTCTCGGTAGACAGATAATCAATTATGTTTAAATTTATTGAAATATCCATATACCGCACAAAAAAAATCGTACAAAAAAAGACCGCACAAAAACAGGTTTGAATGTATTCTGCGACTATCTCTGTAATATTTATATCAAGTACGGATAAATTGCTTTTACGAAAAACTCAGGCACTGAATTTTTGTATAAGAAAAAAACAATGCACAAATTGAACTATTTTTTATTTTATTAATATATAAAACTAAAACGATAGTTTCTAAAAGAAATATTTAGGGGTATATATTGTGTGCAATGTTTTTTTTTGCTAAATTACAAAAAAAATCTTCTTTTTAGCCCGTTATTAATATTGATTGACATAAGCATTTGTAATAGAGTATTCGATATTTTGTTATAATTCTGTTCAATTATATATATATATATATATATATATATATATATATATATATATATATATACCCATTTTACAAATTCATAATCACTGTTTATATGGCCAATTGTATCCAGGAATTTTTAATTATAGTATTTACAATCAATTACTAGGTACATTTCAATAACTTCTATTGTAGTAAAATCAAGCAACATTCAAAACACTTCTTTTGTTTGCGAATCACAACCATTTTCGATCAATTCACACTTCTAATTGCGCAACTCAATTACTAACGTAGAGTTTCCGATTATTTCACATAATGAATTTACAAACACTTTCAGGAAGTTGACATTTCTGCGACATCTATACAATTACACTCCCCTACACCCGTGAAGTACTTTCACCAATGACAAAAGACACCAATTGATTGATTCATTACAAAGTACCAAATCGATTATAGGCAAAAAACCAATAAACAAATGTCACAACCCATCTTAGAGTATCATTGAAATCCCCATCAAGGGCTTTTTCCACGTCAAAGTCATTCACAAGAACCACGGCCCTTCCACAAAGCATCGGACATCTAGACTCAAAAGGCCATTGATGGAATCATCACAGAACGTGCACTTCGGGCCGTCAATCATGCCCACAAGAGAACACACGCTGCCTACCAGGTGGGCTTTCCCACCTATTTTTATCAATAAACGTCAAAGAAAATGGCGAAGATTTACGACAATGGCGACTATATTAATATCGAGCGCTTCCTAATGAATTCTTCTTGTATCTCTGACCTTCTGACGAACAGTGAAGTATGTCCGTATTTGCTTTCTATTAAAACCACTGAACTCTAACTTTAATTTCTGGAATGCTCAAAACTTGTTTCCTCTATGGGTGCGTTGAAGCCAATGAGGAAGCAGCCTTATCTGTACCCCCAAAAATACTTTAAAGTGATTTAGTAGATTTTTTTAATATTATAGCTGTTAAGTACTACTTCTAGAGTACCGGCGCTGGATAATTATAATGGACTGTATAGCTTTTTGGTAACAAACGATTTATTAGAAAGAGATTATGCAAGCAACCGGTCATTCTGAGCCGGGAAACGGAGAGACGGTGAGTTTGGTCATCCTAGACCCATGCTAAAACGTCCTAATCGTAGGAACGTAGTCTTCCGAATGACGGGTTTGCCAGTATGCCGTGAGGAGAAAGAGCGCCAAGTGCGCCAACGCGCGAGAGAAAAGATGCCAATTCTCGATCGTCTCTCGTCTCCGCAGTACATAACATTCCGCCCGGCGTTGCAATGTGAAACATTCAAAAAGAGGTTATACAATAGCATTGTAGAAATATTTAATATTTCAAAAATGCTATGGTATTAAATATTATATTTTCTTCTTATAGAATTAATTTTTACGTTGTCAAACAAATAGTTTTTGCTTTTGATTTTCAATCACTTCTTCGACTTTGACTTGCAAATGACTTTCTATTTTAAATGCAATCTGCTTTTAAAATAGGTTTAAAAAGGAAATAGAAAAAAACTCAGCCGAAAGCAATACAGGTCGGCTTTTTCAACATGAAAAGTATACGGAATATTGCGTGTGGCGGTGAAAGTGGGGTACAGTTGTTCTCCTTCAATTGGCTTCAAGTCAACAAAATGTCTTGCGCAATCCAGAAGTTATAGTTAGAGATCAGTGATTTAAACTATATGGAAAAAAATTTTAATCTTTTTTTGGGAGTTATTTGTTCGATTTCGGGTTTTTAGTGTTGTTACTTACTTGAACCCTGAGTTGGTTGGTTGGTTTAATTAACGTTGCACTAGAGCTGCACAGTGGGCTATTTACGACGGTTCGTGGCTTATCTCGAAGTTGAACCCTGAAAGTAACGCTCTAGACTTTTGAGGCTTGTTTATGCATATATCCTACTTCTCCCCTTTGATGTTAAAACTCCACCTCTCTGGTACTTGAATTTCAGAAACCAGCTAAATATACTTTTTTCAAATTTTCGGAAAACAAAGAAAAATATTCTATGTTTAATATTAATATAGATTTTGTCTTAAAAAAAATTAGAGTATTAGTTAACAGTTTCTTGAAGCAGATATTGCCTGCAATTAAAATATAATATTTATTCTTTACTTTAAAAAAAATTGCAGTTAGATAGTTTCTGAAATAAAATACTTTTTAATGTAAAGATGCACATTTTTAAAGAATTTGGCAGTTCTGAGAATATCAGTTGACAAGATTGTGCACAAAAATATGTGTTTTCCGTTATAAAATTCTAATTTCGTAAAAAAAATCAAATTGGTTTGTTATTTCAGATCCATCAACAGACGATTCAGTTTTGCATTGCCTCTTAACATGCTATCTAATATCGTTTGTCTGGTTTTTGCTCTAAACGCAATATTTACTGGTTTGGTTTTTGTTAATTAACGTCGTACTAGAGGAAATCTCGAAATAAAGACCCGGAAACGACGCCTCGTATTTTTGAACCATGGTCAGATGGCGAGGAAACACCTGAACTGGCACCCAACACCCTCAATAGACGTCGGGACTTTGATCCCCATTCAGATTTATCGTGCACCAGCCCCGTATTATGCACCGTCGGTATACACGCCGGTAATTTTTGTGGATGTTCCTAACGACATTCCTAGTATTTTGTAGTGAAGCCCTCCGATCACATGATCACTACTTTTTTACTTTTCTTAGTCAAGTCCGTCGCACAGGATCGAATCAGGAACCCTTTGATTCCCAGATGACGCCTTTATCCACTCGGCCACGGAGGCCTGCAATATTCACTGGTAAAAATACGCCCCCAAAAAACGGAATAAAATTTGGATAGATTGTGAACAAAAATATGTATTTTCCATATGAGATTCCAATTCCATAAAATAAAATAAAATTTAAAAAAATGTCTATTGACTGGTTTCTGAAATAAACGGTTATTTTCGCAAAGTTGTAGCTATGAACGGAACGAGGCCAACGTTAAGAAATTATGAGGCCAACTTTGTAAACTGCAATTCGATGTTTTATGTAGATTTTCTTACTTTATTTTTAGAGTAAGAAAATCCCTCTCAAAAGGGTATTTTGGGCAATTAAAAGTCACTCAATCAGAAGACATAATTTGAGTTTTGAGTTTTTGAGTTCCATTCCGATAAGTACTAATGCGCGGCTAGCGTCAACGAAATATATTTAAACATCAGAAATGTAAACTAATTACAGATACTAATTACTAATTAAAGAAATCTCATACTCGATATGAGATTTCCAATACACAAAAATTATTTTCGATACCTGGGTACCTGTAGTATCCAACCAAGAATATCTTTAGTATCCTAAAGTCTTCCACTCAAGTGACATAGTGCTCTTTACCTCGGGGAGTACGCAATTGATCGGGGAGGTGAAGTGTCCCTTCTCATTATGTCCAGCAATGACGGATGGCTGTATTCCGGACACCTGCCCGGATCGATGTCTTCCCCCCCCCCCCCCCCCAACCCAGCGTTTGACCCACGGGTCTGGCACTTTGACATGCCACCCCGTCACCTTCTGTCTCGTTGTGCTTGAAAACGGCCAAAGGGAATGACGGACATTGTTTTGATGCGCACAGGTGTTTGTATTTCGACAATGGGGAAAAGGTGTCGGCTGACATGTCAGGGGCAGAGGTGATTGTGTGTAAAAAGTAGTATTTGAATTGTTCGGTCAGGCGATTTTTGCGATTGTAATTTATAGAGCTGTTTCCACAGCTTGGTACATTAATGAGTTTATTTTTGAGCATGGCTTTGACGTGAATGCGTCTTTAAAATCTGTACGGGTACTTTGATGAACGCGGGGTTGACATTTGTAAAATCCCTATAACTCCAAGGGAATCAGCCTATGAGAATAAACGACAGACCATCGTTTAGAGGAAAGTAGGATTCGATGACCAGTCCGATTGTTAATCCTTCTTATTTTAACAATACCCCCTTACAATACTTACCTTTGTACTGTGTATATGTGGGGAAGGGGGAATTTCGGCCTTGGCTGTAGCATGCACTTCCGGACCCATAGTTCTATAGAAAATCTACCCATGTAGATAAATTACCTACCATCGTGTAGAGAAATGTCGACCGCGACGAACAGATTGACAATTAATAGACTCCTCTCTCTGACCGAGCCTGTCGTTACCCAGTGGATAAAGGCATTCAGCTGGTAATCAGAGGATTGCTAGTTTGAGCCCGTGGGATGGATAAAGAAAAGTAAAAAAGTGGTGATCTTGCGATCGGAGGGTTGCCAGCTTCGCTACAAAAATACTAGAAAGTCTCTCAGAATATTCAAAAATTATACTGGCGTTTATAATGGACTGATGCACGATAAATCTGATCGGGGTTCAATGTCCTGAAGCCTATTGAGGTTGATTTGGGTGCCAGCTCAGGTGTTGTCCTCGTCATCTGACCATAGTTCAAAAATTCTAGGCATCGTTCCCGGGTCTTTCTTGCGAAATAGGCCCTGAACGTCGCCAATAGCCCACTGTCAGCTCTAGAACGACACTAATTAACCAAAACTATACCAAAAACCAAACCTCTCTCTGACTTTCATTTGGGGAATGAGACACATTTCGGCCAAAGAAGCAGCAGGTGCGCGAACACAGTATTCACAAACCAAACTTGGTACTTTGGGATAATACATAGTTTTTTCTCAGTTATACACCGAATACCAAAGTCGTTGCTTTCAACGAAATCTCTCACTCCAAAAATCGCTTCCCACAACTCAAACTAGATGGCGCTACCTCCATAAAAAAGCCCTTGCTTTCCGAATCCATCCTTGTCCAGATTCCAGATCGGTGCATTCTGTTCTGAAGCCCATCCGAAGAATTGAAATGTCATTTCTGGGTCCCCTGTCTGAGTCGCGATTCGCTTTGACGAGCAGTGCTGAAGCGATATTTCACTAGCGGCGTCTCTGATAACAGCCAACAAGAGCCTTGGCGAAAAAAAAAAGATGGCCAATGCGATTACGTCCACAGTCATAACCCCAGACACAGATCATAGTTAGTCTCCCGGAGTTTTTTTTTTTCTCTTTAATATTCAAAGCTTAGATGGGGCCGTTTACATATTACGTCACGCACCCATAGGAAGGGGAGGGGGATCTGCCAAGCGTGACTTAACGTAAACTACAGTGGCGGCTCGTCCACTAGAGCAAGTACAGCCGGGCTGCACCTAATTTTATTAGTGTTTTTAAAACTAACATTATATATTTTACCAATTTTCTTAAATGAAGATTATAATTGGAAATGAAGATGAAATTTCAATTCTAAGTAAAAAAAAATCTCCGATAAATTGCAAACCTGAATCTCCGAAAAAACTCCATTCAATTAAAATTGCAGCAAAAAAGCGAAGTTCGAAATCGGCTGCATCGTTGCCATGACAACCTTACGTAGTATGACTTCCCCAACACGCTAAAATGGAGGATGTGACGACACAAACGCAGCGCAAAAGTTTTTTTTTTAAAATCTGCTGTACTTGGGTTTCGATTAAATGATTGGTTCATTGCTGAATCGGCGAGGCGGGGTGGAGGAAAACGACAATGTTGAAGAATCTTCCCAAACGGAAATAGTTTTCGTTAAGTTTACACGTGCGTTGTTGTTTCTTTACTTAAATTAATACTAAAATTGACCGATTCTCAAGTTTGAAAGGATTTATTTAATTTTCTAAAAATAAGTAAGTGTTTTCTATTTTTTTTTCACATGGTATCTTTCATAAAAGTTGAAAGGAAACTTTGATTTGAGTTTGAGTAATACATTTTAAAGAATGTCCGTTCATGTACGGTTGTGGAAAGTGGAGGGGATTGGGGGGGGGGGGAGGGGAGAGAGTTACAAGATTTCGGCTGCACTAACATTTTCGACCACGGGCCGCCACTGAACTATAAGGGGAGAGGGAGACAAAAAAACAAAAAAAAACGCTGAAAATATGTTTGATCAAGAGTCGTTTCGGCATCGAATTGTGGATGATTCGGACAAACACAGGAAGGCCAATTTAAAAGGATAAATGAACCGTGTAATTTCAAAACCATACAAATCCATTTTCATATATTTTGCAGGAGACGCCAAAAACGATGGACAACCCCGTACTGTTGGATCTAAACTCATCCTAACACTTTTGGTTAATATCGCTTTGCAATGTGATATATATATATATATATATATATATATATATATATATATATATATATATATATATATATATATATATATATATATATATATATATATATATATATATATATATATATATATATATATATATATATATATATATATATATATATATATATATATATATATATATATATTATGGCTTGAAAAGAAGCTGATATTAGCAATATTAAATAACACTACTCATTTTTGAGAAAGTACGGTTACTTTAATTTGTTTACGTCATCACTCATTTACGATGCAATTGTACTCAAAGAAGAATAAGTAGGTTCACGTACTCATTTTTAAGTGCAATTTTTTTTTACAGTGCATGTTACCATCAATGTGCGAAATCCGTAAATCTGAAGACTGTCACTATGCGGATACCTCAAAAAGCAGAAAATTGTTTGATTTCACACATTCCATAGTAATTCTTTCAAATATACAACTAATCACTCGTGTCAAAAGCGACTGCTGGGAGTGGACGATATGCCTCTCAACTGCTACAAGGGGGTTCCAGCTCTTTTTGAACAGTTATTTTGATGTGAGATTGTAAAAACAACTGAGATTTTAAAAATACTGACTATTGTTATAAACATAATGTCGTTAATTTAACCAATTTTTTAAGGAACAAACTTTCGCACTTGGAAGATTCGAAATACGTGTATCTGCAGACTTATTAGAGAAAGTGCGGAAAACTCTTATTTTGTAGATGATTCCGAACTTTAACTGAAAAAATCAATGAATCTGCATATTGACGGCTTTCGCACTTTGACGGTAATATATAAAACAGTACGTGCTATTGGGAATGGACAGGGGAGGGGGAGGAGGCTAGCTTGACGAAGCATGACATACACTGTTAAAAATAGGTATTCAAAAATAAGTAATATGTACTCATTCTTGATTACATGCGTTGCTTATCATAGCTCCGAATATATAATTTTCATTTTTGAAAAAGACATGTACTCAAAAATGAATAAAAAGAGCAGTAGCTTGCCTACATCGGCTGACTTTATAAATCACTTTCAAAAACTATCGACAATTACAACTTAGAGTTACCAGGAATCAAACCCAGGACTGCAGCACCGCTGTCCACAGTATTAACCGTTAAGCTATCACAGCGACTCGAAGATGTTATAAACAGAAATAATGTTAAAAGGCATGACAAAAAAATAGGAAGTAAGATAATTGAATTGTAATAACTCAGTTTAAATTAAAGCTATCTTCATCAAATAATATTGTAAACCATATTCTGAACAGCTATTTTAAGTTTGTCTGGTCGCTTTATTAATATGGCTTGAACAGAAACTGAGATTATAAATATTAAATCACACTGTTCATTTTTGCGAAAATACGATTGCTTAACTTTGAGTACGTCATCGATCATTTACGATGCAATTGTACTTAAAGAAAACAAGTACATTCATGTACTCATTTTTAAGGACTTTATTTTATTGTATAGTATTTGCATATTAATTATATTCCTAAAATATGGGTATTTTAATATATGAGCATTAACCAATAATAAAAATAATTTTAAAAAAAATAATAGTTAATTTTATTAGAAAATTATGTATAAAACTTACAAAAAAAGTTTAGTACTTTTCAGATGCAATTGTACTTAAAGAAAACAAGTACTTTCATGTACTCATTTTTAAGCACTTTTTTTTATAGTGCAAGGGTAGGAGGGGTTAAACAAAATTAAAACGTAATAAATATACGGTCCCTGCGTCCTTAATATTCAGGGCTTAGAAGTTTGCTTATGCTTTGCTTGACGGGTGGAAGAGAATACGAAATTTGACAAGTGGGAATCGGTTGAAGCGCGGTTTGTTCCTTTGGCTTCGTTATCTGGGGTCATTTTGAGAAGACTCTTTAGGAATACTAACTTGATGGTAAAGTGTAAGATGTCAATTCGACTCGCTTTGTTTTTTGACGAGATATGGGATCGAAGCGCCTACGCATTCAGAGGTATTTCGAGATGGGAATTTTGCGATATTTTTTGTCGGTCATTGAAACCTTTTTTTTTATTCACCATTTGTGCCAAAAAATAATTTCTATCATTCAAGAATTCCGTCGGAACGATCAACGCATTTTTTTCAATTTTGAAAATGTTTAACCCTTTTCACTCCATGAACTCTTTGCGTTTTCCGTTTTTTCTACGGAACAGTTATTCATTCTTATGTTCTTTACCCTAGAATTTGTTATGCTTATAGAAATAAACACGTAATCTGTTTTAGATCTGCAAAAGAACGAGTTGAAAAAATGTCGATGTTTTTTAAACACAATATCATGCTGTTCTCGTTTATTTTAAAAAACAGGTAACCAAAAGAACGAGTCGTTATGTAGTCGCCTGAGCGGCGCTAACGGACTGCAAAAGGTTAAAACTCTCTTCCGCTTTGTGATCTATTAAAAAATATATACTTAAAATGAGTATTATTTTTCTTCGAATATAATTTCATTGTAAATGAGCGACAATAGTACTCAAATGCAAGTAACCGTATTTTCTCAGAAAGTAACAATGTTATTTTATATTGCTAATCTCAGCTTCTGTTCGAGGAATCTTAATGAAACTTGAAAACTTTAAAATAGCAATTCAGGAAAGGGTTTTACTTTTTATTTTATATCTATTGGTTAAATAGAAACTGAGTTATTATAACTCAATTATTTTACTCCCCATTCTTTTAGCTTATCTTTTTTTATAAAAAACATTTCTTCTTATTATTAGCCCTGATAGTGGAATGGATAAGGCACTGGACTGCGGTGCTCAGGATCTGAGTTCAATTCCTGTAAGACTTGTTTGTAATCGTGCATGTATTTGATATTAGAAAAGGGTGAATAAGGTATGTCAATACTCAAGGTATGCCATACTTTTAAATTAAGTTACATAAAGAACAAGCAAACGAAAAAATGAGTTTTTATGTTCAAGAACATGCAGTTCTCGTTCATTTAGAAGAACAGGGAACTAAAGAACGGATTGTTATTTTGGGGACTGCGAGTAACCGCTCGGATGAAAAGGGTTATTTTTTACATTTATAAAAATAAACCGTTTTTTTATGTTTGTCAAATGTAATGCTTTGGAGTACAACATAAAACACATATTTTTAATATATGCAAACATTTATTTTTTTAAATTTAAGTTGGTATAGTAGAAAATTTATTTAAAATTTGAAATTGAAAAAAAAATACTACAATTGAAAAAATCGTTTTAGCGTTGGTAGTTTATACCAAAAATATTTTTTTTTAAATCCTCTTTTAAAAAGAAGAAAACAGCAACCTTTAAGCTTACAAACTATTTATAAAGTCGTAATGTTACTAGCGCTATAAAAAATAAATTATTATGACATTTTATAAAAAAAATAATCTATCCATTACACAAAAACTTCAAATATAAAACGATAACGGTACATCTCAAATCAATAGCGAAAAAAAACCCCAAAGAAATACCAAACTAATCGAAATAAAGTCACTCCTCTCCCTTCCCCCTCCAGATCGTTTGACCACTCTGTTCGTGGGGCCCATTCTTTCCGGTCTGCTGACATTGCTTACGCCCCTGCTACGCCCCTCTCAAGGCAGTCAACAGGGCGCGAGAGATTCAGACTCTTGTCTCCATTCACTTCACTTCCAATCACATTCCCTTTTTCTCATATGGGAGACACGTGATTTCCACAGATCGTTGGCTGACTATGGACCACTGAGACAAAAATTCGACAAGTCGCAGTCTACTTTCTTTAAAACTCGGGTATTAAAAAGTCGTTTTTTAAAAAATAAATTTATAAATAAAATAACCAACTGTTCGTCAATAAAATTATCTTAATATAAAAATTAATATTTCAGATTATTAAAAATATATTATGTCATGCTTCGAATAATGAATGTGATCTTTGAAGTCGCATCAACTTCTGTAGTCTTAGACACGACACCTGCGTATATTTGAAAGGGATTTTTGTAAGAAACACCTTATCAATTTTCGTAAATGGGATTAAAACGATTTTTTTTTTCAAAATATCATTTTCATTCCATACAATATATCAAAAGAGTGGCAATGTGTCATCAGAAAGTGAAAATAATAGTTTCATCATCAAAATATCGTTCGGTCAGTGCTACAACTATATATTCCATAAGAAGATTAAGGTACTATATAAATTTATAGTTGTGAAGAACTTGCTTCACGTTATATCTACGGGCGAGTACTACAATTAGAAACTTATATGCAATACCTTATTCTTCCTATGAAGTTATCCAGTTGTAGCACTGACTCAACGATATATAGAACACCTCTTGGGTTCATTGCTATATTGAACGGACCATCAGTTGAGGGCACTGATCTCTAACTATAACTTCTGGATTGGGCAAGACAGTTTGTTGACTTGAACCAATTGAAGGGGTAACAACTGCACCCCACTTTCATCGCAATATTTCATTATATGTTTCATTTTAAAATAAGCCGACTGGTATTGCTTTTGGCGATGTTGGAAATAACGTGAAGATTGAAAATTTATAATTTAGCATCGAATGCTTTGATTAAATCAAACTTTTAAATGGAAGCACAAGTCGATAAAAACAGCATTAATTTGGAAAGCCATAAACGTCAATTAACTGATTATATTATCCAATAACTTTCTCATTAGGGACTGGCCATAAATGATGTCAACCCTTTTCTCCATATTCTTGACCCTCTGCCCTCCCCCCATGTCATAAAGTGTCAAGCTGACCAATGTAAACAAACAAACCACCTATTCAATAGTCCTAAGTATGACGTAACATCTGACGTCACGTGTAACGGTGGATCACGTCAATGTAATAATTTATAAGTGTATAAAATGATATCCTTTATAAATATTTCACGTACCAACAAAGTTTTCGTACGTGCCACATCTGGCACGGGTGTCATAGGTTCGCTACCTCAGCGATAGAGAATGTACAAGATGCATGTAAATTAATGTCGTTTTTTCGTACATTATAAATTTCGAATAAAATTATGTAGGATGTGTCAGTCGAAACGGCTGCAGGGTGTACGACGTGTAACGTCAAACTAAACAGTGGGTTAGGATACAAATTTAATTTATGAATAACATTCACGTGCAAATTAAAGTTTTACTGTTTCAACATAACATAGAACGTAAATTGGACAATATGAACGAATCGAACGTACAGAAAAATAGGACAAAACGAACAAATTTAACACATTGAGCGATTCGAACGTACAGAACCAATTGATCAAAACGAACGAATCGAACGTACATAACCAACTGATCAAGACGAACATTGAGCGAAATGAAGAAATCGAACGTACAGAACTAAACTAAACAAATCGGCCACTCGCACGTACAGAGTCAATCAATCAAAACGAACGAATTTAAAAAAATTGTGTGAATCGAACGTACATAACCAATTGATAAAAACGAACTCATCCAACAAATCGAGCGATTTATACGAATCGAATTTATTTTACCAACCGATCGAAACAAACTAATTGAACAAATCGAACGAAACGAAGGAATTCAACGTACATAACTAATCGAACGAAACGAACGAATCGAGCGAAACGAAAGAATCAAACGTACATAATCAATCGAATGAAACGAGTGAATCGAACAAACCGAATGAAACGAACAAATCGAACGTACAGAACCAAAAACGAAGAAAACTAACCGAATGAAATTAATAGAACATAACGAACAAATTAAACGAGCCAAACGACAGTAACTGAGAAATATTGCGTTGTTTTTATGATATTTGACGGAAAGTCATTGCCATTCACGCGATTTTTGTTGGATATTCAAATAATTTTTCGATGTGTTCATTCTATTTTATATTATTTTTATATTTTTAATTAATTGAAAAGAAATAACTTGTAAGTTGCACCTCAAACCCTTAATTTAATAAAAAAAATATTGTAAATGGAGTATTTGTTATGAATTGTAAAATTAGGTGCATTGCTACAAGGACTGGAGATCATGTTTATGATTGTTAGGGAGGGAGGAAACGCATGTTCCATTACGTTAAAAATAACCAATCCAACAGGCTTCTTTGTTGGCGGTCTTTGTCAAGTCTTTAGTTGGCGATTAATTTGAAAATCTACCTAAATAAGCCCCCTCAACCCCTCGCTAATAAGCATCCAAACGGTACACCACAGAAGCGGGCCTTTTCCGGGTGTAATTAGAAGCAGGACAGTCCGGGGCGTTCCGGGCTGCCGGATTTGCCCGGCACGCGTCCTGGCCCGTGCTTGCGGCGCAAGCGGTCGGGCTTGACCGGCGAACCGCGACAAACACGCACACGGCCCCACACACGGATCTCTCTTTGGGTTTGGGCAGGGCTGCAAGGAATGGTGAGGAATCACCTGTTATGGCGATATTTGAGGATGGTTGCTCGATTGAACTTCAAATGCGTTAAAGGTGAAGGTAAGGGATCTATCCCGAGGAAACACACGAAAACAGTGTCGACTAATTTTCAATCATGGTCAGATGACGAGGACGACGCAGGATCTGACACCCCACTCTCCAAACTCCTATACCACAACCAACATGAGGATGTTTAAATCACGATAGATTTCACGCGAAACAGCACCTACTTCTACATGGCGATTGCTTGGCGGACGAAAAGTTCATACTCGTAACCTTCCAATTACGAACCCGCTGCTCTATCCAAGACGAGAATCGAACGTTGAGATGTGGAAATAAGCGCAATTAAATAGTGTTAGATTAGTTAAATTGTAACCATGCTGTTGTTTCTGTTACGCCCAGGGCCTGATTTTAGCACAGACAAACAAAGCACATGCTCTGGTTATGGCAATTTTGAGGACCCCTTAAATTTGGGGAATGCAAATTTTAATATTTGAATTCGAAGATGTTATTAGCAGTTCCGCTGAAAAAAAGTGTAGAAAGGAACCCTTATTTTAAAATGCCGAAACAGTACTAACTGATATTTTTATTGTACGAATCTCAATCTTAAATACTATTTAAATTCATCTGGGCTTCTTATTCTATAAATGAAACTTGATTAATTCTTTAGAAACATGTCTCAACTAACATAATTAAACTTTTAATGTTATGAAATAACAATTTATTTTGCTCTATATATTTAAATAAATATATTGTTTTCCTTTAGTGTATACTATTCTAGTTTCAGTTCCAGTATGCACTTTCGACTTCAGCCATTTGATTGGTTTTGTAATTTTTTCACTTTGCGTGATAGGGGGCCCCAAAGTACATTGCGATTTGGGTGCCGAATAATGGAAGTCTGGCCATAGTTATGCCATATGCAAGTTTGAATCATAGACACCTGTGGACCTTGTGTATGAGAAGTAAAGGTCAGTTCTTTCATGCTGAACGTGCCTTTCTCAAAACTTGGAAAAGATATAACACTGAACCCATTTAGAGATTAACCCTTTGCACTCCGATGTCGCCTCTCAGGCGCCAACATAACGACCAGTTCTTTTGTTTCCCTGTTCTTTAAAATAAACGAGAGCAGCATGATCTTGTGTTTAGAACATCAATTTTTTTTTCAACTTGTTCTCTTGCAAATACAAAACAGATCAGGATTTTTTCCCCTTTATCAGTATACAAAAAATCTGTGGAAAAGAACGTAAAGAGGAATAACTGTTCCATAGAAAGAACACAAATCACAAAGTGTTCTTGGAGTGCAAAAGGTAAAGGCCGTTTTTTCACACACTGGGAAAACCTGGAGCCGATGTTAGCAACGACGCCTGTCGTGGTGTCTTTTTTTTTCCTCGATAAATCAAAGCCTGTGACATGTTCCTTCTAAAAATGTTTTTTTTTAAACTCAAAATTATGTAGATTTTTTCACTTTGAAGAACAGAGGGAAAAAATAACACGTTGTTATTTTACTGACTTAATAGCTACACGCGAGTGGAAAGGGTTAATAAAGTAGTTTGTTACCTAAGTGTTGTTATACTTTCAATGGAGTTAGGTAGAGAACATGGCCATTTTTTTCATTTTTATATATGGTCAAAGACATGCAGTTCACGTTCAATTTAAGATTTAAAAGATTTAAAATTCAAGAAGTGTTTTAAAAAAAAAACTCTCCTCCGAATTTACAACTACTTCTGAAGATGCATAAGTTTACTATACTTCAGCTCTTCACCTTCGGCTTCTTTATCTCCGTCGCCAACCTTTGATCCGGTGCGGCAACCCTTTTTCTGAAAGGTATCTGGGTGTGTGAGACTAACGTTTTCTCTTTCTTTTAGTCAGGTATCAACCCTGCATCCGGGTAAGATCGGGCACCTGCACCTCCCCCCCCCCCCCAACTACTTTATTTTCTTGTTTATTTTTCTTTTAACTCTTTGAAACGCAAGAGTTTGACACTTTTCTCCTGTTTGTTCTATTCGATTATTTATGCCGATGTTTCTTCTGCAGTTCGCGTGCTGTTCTTCTTCTTTTTTTTGTTTGTGTGTATTTATTATGCCTACTCTCTCTTTCTCTCTACACATAAATTTTTCCTCTTTCTTTTATAAAGGAAAAGGAACCTGGTTTGTTTTGACGTGAAAATTTCAAATTCGGAAAAGGGTCCACGCGAAAATGTTTTGTTTTTAATGTTTTTGTCAGAAGGGTTTTTACGTGATAAGTTCTTTCAGCAAACTACATAAAAATTGAGACAGACCCCGAAACAACATCAATAGCCCACTGTGCAGATCTAGTTTTACGAAATTTTAACCAACCAATTTATTTTATTGATTTAAACAGAATCATACTTAACATCATACAATGGGCTATTGGCGACGAAATAAGTTGGTTTGGTTTGATTAATTAACGTCGCACTAGAGCTGCACAGTGGGCTATTGGCGACGGTTCGGGGCCAATCTCGAAGGAAAGACGCCGGAACGATGCCTCGTATTTTTGAATCATTAGTCCAGTCAGCAAAGGGTTCAATTCGGAAAAAAATAGGAGAAAGCTGGAAACAATTTTAATCGCTTCTAAAAAGTGTTCTGTATGATATATTAATTTTGCACCCCTGCACCACACCGGCGTTGGCCGCCATCTTGGAAAAATGGCGGCCAAAATCAGTTTTTTGTGATTATCTCCTTAATTATTAAATTTAGAGAAACTATTTAAATTACAAAATTATTTTCTAAGTAATTTTACACAAAAAAGCAATTTACATTATGTTGCTGTGACTCACAATTTAGACGCTAGAGGCGAATAAAGTGGATTTTAAATCCCTAAAGTGGCATGAAAACTCAAGAAACCGATTTGACAGAACGCCTTTTGTTCCTTAATTTGTTTAAAAACCTCTCTATACCTTATGTACGCATACTTTTTTAAATTAGTTTTTAACTAAGTTATGTATTTCTTATTCATAAAACTAAAAAAAATTCAGTTTCAACACGTCATCCAACGCCTTCAATAGACGTCGGGACTTCGGACCCCCATCAGATTTATCGTGCACCAGTCCCGTATACAAGCCGTTAATTTTTGTGGATGTTCTGGATGACATTCTAGTATTTTGGTAGCCAAGTTGACAACCCTCCGATCGCAATATCACTACGTTTTACTATTCTTTAATCTAGTCCATCGAAGGTTTTGAACCGGGGACCCTTGGATTCCCAGCTGACGCCTAATCCACTTGGCCACGGAGCTCTCTAATGAAAGCTTAGAAAACACTGCAAAATAATTAGCACAGGTAGGCAGGTAGCACATTCCAAGCTGGCACCCCACCTTCCAAATTTTCGCACTATCACCAACGTAAGAACACTATTATAATATCGACACTCATATGAACAATCCACCACGAGCCATAAAATCGCAACTAGTAGGAGTTTTAACCACTAACACAAAGCCCAGCGCTTTGTGTTAGTGGTTAACGCTATAATGGTAAAAAATGGTAGGCCAGGGCCTCTAACTCCTCCCCCCCCCCCCCCACTCTTCACGGGCCTGTGCGTAGGAAAGCGCACGGGACACGCTCCAACGAATTCTTCTGATACCTCTGCAACAAACTAAGCATCCATCACGGCCTCTCATCTGCATTGTTTGCGTCCAAAACGATGCGGACGTTTTGTGATGCGGACGCAACCCGAGCATGACAAAACACGGGGCTGCAAAATCCTTTTTAGCTCGCCAAATATCCCGAAAAAACTCGCCAGATTTCTATGAAAATGGTTAAGTATTTATATATTAAATTTTATATGTATTTTTTTTAATAGATCAATTTTTAAAGAATTTAAATTATTAATTCTTTTTTAAATCGTATATATTTATTGAAAAAATATTTAGCTAAAAAATTGCCAAGTGTACGATATATCGTCAAACATGGCTAAGAACCTATTATTCGGAATTTTCATAGAATAAAAAAATATATTTTTAAAAAACTGTTTACTGGGAAGGCATGTTTGTTCATGTTACATAGTCTACGACAAGGGAGAGTTTGTAGTTGTTTGTCATTTTTAGTTATGTTTTTTTTTATAAATGTCCTTTTTTCAGATTAATGATTTTTTTTTGTGAATTTGTCTCAAGTTTTGCGATTATTTATGTGACAATGTACATAAGACAAACTTAGCCTACAAATTCCAACGAGTAAAAACACTTCAGAGATGCATCAAAATTCAAATATACTTTGAAGCATTTCAATAAAAATATAAAATTAATAATAATAAAAATCACAAAATAGTTAGTCGTTTCACAATTAATTTTTTTTTATCCTTTTTGGCAATTAAATGAATTAGGACAAATATAAAAAAAAATATTTAGAAAAAATTAAGTAACACTTTTAATATTGAAGTTGCCACCCCATTTAATTTTTATTAAAAAAGCGAATACAATTATAATTTTTTTCTAAAATTAAACAAATATTTTTAACAATGTAGAAGCAATATGTTTTTAAACTTTTGTACTCATTACAATTGGCTTGAATCATATTAATTAAGAAAAAATAAACTTGCCCTAACTTTCCATAATTTCAACTTCGAACATCTACCCCCCCCTCCCCCCTCCCCCACCGCAACCCTCCGATTATGAGTCTTAAGGGATTGAAGGGGGTTCCGTCCCTTAAGACTCATAATCGGAGGGTTGCGGATTCGAATATCAACTTTAAGAATGCAGCGTGCTCGTGATCGGAGATTTACCAATATCGTTCCATGTGGTCCACAAAAATGCCCACCGTGTACATCGGGGTACATAATAAATTTGTTGTGATCCAAATGTCCTCACGCCTACACATTTCCGTGCTTCATAAATGCGAGGCAATGTTCTCGTGTCTTTCCTTGAAGATAGACCTCGAACTGTCGCCAAGTGCAGCTCTAGTGCGACGTTTGTGCAACCGTCACCTGCCCACGTCAATCCTACAAAGTCAGTGAAATCCAACAAACCATAAAAAACCAGGGAAAAATACCCATAAACCTTCCCAATAAATAGATCGGTATAGAGTCAGGCACACATTCCAATTTTAATTGAAAGTTAACGACACAAACACAGAGAAAAAGCGAGGATGTCTCTCCCCATATCTATGCAGGTATCATGCGAAACATCCACAGGTGACTCTTCAGCCTGCCTTTTTGGACCCGTCTTCTCTCTCAGGCGGCCGTTCTGTCAACAAGCAAGAAATGAGCTGCGTGCATAGCGCTAAATCGATTTCGGCAGAGCAAATAGCGAGTGTAATGTAGCTCCGAGGTCTTGTGTCATCAAGAAGTGTGTGTGCACAGGTTGCGAAGATCAAACAAACAGGCGACTTCGTTTTCGGTATTTCGGTTAATATCATTTTTCCGATGAACTGGAATAGATTTTTTCTTTTATTGTTTGTTGTTTCCCGTTCGATTTCTGGGTGTGGGGTGGACCCGCTGGTTTTCGCTTATGCGGGACGTTTAATGATATTTGATGATGAAAAAGTCAATGGAGTAGCTTATATTGGTAGAAATTATTTGAGGTAGCACGTCGTAAGTCAAGAGTATTTTTTTTAAAAATATTTAATGTATTCGTCTACTTTGGAGTTGCCGTTTTTGATAAACATCTGTCTTTTTTCAGTGAAAACTCTCAATGATTCCAATAATTATCAGAACGCGTGGTCTGCCAGTAAAAGCAGCGGAAACAGTAATCGGCGATTTTGAGCCTCCGCTCTGAACAGCAAACGAAGATTTCCGTTTAGAAAGAGGTATACTTTAACCCTTTGCACTCCGATGTCGCCTCTCAGGCGCCAACATAACGACCAGTTCTTTTGTTTCCTTATTCCTTAAAATAAACGAGAACAGCATGATCTTGTGTTTAGAACATCAATCTTCAACTTGCTCTTTTGCAAATACAAAACAGATCAGGATTGTTTTCCCTTTATGAGTATAAAAAAAATATGTGGAAAAGTACGTTAAGAGGAATAACTGTTTCATAGAAAGAACACAAATCGCAAAGTGTTCTTGGAGTGCAAAGGGTTAAAACTGTAGTGGCTCGCAAGTCCTCACTTTGGTGTTGGTGTGTGGAAGTTTGAAGGGTGGGAGTTAAACCAACTCAGGATTTTATTTCTGAATAATTTACATCATTATAATTAAATTTTTTTTAAACAAATTCCCCAGAGTACAAATCACAATTTCCGATTGCATTTACTACAAAAAGGATTTCATGGTTCCTTTTAACGTATTTTCATTGAAATCTCCACACAGAAAATTCAATATTTTTTAAAATATGAAAGTTTTGCAATGTATATAGTTTTAACATTTTAGTTAATTTTTTTTTTTTAATTTCTTCGGTGTCTAAATGTTTTTACAAGGAAAAATAGTATTTGAAATGTTTTTGCATACAAAAATTAAATATTTCTTAACAACAATTGTTCATATTGCCAAACAAAATTTATTGAGCTATCTAATCGCTACGGCTCAATGATGTTTGATCCAAACAAATATATTTTTAGTTAAATTTATTATAATATAAAAATGACCAACTACGACACACGTCATTACACGCAAGACAAGGAACTACATAATACATAAAGAAAAGTACTCGAGAAAGTTCAAGCACACATGTATACGCTAACTCTATCTAGCGAGAGTGGCCTAGACAAGAATGCTCTGAACATTATCCGGGGGCCGGATAGCCCAGTGGATAAGGGCGTCAGCTGGGAATCGAAAGGTTCCTGCTGGTTCGATCCTGTGGGACGGACTTGACTAAGAAAAGGAAATAAGTAGTGATCTTGTGATCGGAGGGTTGCTACCTTCGCTACAAAAATACTAGAATGTCGTTCAGAACATCCACACAAAAAAACGGCGTGTATACGGGACTGGTGCACGATAAATCGGATCGGTGTCCAAAGTCCCGATGTCTATTGAAGGTGTTGGGTGCCAGTTCAGGTGTTTCTTCGTCATCTGACCATTGTTCAAATATACGAGGCATCACTCCCGGGTCTTTCCTTCGAGATAGGCCCAGAACTGTCGCCAATAGCCCACTGTGCAGCCCTAGTGCGACGTTAATTAATCAAACCAAACTGAACATTATCCTTCAATTAAATTTGACGTCAAATTTTTGTAGAAAATCTAATTTTTACAACACGTTTTTTGTAAATTTTGCCGAATTACTTTCGTTGTAGAATAATTAGTACACTGTTAAAAATATGTACTCAAAAATAAGTAAAATGTACTCCTTTTTGAGTACATTCGATGTTTGTCATAGTTCCGAATATATAAGTTTAATTTTTGAAGAAGACATGTACTCAAAAATGAGTACGATAAATAAAAAGAGCAGTTGCTAGTCTACATAGACTGCCTTCATAAATCCCTTTCATTAAATATAAACAATTACAACCAAGACTTACTTGGAATCGAACCTAGACCCTCAGTCACCGCAGTGCCTTATCCGTTGTACTATCGATTGAAGAACATGTGAAGAAGTTATGAACAATAGAAATGTTAAAAACCTGTGACAAAAGAATGGGAAGTAAGATAATTGTGTTGTAATAACTCAGTTTCCATTGAAGCAATCGACATCCAAAAATGTGGAAAACCATCTTCTGAACAACTATTTTAAGTTTGTCAGGTCACTTTGTTAAGATGGCTTGAACCGAAGCTGAGATTAGCAATATTATATCACACTGCTCTCTTTTTGAGAAAATACGGTTACAGTACGTCATTACTCGTTTACGATGTAATTGTACTCAAAGAAAAACAAGTATATTCAGGTACTCTTTATTAAGTACTTCATTTTTACAGTGTACCAAGGAAAAAAAAATTAGGCGAAATACCTAAACCAAAAATATATGTCATAAAACTTTCGTTAAATTGGCAATAGCCCAATTGCGGCTGAAGGGAGCCGGGTTACCACATAATCGTTTATCGCCCAGACAAAAGGTTATGATGGGCCGCAATTGGAACTTCCCGGTTAAATTTTCGTATAAACATTTTACAATGTACGTAAAAACATAAGCTATTGAAGCAACAGTTCGTACTTTTTGAAAATGTCAAAATCGACAATGTCATATTTTCGTTGAGTTTGTCGACCTTTCTGCTTACCTCATAAAATATTAACAGAATAGACTTCTTGTCTATTTAATATTGTATTTGTAAAGACAACAGAAAGCTTCTGTAGATGAATTACATGTTTACCTCTCTTTGAGTATATTTACCGCATGGTTTCATATTTCCACATTTGTATAGGTAGTTCGGGTCGCTTTTTCAGCTCAAAAGTATCTTATTATTATTTTATGTTGTATGTTTTAAAAAGATGTACTTTGTTTCAATCCTTAACTGAGTTTGAAAAGTTTCTTCGCATCAGTTGTGCAAAGCGTGAAAATCTGACGAAGCATGAATTTTGACAACGTTGAACAAATCGATATGAATTCTCGAGCATAAACATGTTATTCGAGGGAAGTTTTATGGATGACTTAAAGTGATAGCATTTTTTTGTTTTATACCAACATCTTTCTCGATAATTCTAAATTTATCTTAAGTTTTCGAGAAAATATGAGACTGTTTACTGGTGGTAGGATAGAACTTTTAAGATAGTAAAAATAAACATTTTAATCAACTAAGATAATTGAAAAAAATTCTGTTTGAAACAAAATAATATTTTGAAATGTTAAATTATAAGCACAAAAAAAATTGAAAAATAGAGCATTTAAATTTATTGATAGTTTGGTTAATTAACGTCGCACTAGAGCTGCACAGTGGGCTATTGGCGACGGTCCGGGGTCTATCTCGAAGGGAAGACCCGGGAACACATACACATTCACACACACATTCATACAGGAACCTCGTTATTTTAGAACCATGGTCAGATGACGAGGAAACACCTGAACTGGCACCCAACGCCTTCAATAGACGTCGGGACTTTGGACCTCGATCAGATTTATCGTGCACCAGTCCCTTATACACGCCGTTAATTTTTGCGGATGTTCTGGATGACTTTTCTAGTATTTTGTAGCGAAGCTGGCAACCCTCCGATCACAAGATCGCTACTTTTTTACTTTTCTTTGTCAAGTCCATTGCCTAGGATCGAACCAGGAATCTTCGGATTCCCAGCTGACCGCCTTTAACCGCTCGGCCAAGAAGGCCTCTTAAAATTATTGACAAATAGTGTTTAAAGAAATCTACAAAATTTGACTTTATATAAATATTTGGCAACAGCAATAAGATTTTACTCAACTTTTTCACATCGTAAACGGAAATTTTTTTGCGATCTGTAAATTAATAGTTCTTGATTTTAAGTGTACGTGTTTCCCTGTACCAAATATAGTCATATGTGATAAGTGAACACTGGCAATGAAAAACTCTGAATCGAGTTCTAGTCAAATCGTGTTCTTAATCCAAAAAAATAGTCAAAGCTTGTTTATTAAGAAATATAGCTGTTTTCATTTGTATTTATTTCAAATTGTTGCAGTAGTTCAAAAAAAAATCAATGAATATTTAAATTTTTTAGATAAAATAGCAACGTATTATTATTATTATTTTTGGAGTAGGGTAAAGTGTGGTAAAATGAGTAAAAAAAGTACCATTTTATTTCAAAGCTATTTTTTTATTTTAAAAGATTATTAATATGAAACTTTTTTTTGTATTTATGCAATGGATTCCTTGATATTATCTTTGAATATGTTTCATATTTTATTTACATTTTATTAAATTGTTACTTTTTTTATCCTTTTTCAACCATAATTGGGGTAAAATGGGTTTCGTGTTAAAAGGCATTATTAAAACAAGTTTTTTATTTGAATTAGTAACTTGAATAAAATAGAATAAATAACAATCATTAACTCTTAAAACTCAGTATATTTGATTATTAAAGGACTGTTATTGTAACAGTCTTTCTAAAAAATTTATATACCGACATTTTGAGAAATCGACTTTATTATTATTATTATCTTCGAAATAAAACGTCGTTAGTATAATTTTTGGTTTAATTTGACAATGGAATGTTTGGTGTATTTGCGTTACTTTTCATTCGTTCCGCAAACGATTTTTTAATCCATTTAAAAGTTTTGCTTATGTTCTTAGAAAATCAGAAAATGACATAAGAACATTTTTTGTGATTAAAATGTATTTTTGTTCACAATTTATTAAAAAAAACAAGTATGTAACTTAATTATTATATTAACATATAAACATTGTAAAATATACTGTAGATAATTCTTGCAATTTTTGTCATAAGCTTCGAAATCATATTTCGAAGATCATTACATTTTTTAAATTTCCTATTCTTTAGCATTAATAATTCGATTACATATTTTATTCCACCTTGCATATCATTAAAAAAAAGGTAAAAAAAAGTAGATTTTTTTTCTAATTTTTTCAATGGACTGTATTAAAATGTTTCTTTTTTATACAAAACCCAGGAATATTGGTAAATAAATCGAATTTTCTAAATTATATATAGAAGTTTTCATACATCACGCTATCGCAAGTTTTTATGCAAACTCAAACAAATCAATTGTTGGACTTGATTTAAATTCGCCTATATATATATTTTTTGTTGCTGAAATATACTCCATTAAACGAATCCTTTGGTGTTTTGTATATTCAAATATATAAGAAACCTGTTCCCATGCTTTATTACTTTCATTTTAACATCACTTAACATCATTATAGAACCCAGAACCAAACCCCTATTTTTCAAACGGCATTTCGAGCGGCCCTGTCAGTCCACAAAGGAAGAATCCAGCAACACAAAACCCACGTGACGGAAAGAAGAGGACGGTCCCATCTCCGGTGACCATGGCAACCGCGACGTTGATTGACGTCTCGTGGCTCCGCCCACCCCATCCGAGAGGGCGCCGCCTACACGCGAGGGGAACTGGACGGGAGAACAACTTCCAGTCTCGGACGGACGTCAACAGAGATCGCACGCGGCGCGGTTATTCTCTCGCCAACTGGAGAACTTGTTTACTTCTTGGAGTTCGCAATTTTTTGCTTTGAGATAATTCGATAATTTTTTGAGAGAATATTGCGAAAGAAAATTGTTTTCAGAAGATTTTCTCGAATGCTTGTTTTAACATGTGATCGAGTTTGGTTTGCCTATGCTTTTAAAGAATAGTGATTTTTGAGATACTCTGCTGGTGTCTCAGAACATTGGAGAAATTGGAGAATTTGAGAATCTGCTTTAGAGAATCGTCTCTGAAACACTTTTGGCATTTATCTGACTTATTTACAAGGATGTCTAAAATCCTCTTGAAATAACTTAACTGTTCTTGGCATTGTATTGTTTCGGCCTAACACCCTTCAGAAGAACCAGATATTTTACATCCTCAGCACCTAGTGTATCAAAGGTGACTTGATTATTCTGGACTTAGCAGATCCTGATCGTCGAATTTTGTCATCGTTTGATACTCCTTTTGCTGCACATCTTCAAGTTAACTGTCACAGGTATTACCACAAGACCCTGCTGTCCAACTGTTTCGCATTGTGCATGAACGCTGCCTCGACATACCCCTGATCGTCAAACCCAGCGTCCAGCCCTGTACCGCCCAGCCCCAGCGCTGTCCCCCTCCGCCGCCCTGAAACAGCCCAGGGCCAAGGTGGCCGCCCAGGTGCTGCCCAACTGCCTTCTGTCGTCCTACGAGGTGGATTCGAAGGCAGGGATCGTCTGCGAGCTGTCCGCTCTGGGCCTGTCGTATGAGGGGGGCGTGAGGGGGTCCAAGGTGGACGGGGGCTGGCGAGGGCGCGGGGGCCGGGCCGCCCCTCTGCCCCTGATCCGGACGGACGACATGAAGGTGGCGGCGTGCGCGGGGTGCGAGCGGCCCATCGTGGACCGGTACCTGTGCAGCGTGCTGGACAGGTCCTGGCACGCCAAGTGCGTGCTGTGCTGCGAGTGCAAGTGCACCCTGCAGGAGAAGTGCTTCTCCAGGGAGGGAAAGCTGTACTGCAGGAACGACTTCTTCAAGTGAGTACCCCCCACCCCCTCATTTTGTTCTTTTTCTAAATCCAGTTATGTGTCCATCCACCCTAGAAACAATAGTGCAGTAGACAGGGCCGTCGCTAGAGGAATGCGATTGGCGGGGCGAACGATAGCTATTTTCCCGTCTGAAAATACAGTATTTTTCCAAATCAGGCATTCAACGTATTATATCGCTATTAAAAGTTCACTAATAATACTTAAACTCGTCTTTTGATTCTCGAGTCGCTACAATTGCTTTTGAATATCGAAATACCTTAAAAGAACCGTCATTGCCAAACGATAAAAAAAAATTGACATTTTAAACAAAATTTTCAAATTATCAAAACATTAAAATTTTTGTCTAAAAAATGAATATGTAAAATGCCGAATATACCGACATGGAAAACTTTTGGGGGTAAAGACAACCCCAAAAACCCCCTTAGCGATCCGACGTCCCCTCATTTGACCAATAAGATGTTAACAAGTACTGTACACAGAAAGGGGTTGATTTATGTGTGGGGGCATTATCCCACAAATCGGTCGCATAAATACTAAACATTTGACATCTATGGCAGTAAATCTGACCTCCTCCGTTAACTACGCCACTGATTATTACAAAAAGTTCCTATAATACAGATAAAATTATTACGTGTAGAATGATTAACCGATTGAATATTTTAGTGACTGTCATTGGAAAGAATTTTTACAGTAGTTTGACGCAATTTTTGCAAGAGAGATTGTAAACTGCTACATTTATCCGATAGAACGGCCAACTCCTATTCTATTAAATATTGGTTCTCATGTGAACACGCTAATATGATACAGTGTAAGGAAACTCTCTGTACTCGATTCAAAGTGTCTCGTGTGAAGGCTGCCTTAAAGTTCATACTTTGAAGTGAAACAACGTGTCTAGGAAGTATCAGATAGTAAACAAGGGAGGGAGGGTGTTTTGCATAGTTAGAATTCGAGTTCTTTCCTGCTTCGATTGATAACGAGAAAGTTTGCAATACTTCCAGAAATGAACAAAACAAAAAGCAAGTTCAAATGCAATTTTGATTACAAAAATTAATCAATCACTTTATAGTGCTGTATTCATCAATCGGTATCAAGCTAGGCGTCATATTGAAAGGAATGGGATCTGAACTATTTCAAATGGGAACTTTTAAAACGTACAGTTTGTGACAATGTTTGGATGCAACATTTAAATGTACTTACTGGTACGGTTTTGGATTTAATGTTTTTGGTAATTGATCCCTAAAACAAAAATTCGCAAGGCATTTAATAATATGATATAGAAACTACTATAGCGTGATAACATTTATTATCTTGATGATGGGACATTTTTTTGCTTCATAACTTCCAAATTTATTATTCACCTTCCAAATTTATTATTAAAAAACTTAAAAATCCCTTTAAAACCACCAATTATTTTTATAAAAGCCATCAACTATCGAATAATGTATGCATATTTCAATTTCAAGTAAACGTTAAATAATTATACATATATTTATCCAAAATAACTACCACATATTTTTTTAATATATACCTTTTCGGCAAAAGAAGGGTCTAAAAATGTTAAGAATAATTTTTGCACCAACACACAAGAAATATAATTTAATTTGTAAAATTAAAGTTTGCTTATCAGGAATTATTGAAATTGATTTAAACTAAGAACACTACTTTAAATTTTTTACACTTAGAAATGCTATTAAATAACGCTATCAACGCATTAACGAGTGCATTATAATCTTCCAACAGAAATTCAATTTATATAAACTTTAAATATTATTAAGAGAACCGAAAAATATGTTCATCGATTTCAACTAAAACTTAAATTATATTAAGTATAATTTTAGGATATCTTTATCCATAAATTTATAACAATTTTAAGATATTTAAAATTTCGAATGAAGTTTTGTTATAAAAACATCTATCCATTCCTTTATTTTCAAGTTTTATCCATATTCATAATTCATTCTTTTCAATATTTTATAAAAAAAAATACAAATCGTGTACCAAACAGAAATATTTTGTTAACCTACGTGTAACTACTTGTATACAATTTTGAAATATTAGGAAATTTATCGAATAAGAAATGCGGATACTAAATTCAGTTCGTAATATAACTTTCTTACACTTTTTTAATTTTCAAGAATATTTAAAAGTGAACTATAAATTGCATAAAATGTTATTTTCTTTATACAAATTGTTTGCATTTCATTTGTAACTTTATTTCACCTCCTATTTATATTGTTTTCTTGATAAACTAATTATTTTCTAAGTTATAATCTTTTAAATAAGGCGTGTTTTTATTTTAAAGTACTGCATTATTTTTACGATTATCAACGTTATTTGCTTAGTAATGCATAAAAATACGATATTCAATGAATCCGACAAACTAATCACAACTTCATGTCATAAATCGAAATATATATTGAATGTTTTTTCAACTTAGAGCAGATAAATTAAAATATTCCGACAAAAATTATGAAATTTAAATAATTAGAAAAGGCATATATACGTTTAAATTTGTAATAAACTGTCGGTCAACATACACTAATATAACGCGCAGTATCCCCACTATTACGCCAAATATTCAAATTTATCCAAACGTATGTTATACAGTCGTTTCAAACCGATTAATCAAAGAAGAAATTAAAATTCTATCTATAAAATTTTTAAATATAAGAGATTATAAACATTAAAAAATATATTCAAACCTCACTCACTGAATCAACTTTACAATAGATATTTTGCATTATGATCACTTTTCATTGCGATTAATTATATGTACAAGGTAAAGACTGCAATTATTTTTAACAAAAGATTAAGGCACATCGTAATTTGAGAAAATAATGCAACTCAAATTGAAAATGTTGTGTTCTGTTATGTTCCTAAAACCTTTCTTTTTTTAAAAAAAAAAATACTTATTTATTCATAATACATACATTGCAATAATTCCTTTCAATATATTTGCAATAACTTCTAGAACTTTAATGAAATGTTATTTTGAAACTAGTGACAATCAACTAACAATTCTTCACTTCCAAAGTCGAAAAAACCAGACAACCAAACCCTATAATTTAAGAAACCAACACTAAATGAAACAAGAAACAATTAGAAAAACACAACCCACGAAATGACGAAACCCTACCTAACGAATGTTCGCACTCATTTAAGCCATTCCGCAGGTAATTGAGAATAATTCGCAAAAGTGATTTATGAGTACGCGCGGGCTTAACACAACCCGAGTCGGATGATTAAATTATGAGCAGACATCCAGAGCACACATTTCGTACGTCAGTCATCATCCTTTCCTCCCAGATTGGGAATTAAAGATTAATAATTCACAGGGAGACTCTAATCCCGACCATGATTCACCCTGGTCGTTTATTCAACTCTAATAGGAATGTTCTCTAAATTCGATTCTACTTTTTTTTTCCTACTCCCTCTCCCTTGTAGAATGAGGTTCATTTATATATAGATTACGACAAAAAAATATTCTTCTCTAGTATATGTGAAATAATTTTTAAGAGAAATTGAGTTGTGAAATACAACAATGTTAAACGAAACTCGATTTTGGGGTTTATATATTTCTTTTTCCATATTCCTTTGTGTTTTCCTTCTTCTGTTAGATTCCATTTGTGAGTTCGAAATAGAATTATTTTTCTGAGGAACATTTTGAAGGGTGTTTGTTGAGTTGTACTGGCGTCACTTTAAAAGGTGATGCTTTTTTGTGAAGCATTTTAAAATGAATTTTGGTTTAATTGGAGCGAATGGTTGGTAAAAAAAAGGAAAGTCAGTACTTCTCATTAATGTTACAAATCGTCACAACAGACACATTTTTAACGCAATTTATAAACGAGTCCTGTAGTTTCAAAACCAGATATATCGCTTTTCATAAATTTTACAGTCGACGCTAAAAACGATTGATAGTCGCGTACTTTTGCATCTAATCGCCTGTCTTTGAATGCATTTTTATACTGGATTCAGACACTTTTGGTCAATACTGTTTTCATTGAGAACGAGTAAATAACATTAAAAAAAAACGGTTTTGCGAAAAACTGGATTTATCTAAATTTTAAACTAGATAGCTCAAATGCTGTGTTATTTGTACTGGGTATAAAAATGTATGTGCAATGTAATAGATTTATCGCAAGGCGTAGTGTGCACAAATTCAATATTCTAGCTTAATATTTATGATATTGCTGCTTTGTTAAATAGTTTTTTATACCATTATATTCACTTAAATGACTAATTAGTAATAGTATAAACAATATAATTGGTTTCTGATGAATATCAACCATTTTTACAACTTCTAAAGGAAATTGAAAGAAAACTGAAAATGGTCTTTTTAAACAATTTCATATATAGATGAACTTTTTATTGATGGGAAAATATGAAATTGTTTTGTTATAAATACAATTATTATTTGAACAGTAATTACAAATGTGACTTATAGAAAAAATTTAATGGTAGTTAATAGTTTCTATTTTAACTTTTCTCTATAATATTTAACTAAGAAAGCTTTTTTGGGCTTCTATTTATATATATGCAAGATTTTATATATCTAATTAGATGGAGCGATTTAAATTCTGAAATATATTTAAGACGCTATCTTCTATCTTCACGAACATTGATGCTGATATTAAAGTTAAAGATTTTAAATTTTATTTAAGAATTAAAAGTATACGTTTTATATAATACAATAATTTGAAATACGCTTAGATTAAGATCATATTTTATACTCATACTGAAATATAAAATAAAAAATACCATGAATATTTTTATATATATTAAATTAAAAATCATTTTCGAACTTTAGTAATTAAAAGAGCATTTTTTTATATATGCCGACGTACAATGTAATTAACTTCGGTGCACTCTAATTAAAACAACCAAAATAAGATTTTTTGACTGAAATTGATACTCCAGCAAAAATTCTCATTTAATTTGGACTTTCTAAAGAGGAAAATAGTAATTTTTTTCCCGAGATGTTTCGTAAATCTCCGTACACCGGTGATCAGGTGACGTGTAATAGGGATATTGTGCACACAAAAAAACCTTTCGGAGTAAAAAACTGAAAATCGATAATAAAACGGTGAAAAGTATTCCAGAAAATATTCTAGCCGTGCAAAAAAAAAGGATAGTAATTTTTTCGGGCGACTGAAGGAGGATGTATGTGTCGAGAATCATTTTCTACCCACGGACAAGCATCGGGAAGCGGAATATGTAAAAAATAAGGTATGAATTATGTAGCCATACGAAGGAATTGACAGCTTAAACTCTTCACAACGTTAAAAAAAATTTAGAATTTAGACACGGAGTGTAAATTTTTTTTTTGCTCTTTTGTAATCGTTTGCTTTATTGATTTATCTCATTTTAAAATAAGATTTATCTTATGTATCCCGCGCCAATTGCATAATGTGAAGCTCTAGTGCGACGTTAGTTAACCAACCTTATGTATCATATTAATAATGCATAAGGGCGAGATAAATTATACTATTAATAATTTAACCAAATAGTATATTTTTCAGGAGATACATTTTTTATGTTTTTCATTGTTAATCATTACATTTCCGTTGTTTTCAAAAGTAACACAAAAGTCTTATTTAATATTCGCCATTTCATAAGTTTTCTCATGAAAAATAAAACTTTTTTTCATTTAAATGTCAGATTCGAACTCGTGTAATTAGGCTTTAAACTAATATATACATTTGGACTATCTGACTATAAATTTTTCTAAACATAAAATTGGGGTTTTGTATGCAGAAGATAAAAACATGTTACATTTCATAGCAAGATATGAAAATAATTCGTCCCATTTCCTTTCAATGATAATAACCCTTTTCCTACTTGGAATAAAACGGAATTTTCATTTTAAAATTGTCTAAGATTCGTGTAACAATAAAATGGATATATTTTATACGTATAACAGTGTTGTAAAAATTATTCAAACATTTGATAATGTTCATAAATTGCGATTTTATTCATCAAGAAAAAGAACTCACTGTAAATAAAATGTACTTAGAAATGATTACCTAAACATATTCGTTTTTCTTTGAGTACAATTGCATCGTAAAAAATGAAACCTCGAAAACATGACATCGAATTTTTAACATAAAGATTAAAAAAAATAATAACAATAAAAATAATTTTAAAATATGAACTTGCCTTGTTGTATCAAAATCAAAACGTTTAATACATTAATTTCTGTACAGACCGTAACCCCACTGGTGGTTTAAATACCAATATCAAAAGAATTAATATTAAACAGAAGCAGAAAACCCAACCCCATCGACGGAGAATCCACGGCAGCCGATGCCGCTCTCCTCTCGTACCCCTCACGGCATCGGCGATCGGTCGCGTGCCGTCGCGGAACCACGGCCGCGCCGCTTAAAGAACCATCAGTCAAGAGAGGGAGAAGGATAGCGTAACAGCCGCAGCTGCAACGGGGGGTGAAGAGGGGGGTTAATAGCCGCTGATTATGTTAATTATCAAATGAAATACACATAACGAGAGTGTTGGTCTGTTATTACGTCTCCTCCCCCCCCCCCCCCCCCCCCATCTCTCCGTCTGTAATTGAACCGTACCCGATGTGTTGGTTTGGCGATTGAAGCGTTTGAATACTGTGTTAAGGGGGTTGTTTGTTTAGAGAGCTCCCTTGGTTTGGCTGTTTTTCAGGAGTGCTGGGGATTATAGATGAAGTCTTATTATATTAATGCATCGGTTGTGACGTGGGTTGTTTTGTATTTATTGCAAAAAGACTGGGAGAATTGAAAATTGGTTATAGCGGGTTTAGTTTTTACAATTGTAAAATAATCAGTGACAAATTGAAGTGATTCAATGCATATAAATATTTTAGTTTAATATTTACATAAGTTTCTATAAAAATTTAAATATTGTTTATTGAAAATTATTCTAACTCTAAAAAAATAGTTTAGACTTTTTTTATATATGTAGTTTTCATTACAACGGAGGATATTTTAATTGTTTAGATTATTTTTTTAAAAATTAAAAGTAAATAGTATTTATTACTTTATGCATATTGTCTCTTTAAATTATTCTAATATTCTTATTTTTATGTCCTATCCAATATAAACTTTTGATTATAAAATATTTTTATACTTGATAGTTTTATTGTAATTTATAGTTTTTATTTTAGATAACTTAAACACTTTTAGTTCATGTATATCTAACTACCATTTTGCATTTTAAATTTATGTTAACATCTTGGACATAAATATTCAATATACAATAAAATACAATATACAACAAAATAAATATACAATAAATGTCTTTGCATTTATTGTATATCTGTATCTTGTCTGTATTGCATTTTAATATTTCAAAAATATTTAAGTAACTAAGAGTTTTTTATAATGCTAAATACTTTTTTTCAAAATTATTTACATTAATTTTTTTAAGTCATTTTTTGAAGCGAATTTATGCGTGGTGTGCTTGATAAAATGCAAAATAACACAATGGTATATCTTCAGTGAAATCTTCAGTATCTTCTGTGAAATATTAATTTCCAACGGAAAATGTACTTAAATGCTTTGTCCTTATCGTTACCTATTTTCTCTAACACTACTAGGACTATTGTGTTATAACGTCTGTTTAATTATGGCCTTTTATGTATGGCCCTTTTTGCCATTTTATTATGACATATTTCTAATATTCCGATACTAGATGATTGGCCACGTATTGCTGGGTAAACCGTAAAATCATATATTTTTATAAAAATATATATAGGGGCACCCGTCAGGACACGAACCCACGACATAGTGTTCCAAAGTCTCGCATGATACCGACTAAGCTACAACGGTGCGTTCAAGACCTTGGAAATACCTTTTAAAGGACGTTTCTTTATGCAATATTTATAAATTTATTAAAATCGTTCAAAAAAACAAAGCAGAATTTGACAAATCCAAACCTCAGATGCAAATCTTCAGGATGAATAGTACAAAATATAATTTTCTCCCTTTTATACGCTGAGGAAGTAAATGTTTTGCGATCCAAAGATATAATTTTTTGTAATGTTGTTGCACTTTTTTTTTATAATCCATTTAAAAAAGGCGTTTGTACAATTTCAGATAATAGTTGAACAATTTGTGTGCAAATTCACCCTAATTTTAATTTTTAAAATCCCTTATAAATAAGTTGATATATAAATATATAAATTTGTAAAAAAAAAGAGCTTTTTTGATCAATGATTAAAAAACCGAGAGCAATTGAAAATCAGTGTTCCTCCGTCAAAAATTGAAGAACTTAGTTTGTTAGTATATACTATGTGTTTTCTTTCAACGTGTACTACTAATATAAAAATACACTGTTAAAAATAGGTATTCAAAAATAAGTCAAATGTACTTAATTTTGTTTACATTCTATGCTTATCATGGCTCCGAATACATAACTTTTAATTTTGAAAAAGACATGTACTTAAAAATAAGTGCAATAGGTAAAAATGAATAAAAAGAGCAGATGCTAGCCTACGTATAGGCTGCCTTCATAAATCACTTCCAATAAATGTCGACAATAACAACCAAGACTTACCAGGAATAGAACTCACATCTGCAAGCACAGCTGTCCAGAACTTTATTCGTTTTCGCTAACAGGGCGACGTGAAGAAATTATAAGCAAGTTAAGTAGGTGTGCCAAAAGAATGGGAAGTAAGATAAAGGAATTGTAATAACTCAGTTTCCATTTAAGCAATCAACATCAAATAATGTGGAAAACCATCTTCTGAACAACTATTTTAAGTGTGTCTGGTCGCTTTTAAGATGGCTTGAACAGAAGCTGAGATGAGCAATATTAAATCACACTGCTCATTTTTGGGAAAGTACGATTACTTAAATTTGAGTACGTCATCGCTCATTTACGATGCAATTGTACTCAAAGAAAACGAGTACGTTCATGTACTCATTTTTAAACATCTTTATTTTACAGGTTACGATGGTACATTTTACATTATTTCCTGGACATCCTAAACATTTTATTCTACTTTTTCTTAAACTTATCCTTGTCACCAGATAAAAAAAATCCATCCGTAACTGTTGAAGTATAGTGAATTTCAACAATTTTGTCGAATATCCTCTTTTTTTCACGTCGGATAAAAAGCCCCAGCTGCATAAAGACCAGGAGTTATGCCAAAAAAATATTCCGAAATGCCTTTGATGTCAGCTGCACCTGAAAACCGCGACTGAATAATTTTTAGTTTGCTTTTCCGTTCCTTTCTCGCTGCGGTCAGTCGTTCGGCCATTGGTGGCCGTGGCCTTTTGGTCACCTTCTGAAAGCAGAAAAGTTTTTGTGTGTGACCACTGGTCATGTGGGAATGGAAAGAGCTCTGACAGCTGACAGAAGTATATTTTTTGTGACATATTTCTGAGAGTTGGAGGATATACTTTTATCAAAACAAATAGTTCAAAACATTGTTTAGAATGCACAGTAAATAAAAGGTGCTTAAAAAGGAGTACATGTACGTACTCGTTTTGCTTTGAGTACAATTGTATCGTAAATGAGCGATGACGTACTCAAATTTAAGTAATTGTACTTTCGCAAAAATGAGCAATGTGATTTAATATTGCTAATATCAGCTTCGGTTCAAGCCATTTTAATAAAGCATTCTGACAAACTTAAAATATTTGTTCGAAATATTGTTTCCACATTATTTGATGACGACTGCTTAAATTAAATCTGAATTATTATAATTCAATTATTTTTTTCCCATTCTTTTGACACACCGCTTTTATTTTATTTCTGTTTATAACTTCTTCATATCGCCGTGGTAGCTTAGCGTGTAAGGCTCTTGACAGCGGTACCTGCAGATGTGGGTTCAATTCCCGGTAAGCCTTGGTTTTAATTGTCGATATTTATTGAAAGTGATTTATGAAGGCAGCCCATGTAGACTAGCATATTCTCTTTTTATTCATTTTTACTCATTTTTAAGTACGGGTCTTTATAAAAATTTAAACTTATGTGTTTGGATCTATGATAAACATTGAATGTATTCAAAAATGAGTACATATTACCTATTTTTGAATACTTTTTTTTAATGTGGAATAACAATTAAATACCATTTCTTACAAGAATAAAAGTCATACGTTAGTTCAATTACGCTTAAAAGTATATGAGATAACTAGCTCTTCGGCCCCGCAGTGCTGAAGACCGCGTGGCGAGAAATTCGAGTAATCCTCGCCTGGACTCGAACCCGTGACCTATTGTTCCGCTACGGATTACGCCACAAAGGAATGCTCTAGCTCGATCTTGGAAGTATTCATTAACCCTCTGACGCTCGTGGACGGGATATGATGTCTAAAGATTTCCAGTGCAATGCACTCAATTTTTAAATTTATAAAAAAAACTCTCTTTTACAATATTTTTTTTAATTTAAAAGTTTTAGGTACACTCTACAAGCTATCACTTTATAATTAATTACAATTTTAAAAAAAATCATATAAATATTATGCTCAGGAAAAATTTAATTAATCATTCAAACAGTGAAAACAACTTTACCATTGTCAAAATCGATTGAGCGTCAAAGGGTATAACATTTTCCTTTACACAATAATTTTTTAATACATTTTTTTTTTAAATAAACACTTAATATTTCTGAGATGAACGCACGAATTGTTAGCGCTCCGTGAAATTCTCTTTCTTTTAATACTTTATTTGTTAAAATCAGTATCGTGTAAGAGGCTCAAAAGGATATCTATACTTTAAAAATAATATATATCATTTCATTATTGACGTGAAACGCCTTAAAATCAGTTACATAGAAAACTATGATAGAAACGCCATATTACACTATTAAGGTGATCCATTCCGATACTATACCACCGTGACAAAGAGTACGATCGACACAAATTTGGTTTCATTAGATGGAAAATTAGGCGCCGATGCGTGTAAAACTGGTAATTAAAAAAAAGTACGTAACGTGAATAGGTCCCCACGGAATGAGATAGAACCTTCGAGCTGGATCCCTCATAGTAGAGAAATTATAAGGTTATAATCTCGCTAACATCAAAGTGAGGCCAACATGTATGGACTCAGACACGTGGTTTAATACGTCATCCATTTATAAAAAATTTCTAGTTCATTCATAAAAATATCCTGTACTTCAAGAAGTAACACATTTACTATTATTTCCAAATCACAAGTCAACCGAGAACGTCTTTTCATTCATAAATTTTGAAAGGAAGACACGTGTCTGGTGCCATCAGGTCTGAGATGTTTGCATCACGATGATGACGTCATATCCGCTCTACTACAGTCCATTCATGCTCGAAGGATAGAACAGCTTGTTTATTTTTCTTCCGTTGACGAGCGATCCCTATTTCATACAATCTACGAAAATGACGTTTCCCTAAAACCTCTCTGACCGTGTTCCGACACAGCCACACCCTGTTTATCATTAACGATTTATACAAAGTAAAAATTAATAGATATCACTTGACCCCCTATAAAATTTTAAATTTTATCTGGGCAGATTCGTAAAACTTTCTCATCAAAAATTAAAGAAACACATAAACCAAGTAAATAAGTCCCCCTAGTAGGCATTCACCTCCATAGAAAGCGATTTACCTGAATATTTTTTTATATATACTTTTCTCAACTACATACCAAGACGGATCTCACAGCGAGAGAAATGACAGAAAAGACCTCCATTTTGCCCAGGCGACGACGGGCCTAGGAGTGTGCCCTATTGTGCCCCTGGGGCTCATTTACCCGAAGGATCCGCCCCATCCCTCATTTCAGACATTTATACATCGCATCTTTCGCCCACCAACCCGCCCCTGCGGAGAGATCGGTTTTTCCCCCAAATAAATTCGGTGAGGTGTTTATTTTGAATAGGGTGTTTAGTGATTTTCCTGTTCGTTAGTTGATTGATAAGAAAATATCCCATGTAGATTGGAAAAATAGTGAATAATTATATGATTTTGATTTTAAAAGATTTATAATATAATTGTTATTACTATTTGTTAATACAATTGTTATTAATATGTGTTAATACAATTGTTATTAATATTTGTTAATACAATTGTTATTAATATTTGCTAATACAAGTGTTATTAATATTTGCTAATACAATTGTTATTAATATTTTTTAATACAATTGTTATTAATATTTGGTAATACAATTGTTATTAATATTTGTTAATACAATTGTTATTAATATGTGTTAATACAATTGTTATTAATATTTGTTAATGTATTATTAAGATTTATGCAATTACCAAGCTTTTATTTTCGTAAAAAATGATGAAAATTTCTTCAAAAATGAGCGGAGATTTTTAATAGTGCACAAAATTAAATTTCTATTTCCATTTAAAATTGTCAAACGATTTATTTATTTCTAAAACGTTATTACGATAACTAAATTAAAATACAACGCAATAATAAAGCATTAACCCCCCTTAATGGTCAGCTTTTTTTACATATTTTGTTAAACATAAAAAAAAAGCTCCTTCTTGTATTTTATATTCAAAATTCGAATTGTTTGGCCCATAGGTCTCTTACCTGCTCTATTTTACTAACCCTTGCCTATCGTCTGGTCACCATAAGACCACACCGGCCAGAAAATACTAAAGGTATTACATGCCACAGACCAAAGATTGGTTAATATAAGTAAAATGAGGAGAAAACTACTTTTATTTGTTTCGACGGGCTCAGCAAAAGCCGTATAATACAAATTATAATATTACGATACTAGCTGTTTGGCCCAGCGTTGCTGCAGAACCCGTTAAGGCATACAT
This sequence comes from Troglohyphantes excavatus, assembly GCA_963932185.1. Lineage (NCBI taxonomy): Eukaryota > Metazoa > Arthropoda > Arachnida > Araneae > Linyphiidae > Troglohyphantes > Troglohyphantes excavatus. Next base: position 69,248,033 of record OZ010674.1, on the reverse strand, counting down.
CATTTCTTTCACAAATTGTATGGCTCCCGTCGCGTTCCATTGTTCCAAAGTCACACGCACTACCAACTTAGCTACAGAGGCACGTTCTAGATCTTGGAAATATTTTTTTCAAATTTGTTTTTTATGCAATATCTCTAAAAATTATTAAAACAATTTTTAAAAATCGAAACGGACTTTTAAAATTCCGACCTTCAGGTTCATATCTTGAGGATGAATAGTAAATGCATCTTATATATAAATGTACAGCCTTTTACACTCAAAGGAGTAGGTGTTTTGCGATGCACAGACAGACATTTCTTTTATTATTACTGACTATATGTTATTATTTCCGTTACGAGACACTTCGACCCTACATGCACCTCTTACCAAAAGCGATTATAGGACGTCACATATCGAAACGTACGGGAGATTTGTAAATTTGGCTTGGGCGATGATTCGATAACTATCAAAATTCCAAAACTAAAAAATCATCGGGATTCCGATTTTGTGATATTAGGTTTGATGATTATTTGAATTGACAGATAATCGGTTTCACGATGGATTGATTATACTATTACTCAATTTGACGATTTATTGATTGGACTATTAATTGGTTTGACGATTAATCGATTAGACGATTAATCGAATTTACTATTAATCGATTTGACGATTACTCAATTTGCTGATTTATTGATTGGACGATTATATGGTTTGATGATTAATCGATTTGACGATTAATCGATTTGACGATTGATCGATTTGACGATTGATCGATTTGACGATTAATCGATTTGACGATTAATCGATTTGACGATTAATCGATTTGACGATTAATGGATTTGACGATTAATCGGTTTGATTATTAATCGATTAGTCGAAATTACACTGATAAGTCCGAAAGAACATTCGGGTAAAAAGTGGCAACTTAAATTGATTTTTAATAATAAAGGAGTAAATAAAATTTTACTAGTCCTTGACTCGATGACAAAAAGTTCAGTTCCTATAATGTAAGTTTAAGCTAAACATCTCTGTGTTGACTTATTGATACTGTACTTATTCTACTCACAAAATATAGGTATGTTGGAAATACCGATATATCAGCAATATGCATAATCAAAAATATCGATATATTAAAAATATCGAATAATCGGAAATATCTATTTATCGGAAATATTTAATAACCGGAAACATTAAATAACCGGAAATATTTAATAATCGGAAATATCGAATAATCGGAAATATTTATTAATCAGAAATATCGAATAATCAAAAATATCGAAGAATCGAAAATATCGAAGAATCGAAAATATCGAAGAATCAAAAATATCGAATAATCGGAAATATCGAATAATCGGAAATATCGAATACTCGGAAATATCGATAAGTCGGAAACATCGATTAATCGGAAATAATCGATCATTGGCTAACGATTAATCGCGATGGCAAAATGTCATCATCGCCCAAGCTTACTACTACTAGGAATTCTAAAATAAAAAAAATAGTAAGAAAACGACGTAAAAGTACGTTATTTTCACCAAATATCACAGAGCATCTCCAGAAGTTTCGAAATGAGGAAGAAGAAGAAGAAATAAAAATAAACAGAGAATGAAGAAGAAGAAGAATCGAGAGAAGAAAGAAGGTATTGAATGTGTCACACATGAAGTCTGTCACACATGAAGTCCCGCGTCGTGTGTGGCAAGGACGGTGTTATCGATCAGACACGGGGCAGGCAACCGAATCGAGAATTGCGCTTCACAAGTAAGACGTGAATAAACATTGCGAGGAGGCAGTTTTTAATACGGGCTGTAAGAATCGATTTATTTTCTAAACCACAAAGTGGCTTCGGAATATTATTTTTCAAGCATACTGTTACAAATTATTTGTTAACACTCTCACGAATAATACTCTCACTTTTGAGGATCTTCGAACGTCAGGGATATTTTTGTCAATTTTGACAATTGTTTCGTCATCGAATCATTTGACTTTTGACGAAACACATATCTTCAGATTTTTAACGAAAGTAATTGACTCCGATTTCTTTCCGGTGGTATCAGGTTCATTCGGTTTTAAATTTTAAATATGGTATGTATATTGCAACAATTCAAAAGGGCTTTTCCGGCTCGGTCGATAGCGCGCGTGACTTTGAACCAAAAAAATCCCTGGTTTGAGTCGAGCCGTCGATTTTTATCTGAAATCGCCTTTATTTTTGACGAAATAAAATGTCGTGGAAAAAAAACGACAAAATGTTTTTCTTCAGTTTGTCGAAATATTTACTCGGAGCAAGTAGCAGGCGTTTGTTTCGTCAAAAAGGACGAATTTTTTTTTCACAAATAACGAAAGTTTCTTCAAAAATGATGAATTTTTCTTCGAAATAATGAAATTTCTTAAAAAAAGACATAATTTTCTTCAAAAAAAACAAAAGTTCCTTCGATAATGACAAAATTTTCTTCAAAAGAAGAGCAAACATTTTTAACAGTGAATATTTCTGCTTGATAAATTTACAAAAACTTGGTTATCTTTCATTAAAACTAACGTCGGGGTGCACGTTTTCTTTCATTTTGATTGCATAAGGCAAAAATCATTCGCTTTAACCGCGCGATATTCATTTAAAAAGTACTGTATCAATTTTAAAATTAGATGAAATTTATATATTATAAATGACTTTTAATGTGATACGTTTGGTTTGGTTAAATAACGTTGCACTAGAGCTGCACAGTGGGTTATTGACGACGGTTCGTGGCCTACCTCGAAGGAAAGTCCCCGGAACGATGCATCGTATTTTTAAACCCTGTTCAGATGACAAAGACAACACCTGATCTGGCACCCGACGCAACCTCAATAGGCGTTAGGACTGGACCCCGATCACATTTATCGTACACCAGTCCGGTATACACGCCAGTATAATTTGTTGGACGCCTTTCTAGTAGTTTTGTAGCAAAGCTGGCAACACTCCGATTGCAATATCACTACTTTTTTTTAATTTTCTTTGTTAAGTCCATCGCGCGGACTCGAACTGGCAATCCTCTGATTACCAGCTGAACGCCTTTATCCACTGGGCAACTGGAGACCCCCTTGCGTTTAGGATTGCGAGCGCTGCAAAGTTAACAGATGTTCTATTCAAAGTATTAGTGTGGTTAGAAGTGGTGCTTTAAACCCGAAATTTTATCCAACTCTCAACTTTGTAGTCATTATTAATCAAATCAACTTTTAATAACGTCAGCTGCATAGCTGAGGGTCGAAAAAAATGTCAAAAGGAAATAAATGCCTGAAAAAAAATCTCCGTGTTGTAACAACGTATTGAAATTTTAGAAATGGTTTTAATGATGTCATTACCTCTTCTTCTTAAGAAGCCGCCAATTCATCATTATTGGATAGATCCATGCTTGTTCATTCAGAGCTTTCACTACAGCCGCTGAAAGAGATTCCCCCGTTCCAGTGAAATGAAACTCATATCACGCGTTATGAAAGAAGCACGAAAACCAGCGACGAGAACCAAACAGAAATAGAAACGAAACCTTCCTTTTCGGAAAAGGGTATTTCCTAACCAGGTTCAGAAATGGCATTCAAAAGAGTTTTGCATAATTTTCTATTATGAAGAGTTGAAGCCGACATTTCAGAATATTGAAGGTTAAGCAAAAGATATTTTTTTTAAATTTAGTTTCGCATTAGCAAGATATAAGGCGAAAACATTATACAAAACACGTTATTTTTATTTTATACGGGACCACAAAATAATTTCTATATATATATATATATATATATATATATATATATATATATATATATATATATATATATATATATATATATATATATATATATATATATATATATATATATATATATATATATATATATATATATATATATATGCAGATATATAACGTTATTTTGATGAGGTTAACAAAAATGTAAAATAAACAATTCGCAAAGGTAAAATAAAAATATTTATATATCTGTACATCAGAGCCAAACGAGCCGAATTCATATTTGGGCACCTTTACTGTAGAGGGAAAAACTAAATCCTACTCCCATTGCAAAACATTGGACTTCGGCTTTTATAGCTGTCGCTAAATGCCCTCCCCCTCCCCCCCCCCCCCAAAAAAAAATTAATAGAAAACGAACTTTTAAGACACAATCTGCAATAAACCAAAAATCGCCAAATGTAGGCTTAAGTTCGTCTGCTTCTAAGGTATAGATATTTAATGTTTTCAAAAAAATAATTTTTTTAAAAATAATTTTCCTCTAGCTTTTAGAAAATTAAATAAAAACTCAACGATATTTCATTTGCTAATATCTCTTACTTATTAACAAAATAATAGGCACACCTGTGATCCATAATGCGTTTTGCATTTACAAATTGATCATGAATAAATAATACAATATTGTACTTAAATATGAATGCACTCAATATTAAAACACTATTAATATTTATTAACATTCCCCCCCCCCCCCCCTTGATTGTAGTTAAGTTGTAGGTTCAGTTATAGTTGTGGTGAGAATCTACACACAAGATAAATTCATAAAGAGTTGTAGGTTCATAGCACTGAACTGTAACTTTAAATTCTGGAAAGCTCAAAACTTGTTTCCTCTATGGGCGCATTGATGACAATGTGGAAGCAGCCATACTGTACCACACATTGTTTTTAAAGTGATTTAGTTGTGTTTTTTAATACCAAAGCATTGTAGAAATATTAAATGCATATAAATATTATATTTTCTTCTTATAGCATTAATTTTTATATTGCCAAACAAATAGTGTTTGCTCTTGCTTTTTAATTACTTCGACTTTACTTGCAAATGTTTTTTATTTTTATTTTAATAGCAGATCGCATTTAAAATGGGTTTCAAAAGAAAATAGAAAAAAAATCGGCCAAAAGCAATACATATTGGCTTATTTTAACGTGAAAAAATACGATATATTGTAGTAGCGATATAAGTGAGGCACAGTTGTCACCCCTTCAATTGCCTTCAAGTTAACAATAAGTTTTACCCAATCCAGAAGTTACAGTTAGAGATCAGTTGTTCATAGATGAATAGATCTTGAACGCATATCGTTGGGCCAGTGCTACAACTAGATTCCTTCATAGGGTGATTAAGGTATTGCATTTTAGTTCCAGCAATTGGAAATCGCAATTTGCATCCGCTCACTGAGCAACTTTTAATTGCGCAAAATATATTTTTACTCTCTAGGGCGCTAACAGCTTTGGTAAAAAATTGACAATTTGGCGATTTTGTACGGATCGTGTTATTACAAGTTTGGCGGTTTTTCACCTTCACGTTGGCAATTACGAAATATGAGACCTGACAGCCTGTGTTGGATGCCCTTAAAAAATTGCTCGCAGTTGGCATGTGAGTTTTTTTAGTTGCTCTGAAGATTTAAAGTTGACAGGGAATTGTCGTTAGTGCGCGGCTAGCCCTATACGCGCGTGATGTAAAATTAAAATATAAAATTTAATTAAATGTATGGGCATTGACCTTATTTTCCCAAGGTCTTCAATAAAAAGAATCTTCGATAATTTCTTAAACCTTATGGAAACCCTTCCGACAGAGAAATTTCACAATCAAAGTGTACGTGGCAATTATTTGTAACGTGGGAACATTCCCAATCGACAATCCCACCCCCTACTCACCACAAAGACGAATCACCGACGGTCGCTGTAACGAAGATTCTAGACGAGCGGTTTTCACTTCGGCGTTTATCCTTTTTAAAAGGCGACGACCTCGTCTTTGATGGCATTTAATACCATTCCCAACTTCAAGAAAAAAGAAGAAAAACACCCCGTCTGACATCAGCCACTTTAATTCCTGTAATTTTCGCCAAGCTCGTCCATGTTTACGTTGCCCCGCCAAACAAAAGCCCTCGCCAAGAAGAAGAAGAATGAAAGACCCTCACCGCAGCAGAAATCCAGTAGGAACAACAAATAACGCAAATAAATAAGATTACTGCCCGGAACCCTGCATTTTGGATCGGGCTGCTATCTGCTACCGTATACCTTTCGACGACTACTCTTTTGTGAAAACGACTCGCTTTTTTTTTTCTGTGTGATATCAGTAATTATTGTGGTAAAAGTTCAAGCCCAAAATATATATATAGGTGGACACATTGGTATTAAAAGATTTCATAATAAATGAAATTGAATCTTCGGTTCGCGTTTGTGTGTACGTATTTTCCAAAAAAAAAAAAATTTCTCCAACCTTGGAGTTGAAGCTTTTCATATCTGGTTTTTTGTTGGTTGAATAAACGTCGCACTAGAGCTGAACAATGGACTAGATGGGCCCGTAGCCCCGAGGTACCGTTGTCGGCTAGCAACCAGAGGAGTGCGAGTTCGAATACGACTGATACCAGAGACTTGGCAAAAATATTAAATGCAGTGAACTTGTGATGGGAGGGTTGCCAGATTCGCTGCAAAGTAACAATACGTCTCCAGAACTTACCTTCAATTTCTTCGATGTGTACACGGTAATGGTGCTCGTTAAATCTGATGGGAGTTCAATGTCCTGCGCCTATTTAGGTTCGTCTGGTGCAAATTCAGGTGTTGTCTTCGTCATCTGACCATGGTTCAAAAATACGAGACATCGTTCCCGGGTCTTTCCTATGAGATAGGCCCCGAACCGTCGCCAATAGCCAACTGTGCAGCTCTAGTGCGACGTTAATTAACCAAACCATACCAAAACCCAATTAAACGGTGCATATTTCTTGGTCGCGACCACTGAATTCTAACTGTAGCTGCTGGAAGGCTCAAACCTTGTTTCCTCTATGGGCGCGTTGAAGCCAATTGAAAGCAGCCATGGTGTGACCCAATATTTTTTAAAGTGATTTAGTGGTGTTTTTTATATATAGAATTATTAAATGTATATAAATATTATATTTTCTTCTTAAAGAATTAATTTTTATATTGCCAAACAAATAGTTTTTGCTCTTGCTTTTTATCTATACTTCGACTTGAACTTGCAAATGACTTTCTATTTTAATAGTAAATTGCATTTAAAATGGGTTTAAAAAGAAAATAGAAAAAATTCAGCCGAAAACAATACACGTCGGGGCTTATTTTAACATGAAAAATATACGAAATATTGTGGTAGCAAAGAAAGTGAGGCACAGTATGGCTGCCTCTACAACGGCTTCAAGTCAATAAAATATCTTGCCCTATCCTGAAGTTACAGTTAAAGATCAGTGGTCGCGACAGGAACGAATTTGAAAACCCTTCGATCACCAAATCGGTAGCACTCATGTTGAAAATCGAACCCGCACGTTGCTTGTCCGACCCATTCGGGAGCCCCAGTTGCTCAGTTGGTAAGGCGTTCAGCTACTAATCAGAGGATTGGTGGTTCGAATACGGGAAATGGACTTGACATAGAAAAGTAAAAAAGTAGTGATCTTGCAATAGGAGGGTTGCCAGCTTCGCTACAAAAATACTAGAAAGTCGTCCAGAATATCCAACAAATTATACTGGCGTGTATACGGGACTGGTGCACGATACATCTGATCGGGGTCCAAAGTCCCGACGTCTATTGAAGGCGTTGGGTGCCAGTTCAGGTGTTTCCTCGTCATATGACCATGGTTCTAAAATAACGAGGTGCATGTATGAATGTGTGTGTGTGAATGTGTATGTGTTCCCGGGTCTTTCCTTCGAGATTGACCCGAACCGTCGCCAATAGCCCACTGTGCAGCTCTAGTGCGATGTTAATTAACACAACCAAACCAATCGATGTGTACACGGTAATGGTGCTCGTTAAATCTGATGGGAGTTCAATGTCCTGACGCCTATTGAGGTTCGTCTGGTGCAAATTCAGGTGTTGTCCTCGTCATCTGACCATGGTTCAAAAATACGAGGCATCGTTCCCGGGTCTTTCCTATGAGATAGGCCCCTAACCGTCGCCAATAGCCCACTGTGCAGCTCTAGTGCGACGTTAATTAACAAAACCAAACCATGTCCGACCCATTCGGCCACCCCGGGCCCGACTTGGGGTTGAAGCGCCCGATTTCATATCTGGTTCTGTTTTTGTTGTCCGGTTGTTGGTGGATCAAAATATTCCACTTATTTTCTTTCTGCACAGAGAGGTGAATCACGATTCCCAGTTGGGATGACCGGTTATTTGGGACCATAGAGTCTACCCCTAATGAACCGAAAGCAGCCATCATTAGGAGGGTAGTCGTGAAAGGGGGTTTTGTTTGTTTTTGCGCTGATGGCTCGCATCGGGAGTGGGGCACTTAAAGCGGCCCCTAAATGATGCCGCAGCGCCCTTTTGTGATGCTGCGGACGATTTTTCGTGATGGGCAGCAGCAGCAGCAGTCCATTGAGGTAAAAAAAAAAGGCTTATTTATAAATCGTGTTATGGGTGCTTTTTTTTGTTGTTGTTCGAGCGTGCGTTGGACTCGCCCCCCATTTGAATTATACGAGCAAACGATCTCTCTCCTCGCTCTTGTTTGCTCGAAGGGGTAGGCCTGCGAGGAGGTCTTTAGCGCGGAAGGTCCCCGAACGGCCCATCATGCCAGTTTTAAAGAAGCTGGTTTCGGAAAACCTTAATCTGGGAGTACCGATTTGAGAAAACGCGCTCACGAATCTGTTATTAGGATATATTTATAAGAGCAAAATGTGCATTGTGAAAAAAGGATATGGGAACATTATCATTAAAGAGTATGGGATTCATTTCTTGTGCGTGTGTGCTACATAACTTCTTATGCTCTTATGATTTAACAAATTTAATGATAAAACGTACAACGTCCTTCTGGAAGGACGCAGGGTACTTCGATATGACTCCACTTTACGATCCTGAAGAGGCTTTACATTCCTTTCTTCTTGAGATAGGCCCCGAACCGTCGATAATAGCCCAATGTGCAGCTCTAGTGCGACATTAATTGAACAAAGAAAACCAAACATTCCAACTGGAAGTATGGCTGGTTTGGTTTGGTTAATCTACGTCGCACTAGAACTGCACAGTGAGCTATTGGTGACGGTTCGGGGCCTATCTTAGGGAAAGACCCGGTTTGGTTTGGTTCATTAACGTCGCACTAGAGTTGAACAGTGGGCTATTGAAGACGGTTCGGGGTCTATCTCGAAGGAAAGACCCGGGAACACATTCACACACACATTCATACATGCACCTCGTTACTTCAGAACCATGGTCACATGGTGAGGAAACACCTGAACTGGCACCCAACGCCTTCAATAGACGTCGGGACTTTGGACCCCGATCAGATTTATCGTGCACCTGTCCCGTATACACGCCGTTAATTTTTGCGGATGTTCTGGACGACTTTTCTAGAATTTTGTAGCGAAGCTGGCAACCCTCCCGATTGCAAGATCACTACTTTTTTTACTTTTCTTTGTCAAGTATCGCCTAGGATCGAACCAGGAATTTTCGTATTCCCAGCTAACGCCTTTAACCGCTCGGGCACGGAGGCCTGGAAAGACCAGGGAACGATGCATCGGATTTTTTATCCATAATCAGATAACGCTGACTGCTCATTTTTGAGAAAGTACAATTACTTAAATTTGAGCACGCCATCGCTCATTTACGATGCAATTGTACTCAAAGAAAAACGAATAGATTCCGGTACTCATTTTTAAGTACCTTTTTTTTACAATGCATGCTCTATACGTACGTTATCTTTCCAATAACCTATTACCAAATATACTATCAGAATTTATCTTTTTACAAAAAAAAACTTCATGTTTTTTTTCAAAAAAATTAAACTATTATCCATTATTTGCTAGAAGCAATTCGTTTCAGCTCAGCTCTTTGTGTGTATTTATAGAATTTAAAAAAGGAAATTAGAACGCTGAAATGAAACTCCCGAAACAACTTCGAGTATCTTACTTTTCGAGAATGTTGGAAGTGTATTGAACTACGATATTGAGAAACAATATAATTACAGTGCTTTATATTCATAATATTCAGTTTTTTATTAAAATTGTTTTTAAGAAAATTACAGAGTTTCAAAAATATATTTATGTTATGCTGAATTTTAATGCCTGTATTTTCTAAGAATATATTTCAACAAAATAAAAATCGGACCAATTAAAACACGATAAATCTTTAACTTACAATTCTTAAACGATAAATACGATAAATATATTATATACGATACATCTTTAATTAACAACTCATTTCATTTCAAAATTATTTTAAATATGGTCTCTGTATCAAATTGAAATTTAAAAAAATATATGAGGGTTTTTATTTAACGTTTTGTTATAAAAAAATAGTTGAATTATTTTTATTAACATTTAAAAAAAAATATTTTCCGTTTTTTTTTTTTTTTTTTTTTATTTCAGGCATTGAAATACCGAAATATGTTGTTGTTAAATAAAATTAAATATAAACTCATGAGATAATTTCATTTTATTATTGTAGTCGCTAAAGAATTTGACGTTTGCCATTAAAGTTCTTTAGAATCAAGAAAGAGTATTTTTAAGAAAAGTATAAAAATATAAAATCTGAAATTTTAGTGTTTTTTAAACAACAACGTTTTAAGATAAAATAGAATGAACTTCAATTTTAAAATTTGTGGGAAACGATTTCACTTAAATAATTTATTTAAAATCGTTATTTCGCTTCAAAAATTTAGTTACATTCGAATAGGAATATTTTTGACACTGGTTCATATGAATTTGAAATTATCCAATGTTTTGGAATTGTAGAATTTTTTTTAGGTCAGTTTCGAATGTATTTGAGTTAAAAATAATTTACCTTTCGTGGAAAAACCCTCCTTTCTAATCATAAAAATTGTTTATGCTTATATTTATTTATAAAATCTGATATTCAAAAAGCGACAATCTACCGTGGTTACCGAATCTCGATTCGAATCACGAATCCCAATTTGAAGATAATAATCACACCAAAACTCCCCCCCCCCCCCCTAAAAAGAAACCAGACGTCCAAAATGGCCAGAGCGATCGATCTACAAGCACCAAGCACAAGCGCTAGGACCTCGAGGTGGTGAACCCTGCTCCAAACTAATAAACAAACAAACAAACAAACAAAAAGGAAAACACCGGTAAAAAAGGACAAACAACCGAAAAACGTTCCGACGTTTGCGAAAATTCCAATTGCGGATATAATAGGGAAGAGAGGGGGGGGGGGGGGGGGGGAGTTTTTATTTTTCGGAAGAATTCCTTGAAGAAAATCGTTTGTCGATTCGGGAACAGACGACGACAACAACAGAGGAGACGAAGAAGAAAAAGTCCATTTTCGATGGAAAAAGGGTTTATAAACAAGTCGGGTGTGATCCCGGTAGTTGCAGAGTCGGCTTCCGAGAGGTTTTCGACCCGGTCGGTAGCCGAGATCGTGATTGTGTCCTTTATTCCTTCGGACTTCCCGGGCGATCTACCCCTCCCACTACCCAGACCATTAGACTCCCCCCCCTCCATCTCTGAGACTCCTCTAAACCACTCTCCCCCCCCCTTTTTCCTGAGGTCATTTCAGCGCTGGAATCACGACTTCAAATGAGATGACTGCCCCATACCTGTTTGTGCTGAGAGCTCATTTTTTTGTTGTCTGTTGCTCTTGTTTTCTTCCATCTATTATTTTGTTTTGGAAATAACGATTGCGCACCGGTTGTGCGCAGCAATCTGTATCCCGAGATGCATTGCTCTGATGAGTTTCTTGTGCGCTCCGACCAGTTTTCAAGTTCTGCGCATAACGAAACTGTTAACAGTATCCCATGATGCATTGCGATAAGGGCTTCTTTTGCGCGCTACTGCTCATGCAATAGGGCCTATCTTTCCCCCTGCATTATCTTTGGGCCTCCGTGGCAGAGCGGTTAAAGGCGTAAGCTGGAAATCTGAAGATTCGTGGTTCGATGTCAGACGATGGACCTGACAAAGAAAAGTAAAAAGTAGTGATCTTGTGATCGGAGGGTTGCCAGCTTCGCTACAAAATACTAGAAAAGTCGTCCAGAACATTTGCAAAAATTAACGGCGTATATACGGGACTGGTGCACGATAAATATGATCGGGGTCCAAAGTCCCGACGTCAATTGAAGGCGTTGGGTGCCAGTTCAGGTGTTTCCTCGTCATCTGACCATGGTTCTAAAATAACGAGATGCATGCATGAATATGTGTGTGAATGTGTATGTGTTCCCGGGTCTTTCCTTCGAGATAGACCCCGAACCGTCGCCAATAGCCCACTGTGCAGCTCTATTGCGACGTTTATTAACCAAACCATTATCTTTGGGAAAGTCTCACAGAAAAAAGAAGCGCTGACACTAGCGTCTCTAACCTAATCTGCCTGATGTAGGAAACGCATCTTGGCGCGATAATTGTTCCAGCTTTGGCGATATTGATAAGTTTACTATTTCGCAACCCTGTGGAAGGAATGGCTGACTATGTTGAGAGAATGGTTGTTGTACTTTTTAACATGCATGATTTTTTTTAATTTCATTATAGCATAGGAGACCAAGTTTTCTCTTGCATTAAACTGTAATGATGATCCGTGATATTTAGAGTATATTATATATGTAATATGTTGCTAAAATAAACGTTCTACGTATAGGAAGAATATAATAAAATATAGATAAATATTTGATATTAATAAACGGTAGAAAATATATTCTTAATTATGATGTACTTTATCGCTTTTTCTCTCTAAATATTTAACATATATGATTATTAGTTTTATTTTTTGCAAATAAATTAAAATGCTTGATATATTTTAAAAACTACATATATACTCATCCCCTCCGGGCAGTTGGTTTGGGCCCATTGCTTTAAAAAAAACTGCTGGTACCTCCTTCGAGCAGTCGGGTTTGGCGCCTGGCAATGGTAAAATAATAACTTTTTTTATTTATATACACTTCGAGCATGGATCCCTCATAGTAGAGAAATCATAAGGTTATAATCTCGTAACATCAAAGTGAGGCCAACATGTATGGTCTCAGACACGTGGCCATACATGTTGGCCTACGTCATACATTCATAAAAAAAATTCTAGTTCATTCATAAAAATATCCTGTACTTCATGAAGTAACACATTTACTGTTATTTCCAAATCACAAGTCAATAGCGAACGTTTTTTCATTCATAAATTTTGAAAGGAAGTCACGTGTCTGGTGCCATCAGGTCTGAGATGTTTGCATCACGATGATGACGTCATATTCGCTCTACTACAGTCCATTCATGCTCGAAGTATATACCCGGTAAAACGGTATATCTTACTTAATATTGGCATCACTACAACTTAGACGGCTGTTAAAAAGCCTAAGAATTTTTTTTTACAAATTTCGTAAATTTACAACTTAATAAAAAAGCTACAGCAATTTAAAATAACCATATGCTATAAGCTTGAATTTCCCAGGAGGGAAAAATAGCTGATGGAACTACAATACAAGATTGAAGCATTTGGCGCATTATATTGTAAAACAATTATCGTGCCAAGATGACTTTCCTCCATCAGCCGGATTAGCCTAGAGACGATGATATTTCGGACAGGGAGATTCGTGGGTAGATGCCTTGTACTGGAGAAGAAAAGAAATTGGCTTCCTGTTAATTTGTCGGATAAGCATCTTTTGGTGATTGTGGGAATAAACAAGGATCGTTAATAACTTATTTAAATTTCATTGTTTTTGATTTTTTTTTAATTAACACGGATTTAATGTCTTCTAGTGATTGAACTGTTTGCTTCTCTTTCTTAATTAGTTTTTTCCCATAAAACTCATCAAGATCTTTGGTTTGTATAAATTTAGAGAGTGTTTTAATAAAGAGGTACACTGTGAAAAATAGGTATTCAAAAATAAGTAAAATGTACTCATTTTTGAGTGCATTCGTTTTTGTAATGGCTCCAAATATTTGAGTTTCAATTTTGAAAATTAATATGTACTCACAAATAAGTACAAAGAGTAGGTGCTTGCCTACAGATTCTGCATTCATAAATCACTTTAAATAAATAATAAACAATTATAACCAAGTCTTGCCGGGATTGGAATCTAGATTCCCAGCACCGAAGTCCATTGTATTATCCGTTGTACTACCAGGCGAACGTGAAGAAGTTATAAACAGAAGAAATTTTAAAAAGGTGTGCTAAAAGAATGGGAAGTAAGATAATTAAGTTGTAATTACACGGTTTCCATTTAAGAAATCGATATAAAATAATGTGGAAAACAATCTTCTAGACAACTATTTTAAGTGTGTCCGGTCTTCAGGTCTCTTTGTTCAGATGGTTTAAACAGAAGCTGAGATTAGCAATGTTAAATCGCACTGTTCATTTTTTAGAAAGTACAGTTACTTAAATTTAAGTACGTCATCGCTCATTTACGATGCAATTAATTGTACTGAAAGAAACACGAGTAGGTTCAGTTACTCATTTTTAAGTACCTGTTTATTATAGTATTCTAAGTTTTTCCTTTGAAATTGATATTAAAACTTAACCCGTTACAGTCGATGTATTTTACTGGTCATGCGAACCAGCAACTCTAGTCGATTTCTCGCATATTTGAAGTATTTCTTATACTGGTGCCTGAGAGTCACCTCTCAAGTTGACGCTTCAAACCAAGTGGTGCATGAGAGTCCCCGCCCGACCCTTGAAGGGTTAATATGGTGACCCAACTTAACTTTAAAATTTAAACCCACCTTCATACAAATAAAACATAGAAAATTGTATAATAAATACCACTAAATTTCAGAAACCCAATTTTTTTATTCTAAAATTTTTCTAAAGAGTCGTCTTATTCTACTAATATAGGTTTGTGCAAAAAGTAAACAAAATTAAATTTAACTTTAATATCTAATAGAAAAAATACCATATCGTTTTATCAGGGTTCGATGTAAGTTTTAGAACGTACAACGTCCTTCCGGTAGGACGTTATGTACTGTCGGTAAGACTCGCCTTATAATCGAATAGAGATTTTCTTTCCTTTTAACCGGAAAAAAATTTCTGAACCAGAAAGTTCTGAAAATTCTGATTTAGTTCAAAAATAATATAAAAATTCCGACTGTAAAACAAAACACATGCAAAAGAGCTTCCAGAAGTATTTATGGTAGGACTTTCGCCTGTACGTTCTAAATTTGAAATATTTTTAATCGAAAATGTTCCCAAATTGTATTTTAACCAAAAACAAAAATTCAATATTGTACACTACATACAGCCTATCTATTGTAAAAAAATTGATCATTTAATTTTTATGGGGACAGCGTAACCAAAAAATTGTAAAATTCCAGATTTTTTTAAATTGATAAAATTATATATAACTTTCATCATCTAATCTCAAAATATTTCATTTAAATATGCTTGCAAAATTTTAGAACTGTATATATATTTTTTAATGAGTTTTTTAAGATTTTATTCTGAATGATGTATTACGTTTTTCAAGGAACGAATTCTTTAAATCTTTTTATTTCTCAGTGTTTGATTTTCCTTGATATTAAGTTTTTCGAAACAAAGTTATTTTTTATTATTATTAATGGAGGAAAGTACAATTTTTAACCATATTGTAAAATATGTGTATATTATAAATTCGAATTAGCTCTTTGAGTAGTATTTTATTTTATTTAAACTACTAAAGTTAGGGAAAAATTGTGTGTGTTAATGAACTATTAACACAAAAAATTAAATACGTGTATAGTATACAAAATTTTATGCCAATTCTTATGTAGTATAGTTCAAAAGATCTAAAAAAAATGCAGTGAAAAAATATAAATATGTAAAAAAAAAACTTAGATTATTAAAAAATTGAAAAGGTTTACATTAGAAAAAAATATTAAATGTTTATGTGCAATATTGTTCTCTTTTATAAGTTTAAATAATATACATTAAAACTTTGATTTAATAATAAAAAGTTTAGTTAGTGCTTAATTTTTCTTAAAGAAACTCACCCAAAAGGCGCAGGTTCAAACTCCTTTCATTAAAAGAAAGAAAGAAAAAAAATCGCGGCCTCTTTTCAAAAGAAATTACATCCAAGTCGCACAAAACTTTCGACCTCAAAACCGATCGCAACTAAAATTAAAGAAGGATGGGGTTAAAATTTAAAAAAAAAAGAACAATCAGCGGCATAAAAGGTCAGTAACACGTGTTGGTGGTGGGTTGGGGAGAGTTAGGAGGTGGAGCAGCAAACGGAAGGCAAAAACATCGTCTGAAACACCCCTTCCCCGCCCTTGTGTGAACCGTACTTGCAAAGGAATGGGACATTGAACTAATGGCGTCTATTGCGAAAATTCTTGAACTTTTCGAATATTCAGTGTTTTTTTTTTGGCTTTAATTTTTCATTTTAAGCCAAAATTCGAACTTTTTTTTTATTTTTATTTTATTATTTAACCAATATTTTTTCTAAAATATGGATGTCGTGGATCGATCCTTTGCGACGGACTTGACAAGGAAAAGTAAAAAAGTTTTGATCTTGTGATCGGAGGGTTTCTAACTTCGCTACAAAATAATAGAAAAGTCGTCCAGAACATCCACAAAAATTATCGTCGTGTATACGGGACTAGTACACGATAAATCTGATCGAGGTCCAAAGTCCGGATGTTTATTGAAGACGTTTGGTGCCAGCTCAGGTGTTGCCCTCGTCATCTGAAAATGGTTCAAAAATACGAGGCATCGTTCCCGGGTCTTTCTTTCCAAATAGGCACGAACCGTCGCCAATAACCCACTGTGCAGTTCCAGTGCGACGTTAATTAATCAAATCAAAAACTAATATATGGCTGGGTCGGGTGCATGGTCAAAAGGTTCAAATAGATGAAACGTTATTTATACAGTTTAAATACAGAGAGACTGGAATGGGTCATCAACGCAAACCTCGCCAACAGGTGAAAGATGCGCAAGCTGTTGCGCCTGACCCTGTGGTTGAATTCGGACATGCGTGCAAAAAGTTCGATTCAACTTTCGAATTTAGTAGCTGTGTTTATTCCTGACTGATTACGTTTTTGGTTGGTTGAAACAGCGTCGCACTAGAGCTGCATATTTGACAATTAGCGACAGTCCGAGATGCATTCCGAAAGAAATTCCCGGGAGCACTGCATCATCAATTTGAATCATAATTAGATGACGAAGAAAAACCTGACCTGACACCTCACGCAACCGGATCACGGCGGATTTGACGTACACCAATCCCCTCTACACGGCGGATTTATTTTTACATGATATGAGACAATTTTTTAATAACTTCGATTGCCAGATCGCTAAATATATGCTGAAAACAGAAGCCATTGTTTGCAACTGATATAGTTATATTAATATAGAACCGCTGAGATTATATTTATGCATATTTTTTTTAATGTTATATGCTTATATGGAAGAAGTATGTGGCTACAGATTCGAATACTATTGCAATTTCTTGAAATGAATAGAATATTATTAAGAGTGATTAATTGTTATGATTAGATATTTTTTACAACGTCTAAAAATGGTATACTGAAGGCTCGTTTCATTGGTCAATACAAACTACGTGGTTCACCAATCAGAGAGTCATTTACAAAAGCTAACATGCTTTTAAAGCGTCTGTGTGAAATTGGCTTTAGATAATTGTTGGAAGTTATTTTGAGCGTCAACTAACCGATTTATGTGACCTAAGAAGACCAAAAGTCAGGTAATGCTTTTCGATGTCAAAATCGTCTCGTGTAAACGTTTGGTATGTTTCTTCGAATAATTTATCTACTGCTGAAAGTAAATCAATTTCACGTCTAAACAAAGGTTTAGGCCTTTGCAATTGATACTCAATATATAAATATTAGTTATTTCGTGCTCAAAATCTTAAAAGTTCAATTGCATCTTTAAAACTCAGTTTGGGCCCGTAGCACTGCGGTACCGTCGTTGGCTAACAACCATCAGAGGGTATCGAGTTCGAATACGACTGATACCAAAAGCTTGCCAAATAATGTTAAAATGCAGTGAACTTGTGATCGGAGGGTTGCCATTTTCCCTGCAAATTAACAATACTTCATCCGAACTTACCTCCACTTTTTACGGCGTGTATACGGGACTGGTGCACATTGAATCTGATTGGGTTGCAATGTTATAACGCCTATTGAGGTTGCCCCGGGTGCCAATTCAGGTGTTGTATTCGTCATCTGACAAAGTTTCAGGCCTCCGTGGCCGAGTTGATTGGGACGTCAGCTGGGAATCCAAGGGGTCCCCGGTTCGAGCATTTGCGCGGTCTAGACTAAAGAATAGTAAAAAGTAGTGATATTGCGACCGAAGGGTTGCCAAATTCGCTACCAAAAATACTAAAATGTCGTCCAGAATATCCACAAAAATTAACGGCGTGTATACGGGACTGGTGCACGATAAATCTGATCGGGGTCCAAAGTCCCAACGTCTATTGAAGGCGTTGGGTGCCAGTTCAGGTGTTGTCCTCGTCATCTGACCATGGTTCAAAAATACGAATCATCGTTCCCGGGTCTTTCCTTCGAGATAGGCCCCGAACCGTCGCCAATAGCCCACTGTGCAGCTCTCGTGCGACGTTAATTAACCAAACCAAACCAAACAAAGTTTCAAAAACATGAGGCATTATTCCCGGGTACCCGGTCTTTCGAGATAGACGCCAAACCGTCGCCAATAGCCCAATGTGCAGCTCTAGTGGGATTAATTAACCAAACCAACCTTTAAAAATCAATATTTCCTTTTTAAAAAAATTTACTGCAAAGCGTGATAAAAATATTTTTCAAAAATTCGACTTCAGAATAAAATAAGGACAATTTTCCAAGGAAGAAAAAAAAGACATGTTGGTTTCTAAAAAAAGCAGCAGCAACACCCTGTTTATAACAAACAACTCAGAATAGAAATTTAAAATATTTACTTGTTCTTTGAGGTTTACCTGGATAGGCATAATTTGAAATCCACCTCCATTTTGATTATCGGATATTATCGGTACGTAAATATTTCAGACATCTTTGCGCGGAACTATTTTGATGATAAACTTTACGAATTTTTTGTTGTTATTGGTTCAAATTCAGGATTTGAATTTATTTTATCGTCATGATGAGTTGTTTTGAAGGATGGACATTGAAATGCATAAACTTTTCTTCAAAATAATGCCGAATAAATATGGAATTCTATATTTCGCGAGGTTATCTGTTTTAAGTATATTTTTGTTGTTTTAAAACAACTTGTTGTACAAGTTCAAAGCTGAATTTTCGGTCTTTACTCGATTTTTGTTGTCAAAGTTATTTATTGTTTATTAGGATAACATGTATTAGCTATGTTTGAAATATATATATATAATTTTTTATCAATTTATTCGAGTTAGCGTATGAAGAGAAAATTTTCTTTAAACATGGAAAATTATAAGGAAAATGTAAATAATAATAATAACTCTTAAACAATATGAATTTTTTCGAGTAGATCAGTCCCAAATAAAAGCAAAATATCAAATATGGCAATAACTGATCAGAAAAAGAAAGTCGTATTTGAAAGTTTGCGAGATCAAAACCCGTTATCCCAAATACATCTTTGCTGTAGTTTTTGTTATGCATTTAAGGACTTGCCAACAATAATCAAATACTTTAAAAAAAATGGATCGGGTTTCAGAATCCTGCATTGTAAAGAAACGTACTTAAAAATGAGTACCTGAACCTACACGTTTTTCTTTTAGTACCATTGCATCGTATATGAACGATGAGGTACTTAAATTTAAGTAACCGTACTTTCTCAGAAATGAGCAATGTGATTTAATATTACTAATTTCAACTTCTGTTCAAGCCATCTTAACAAAGCGACCTGACAAACTAAAATAGTTGTGCAGAAAATGGTTTTCCACATTGTTTGATGACGATTGCCTAAACGGAAATTGAGTTATTACAACTCAATTAGCTTACTTCCCATTCTTTTGACACACTTTTTTTAAGAGTTCTTCTGTTTATAACTTCTTCACGTAGCCCTGGTTGCTTGACGGATAATACTGTGCACAGCGGTGCTTGCGGATGTGGGTTCGATTCCGAATAAATCTTGGTTGTAATTGTCGATATTTATTGAAAGTGATTTATCAAGGCAGCCTACGTACGCAAGCAACTGCTCTTTTTACTCATTGTACTCATTTTTGATTACGTCTTTTTCAAAATTGAAACTCTTGTATTCGGAGCTGTGATAAGCATCAAATGTATTGAAAAATGAGTACATTTTACTAATTTTTGAATACCTTTTTTTTAACAGTGTATGCGCTTAAATTAAAAAAAAAGAGTATTTCTACTCTTATATCTGTCTAGTTGACAGTTTAATGACCGAATTTATATCGGCCTTCTGAAAGGAGACAACGTACTGCCTGAAGGCCCAACGTACTTTACGAATGTATGGCGGTTTTTCTTTCCTTCTTTCAGATATACAAGTACTACCCATAGCGTAATGATACAAATAGAGGAATAAAAATGCTGATTTCCGTGTGTCCATCATTGAAACCACGTGATATGTGGAAATGCCAATTCATGCATGCGCCAATATTACTTGGCAGGCCTTGGCGACTTTAAGAACTAAGCGGCGAGATCGAAGTATTGTAATATGGTTTTGTGGTTTAATTTTGTATTTAAATATAGTTTTTTTTTGAACGAGTGGCACAACGTAAGGGAGTTTAACAGATATATTAAGGAGATTTTTCTTACTTTGTAGTTTTGAAATAATTGCATTACGTTTTTATGTAAAAAATTTACCATAAGCGAAGTTCTTTCAATTGGTATTTTGTATGCTTCAATAAGAAAATATGAAAAATAAAACCTGAGAAATATAAAGAGTTTCGCTTCTTCGAGTATTGAACACAAATAAAATATTTTCGTTTCGTTAATGAAGAGGAAATATTTAGCGCATATTGTTTGAAAATAAGTAAATACGTACATATATGTTAAGAAGTTGAATACGGACTCCTTATCACCATAAGAGAAGAAAGTGCGCCAAATTTGAAACTCCTGCAGATGTCTGAACGCCAAATGTGGCAGCGCTATTACCACGTGATGTGAGTTTTTCTTTTCAATGTTGACACCGCGGCCTTACGAGAGTCTGGTAGCGAAGGCGCTCTCTATTTAATATTACAACTATCTGGTACTACCAGCTGAAAATTCTATATTGGTGGAAATAAAAAATTAAAAAATTCAATTCTAATATTTTTTACGAGAATTTGCAAATTTGAAAGTTTGCTACCTAACAAAAATAAACTGTGCTTGTAAAACCGACTTTTGATGCGTCATATAAAACGGGCGTCCTACTTGTAGGACCCATTAATTGATGGAAAAGGCAAGATATTTAAAACACCGACCAAACTTTACAATAATAAAAACTAAAACAAAAACTGATAAAAAAAAAAATATTTATTAATATTTATACTGGCCATTGCAAGTCAGTCTCCCCAAAAATGACCTTCTAAAAAATCGATCAAGCAAAATCAAATAAAAATCAAAAACATAAATTCACAATGGAACCCCCAGCATACGCACAACTCAACCAGGTTATCCAAAAAACAAAAGATAAAATGAAGACCTACAAAACCCACATAGGATACCCGCCAGCGCATTGCGAAGTCGGTATATTTTCGAATGAATTTATTACAATAATTATTACTACATTAAAAAAAAATACCCTCTTGTACGAATGGAACAATAATCATGTGCTATTAGATATTGCTACCACCGTAGGAGAATTATATATTTAAAAAAAATCGAGCATCGAGGAAATGGGAGAACGATTGGAAGAAAATAAAAGACAAGAATGAAAGGTATTAAATGGGAAAATATAAAAAAAAATATATCTGCTGTGGAAAATGTGTTTGTGTGTTTCGTTTCGAAATGATAGGGAGTTTCGCTTTCTTATACTGGAATGACAGGAGAGTGGTTCCTGACCGAGGGTCACTACCCTCTCAGCTTCTGTGCGGCTGAGTGATAGAATAGCGATACAGTTTCAGGGAGACCCAAGCCCCAAATATTAATATTTTCATTAATGAATTCAGAAATACTATTTTCTTGCATTATTAGATCATCTCTTTCTGAACAATAATCAAAGAAAAAAAAATTAATTTAATATTTTTTATTGCTTTTTTTAAGCCTATTTTTTTTTAAATACTACAATTTTAAAAATGTGTAATCAAAAATAAGCAAAATATACACACATTCGATGCTTATCATGGTTCCGAATACATAAGTTTCAATTTTGTGTACAAAAATGAGTACAATGAGTAAAAAGAGATGTTAGCCTACATAGGCTCACTTCATAAATCATTTTCAATAAATATCGACCATTACAGCCAAGACTTATCGGGAACCAAACCCAGTTCCTCAGGCAGCGAAGTTCAGAGCCATATCCGTTAAACTACCATTGCGACTTGAATAAGCTATAAACAGAATAAATCTTAAAAAAGGTGTGCTAAAAGAATATGAAGTAAGCTAATTGAGTTGTAATAACTCAGTTTCCATTTAAGCAATCGACGTCCAATAATGTTTAAAACCATCTTCAGAATAACTATTTTAATTTTGCAAAATCGCTTTGTTAAGATGGCTTGAATAGAAACTAAGATTATCAATATTAAATCACACTGCTTATTTATGAGAAAGTACGGTTACTTAAATTTAAGTACGATTGTTCTTCAAATTTACCCTTTGCACTCCAAGAACACTTTGCGATTTGTGTTCTTTCTAAGGAACAGTTATTCCTCTTTACGTTCTTTTCCACGAATTTTTTTTATACTAATAAAGGGGAAAAAAACTAATCTGTTTTGTATTTGCAAGAGGACAAGTTGAAAAAAAGATTGATATTCTAAACACAAGATCATGCTGTTCTCGTTTATTTTAAAGAACAGGGAAACAAAAGAACTGGTCGTTATGTTGGCGACATCGGAGTGCACATATTCTATTAACCCTTTCCACTCGAGTGTCGCCAAAATAACGACGTGTTATTTTTTCCCTCTGTTCTTTAAAATGAAAGAGAGGTGTTGAAAGAATGGGAAACAGCGTGACGTAATAAATTTCGTTGTTTAATTTTTCATGTTGGAATCCACGTAAAAAGATTGAAATGGCTTAAAAAATGTAAGACAATTTTTTTAATGTACTAAGTATAGTTTTTCATTTTAAAAGTTATCTTATAGTCGTCATAAATATTATTTTAACGATATTTTGAAAAATATTAAGTCTAAATATGAAACAAGTGTTCGCGAAAATTGCACAAAAAGCATCTGCTTAAAGTGTAGGTTTGGCAAACTATGGAATCCAAATCATTCGAAACGTTACCAAAATCTATGATTTTCTTTTAAAGAGTCGTGATACAAAATCATATTATTTTAAACAAAAACTCGTACATTTAGTAAAAATAAAAAAAAAATGGTATTTTAAAATTTTTTGCACAAAATATAATAGGACGAACTTTTTAATTTAAGTATCAAGAACAAAAAAATGTACTCATAAAATGGTTTGTAAAGTTTAAAAATTATTTTTTCGATTGCTCCGTTATTTAAATATATTTTTAATTTTTGTATCTTTCTCTTTCAATTTTTAATTTTTGTATCTTTCTCTTTCAATTTTTAATTTTTGTATCTTTCTCTTTCAATTTTTAATTTTTGTATCTTTCTCTTTCAATTTTTAATTTTTGTATCTTTCTCTTTCAATTTTTAATTTTTGTATCTTTCTCTTTCAATTTTTAATTTTTGTATCTTTCTCTTTCAATTTTTAATTTTTGTATCTTTCTCTTTCAATTTTTAATTTTTGTATCTTTCTCTTTCAATTTTGCAGGCTAGCAGAAAAATAAATCGTGGATCTGTATCATTATTGGACGGAATTTTTTTTTTCGCTAATATATTTTATTAACTTAATTATACTTAGATTATATTTGCAAAAAATAACAAAAATACATTATAAACCGATTTGGACTAGAATGAGTTTTTAGTCCAACGCCTACCATTATAAATTTAACTTTTAAATTGGAATGTCACAATATTTAGAAACAACAAGACATTTTTTAGTAAAAAAAAAATTATAAATTCATACGCGAAAATGCTTGGCGAGATATTTAAAAATCTCCGCTTAAATGAGTTACTTAATATAATTCCAAACACGCTTCATCCAAAACGAAGAAGTTTAAAAACGGAATTTTTGGTTTAGAATGAAACTTTTTCTGGTTAAAAGTTTCAGTCAGAAGTTATAAGGACAAGATAAAACGGACGTTTAAAGTCTGACGCAAAACAAAAATACGTTCTGTTCCACAATGTTGTTGAACATAATTTTACTCTTTTCTTTACAGCCTTACGGGAAAAAACACCAAAAGGAATTTCAGCAACTGTTAGTCTTGAGTGGAAAGTCTTTAAACCGCATAAACTTGGCTAACTTTGTTGTTTTTTCTTGTGTTCCATGTTCTCTTGTAACGAAGGAGTCTGGACTTGAACCATCAGCAGTAGGTTTCGAAACTTTGCCAGGTTTGGCAAAACATTGCTAATTTGGCAATTTTGTAAAACAGCTGTTACCGTTTTTTTTAAAAATTATTTTTATTGCTTTTGGTTAATTAACGTCGCACTAAAGCTAAATAGTGGGCTATTAGTGACGGTTCGGGGCCTATCTCGAAGGAAAGACCCGGAAACGATGCCTCGTATTTTTAACCATGGTAAGATGACGAGGACAACACCTGAACTAGCGCCCGACGTAACCTATATAGGCGTCAACCCCTATCAGATTTATCGTGCACCAGTCCCGTATACACGCCAGTATAATTTGTTATATATTTTTGACGACTTCCTAGAATTTTTGTAACGAAGGTGGCAACCCTCGAATCGCAGTATCACTACTGTTTTACTGCTTCTTTGTCAAGTCCACTGCACGGGCTCGTACTCGCAATCCTCTGATTACAAGCTGAACGTCTTTATCCACCGGGCAACAAGTGGTCATTTATCTGTTGTCCGAATCAATTTGACATTTTTTTTTTTCAAAATGGTTTTTATTGTAGGGAGACGAAAAAGACTTCGTTAGGTTGAGGTTCATAAAAATGCTATACAAATCTCTTTTTTCAATTTATAAAACCTAATTTATAGTTTTTTATATATTCCCGAACTGAAAATTAAATAATTTTTAATTGCACAAATGAAACTGGGAAACTCTGTTTTTTGTAAATTTCCGATGCAATATTATGCAATTTCAACTGTTTCAATTGATCTCAAGGTACGATGGCATTCTAGAATCTAAGTAAATGGTAATAAAATATTACAGTCACATTGTAAGTATCTCAAATTAAACATGTTTTTTAAAGAAATTTTTTTTTAATGAAACGCTAACATTTCCAATCCTTTGGAAATTCATTAAATTAATAATAAAAAAAAAATCGGGTATGACTGCGGTATAAGAATTAAAAGGGAAAAAAATGCACTTTACTTCTTAATGTGTGTGTTTCATTACGGAAAGGTTTCAATAAATAAATGTGCCATAGATTTTTAAAGAATATATATATATATATATATATATATATATATATATATATATATATATATATATATATATATATATATATATATATATATATATATATATATATATATATATATATATATATATATATATATATATATATATATATATATATATATATATATATATATATATATATATATTTATATATTATATATTATATATTATATATTATATATATAATATATTATATATATTATATATTATATATATTTATATATTATATATTATATATTATATATTATATATATAATATATTATATATATTATATATTATATATAATATATATTTATATATTATATATTATATATTATATATTATATATATAATATATTATATATATTATATATTATATATATAATATATATTATATATATTATATATATTATATATATTCATTGAGTCATTGAGCGATTTCATTGAGTCAAGTTGGCCATTTCAAGATAATTGGCAGCCAGCCCTGAGAAGAGAGACTTGGGGAAAAGTGCGATGACTTTTCAGCAAAGAGGCTGGAGGCAGCTTTCTGAGGCTCGTCTCGTCTACAAGACAGGGAGAGAGAGAAACTAAAACGTTCTTTTATATTTTCGAATTTTAAAAAGAGAAGCCTTTTGAAAAGAGTGCAAGGGAGACAAGGCAGGGAAAAAGGTTTTCCGTGTTGCGGAGGAGACGAGAAAGAATCAAAAAACGAGTTTCCTCAGTTTACGTCTCTCGAAACTTCGGGTTCCACGAAACGAACGGGGTTTTTCTCGAAATTTATTCGACGGCTCCTCTCTCTTTTCTTTTCTCTCAATGCTAATCTCGAGCTGGGCCTCCTTTTCTGGAATTGAAGTTGGCGTGGTTTTTATTTTCAAAGTTTAAAATTTATCGGTCTGGTTTTTTGACTTTATGTCGTTCTGTTTCAATACGAAGCCTGCTTAATCCCGCCCGTTTTGTTCCCGAAATTTATACCGAGGTACATAAATCGGATGATTTAAGGAAACATTATAAAAAAAGAAGTCGTCGAAAGCATGGTTTCGTTTCACAAAGCTGGAACAACTGAAAAATAAAGTAAATTAACTATTACCTGTTTGCGTTTGTTGGTGGAAACTATATTCAACGGGTTTTTAGTTTGCATAACCTGGAGTTGAAGCCTCGTTAATATTCTTGACCATCTGCGCTAGAAACATTGTTATCCTATTTTCACACGCAACAGTAAGAGTGTAACTAAAACACCTGCATCAAATAGATTTTGTTTCAAAATCCTCAAAGCATACTAAAATGAATCTAAAATTTAAAAGAGACAAAAAAAAGGTACTTAAAAATAAGTACCTGAACTTACTCGTTTATCTTTGAGTACAATTGCATCGTAAATGAGCGACGCAGTACTCAAATTTACGTAACCGTACTTTCACAAAAATGAGCAGTGTGATTTAATATTGCTATACTCAGTTTCTGTTTGAGCCAAAGCGACTTGACAAACTTAGAATATTTGTTCAGAAGATATTTTTCCACATTATTTGATATCAATGCTAAATGGAAACTGAGCTATTACAATTTAAATATCCTACTTCCCATTCTTTTGGCACACCTTTTTAACATTTCTTTTGTGTATGACTTCCTCACATCACCCTGGTACTAGAACACACACTTTGTACAGACTTCCGTGGCTTTCAAATATATTTGAAATATAGTTGTGATCAAAAGTTTGCAAAATCAAAACCCGTTATCCCAAATAAATGTTTGCTGTAGTTCTTGTTATACAGTTAAGTACTTTACAATAATAATTTCTAAACCACCGTCCTTAAGTGTCGTCTAAGCAGTCCAATCAAATCCGTTAAATAAAATGGATCGGGTTTCAGAAGCCTGCACTGTGAAAAAAAAACGTACTTAAAAATTGAGTACCAGAACCTACTCGTTTTTCTTTTAGTACAATTGCATCGTATATGAACGAAATCGTATATGAACGTATATTTATCAGAAAGGAGAAATGGGATTTAATATTACTAATTTCAGCTTCTGTTCAAGCCATCTTAACAAAGCGACCTGACAAACTTGAAATAGTTGTTCAGAAAATGGTTTTCCACATTGTTTGATGACGATTGCTTAAATGGAAACTGAGTTACTACAACTCAATTAGCTTACTTCCTATTCTTTTGACACACCTTTTTTAAGAGTTCTTCTGTTATAACTTCTTCACGTTGCCAGGTAGCTTAACTAACGGATAAGGCATCGGACTGCGGTGCCTGAGTATCTGGTTCGATTCCAGATAAGTGTCGGTTGTAATTTTTTATATTTGTTGAAAGTGATTTATGAAGGCAGCCTACGTAGGCAAGCGCCTGCTCTGTTCACTCATCGTACGCATTTTTGAGTACATGTGTTACTCAAAATTTAAACTTATTATTGGCAGCTATGATAAGCATCGAATGTACTCAAACATGAGTACATTTTACTTATTTCTGAGTACCTATTTTTAACAGTGCATGAAGGGTTCCCAGTGAAGAATGTCCCAGAAAAAAGCCGTCCTGTCAACAAACTAAAGAGGATCCAACGTCTCCCCCCCCCCCCCCCCCCCCCTCCTTTCCACCAGAAGAAGAGAAAGTAACCATTTCCGACATGTTGTGTCTGTCCCACCAGCGTCACATCGAGGTGGGTCACGCACCGTCACGCGCCACGGATCACGTTCGTTTTTTTATCGTCATTTCTCTGGACGTCCCTTTCACTTCACTTCTATGACACACGCGATGCCGCGGTCGACCGACGGAAAAAGCTCCGTTTTCTTCCACTTTTTCCCTGCTATTTTTTTATTATTAAAGGGTTGCTAAGTTAAAAGTTTTTTAAATCGCCAAGGAACACCGCGTGCTGTTGGCATAAAAGCACCCCCCCCCCCCCTCTAGCGATTTTGTGATCGGAGGGTTGTCAGATACGCTCTTAAAGTACAAAAGTCGTCCAAAAATAACCTCAATTACACCGGCGTGTACACTGGGCTGATGCCCATTAAATATTTTCGGGATCTAACGTCCTGTTGCCTATTTAGATTGCGTTGGTTGCCAGCTTAGGTGTTGTTTCTTCCTCTGACCATGATTCAAAAATATGATGCAGTTTTCCCGGGTCTTCCCTTCTATATGTACCCTGAACCGTCAAAAATTGTCCATAACTGCGACGTTAATACAACAAATTAAATAAAATCGCCAAGTTTTTCAATTCGACTGATACGTGGGATGAGGAACATAAAACATTGGCTTTGATGCTTTGTGGTATAATACCTGTGTCTTTTAAATAATAATTTTTCTGTATCTTTGTTATTGATACTAATGCCATCAATTTATAATATTTGACTGAATAATTTAATTAAGTCAAATTAATTAATAATTATATTATATCAAATTTGATTTTATATAACTCGAAACCTGCGAACTATAGATCCGTGAATATTTCCTACTCTATTTCTTTTTTTCTGACATTTTTAAACTATTTTTTTTTGTATATTTAAAACATTTTAAAAATACATCTCTAAAAATTGTATACGTAAAATATAATTAATTTTCACCTGTCACAAAAATTTCGATTTATAATATGAATTATTCAATTTCGAAATGTGGAATGATATATAAAATGTTAAAACTCTTTAAATTTATTTTAAACTTTTTTAAAATGCTAGAATTTTTAATTGTAAAACTCAAGAATCCCAAAAAAATTCCACAAAATTATTTTAAAAAATCTTTTAAAAAATAAATTATAAGTTTCTTAAAAGAAAATACCAAATATAAAGGCCCGTTTAAAAAAAACACTTATTTATTTATAAAAATCGTGAGTTTGACGATCTATCGCCAATTATGGCATCACTGGTCATACCTCGTTTCGTTTCTGCTGTCCTCACCTTTTTTTGAAGGAACGGGACAGGACCTGACATTTATCAGGGGCAACTAATCTTATCGTTTTCAGATCGACTTTGATTTACGTTTCGATCAGTTTTTTTACACTTATTTTTATATATCCTTTTACTTTCTTTTCCCTCTCATTCGGTCAGTTTCCGATCCATTTTCTTCCCTCTTCTTGTTTAGTTTCTTTTTATTTATTAGTTTTGTTGTGCGGGTGCTTTACTATCCCTAGTGTAAAAATAGTATATCTCATCTTGAAATCAACCGTTTACGGGTTACTGCATAGTTTCATAACTCGGTTTCACAGCATCTTATATTCGTATTTGTAACTTGTGGATTTGTTATCGCTTTAATATTTTTACCAATGAAAACATTTTTTGCGTCAAAATGACCAAAATCCAATCTGTAAAGTTTCTCAGTACAATAGTTCTACATCAGCATACCAATATACGTAAGATTTTTTTGTTTTAAGATATCTTATAAATTGAGGAAAAATGTCAAGAGATGAAGAGATACTTTATTCTGAGTCCTGCAATTTTTCATACAAAAATATTATCTAAAATATATTATCTAATTAAGCGAACATATTCTCTAAAATATATTATCTAATTAAAAAAAAATATTATCTAAAATATATTATCTAATTAAACAAAAAAAATTATCTAAAATATATTATCTAATTAGACAAAATTATTATCTAAAATATATTAATCTGAATCCTGCAATTTTACATACAAAAATATTATCTAAAATATATTATCTAATTAAACAAAAATATTATCTAAAATATATTAATCTGAGTCCTGCAATTTTACATACAAAAATATTATCTAAAATATATTATCTAATTAAACAAAAATATTATCTAAAATAAATTATCTAATTAAACAAAAATATTATCTAAAATATATTATCTAATTAAACATGTTAACTAATAATGTGTATGTATTACTGGATTGTTAAGTACAGTAAACTTTGGCGTCTCCGCTTTAGAGAAAAACATTTCTGATTTTCTAAAAATTTTAACTCAAAATTAAAGAATTAATCATAAAAAAAAATATCTTAATTTTTATGGAAAATCTTATATTTTTCGGGAATTATGCCCACTAATGTTCATTTAACTCTTTCATGTCAGTCCACTTTGATGCAATTTATCCAACCTTGTTTAGCTCCTTTACTGCTGGGGAAAAGTGTATTAAACTTATCCATGTCGTCCAGAACATCCAACAAATTATACTGGAGTGTATACGGGACTGGTGCATGATAAATATGATCGCGGTCCAATGTCCTGACGTCTATTGAACGCGTGGGTGCCAGCTTAGGCATTGTCATCGTCATCGGACCATGGTTCAAAAGTACGAGGCATCGTTCCTGTGTCTTCCCTTCGAGTTAGGTCACGTCCAGAATATCCAACAAATTATACTGGCGTGTATAGGGACTGGTGCACGATAAATCTGATCGCGGTCCAAAGTCCCGACGTCTATTGAAGGCGTTGGTTTCCAGTTCAGGTGTTTCCTCGTCATCGGACCATGGTTCTAAAATAACGAGGTGCATGTATGAATGTGTGTGTGAATGTGTATGTGTTCCCGAGTCTTTCCTTCGAGATTGACCCCGAACCGTCGCCAATAGCCCACTGTGCAGCTCTAGTGCGACGTTAATTAACAAAACCAGCCAAAAAATCGAGATAGGTCGTCATCTGACCATGGTTCTAAAATAACGAGGTGCATGTATGAATGTGTGTATGAATGTGTGTGTGTGAATGTGTATGTGTTCCCGGGTCTTTCCTTCGAGATTGACCCCGAACCGTCGCCAATAGCCCACTGTGCAGCTCTAGTGCGAC
Source organism: Troglohyphantes excavatus (assembly GCA_963932185.1). Classification (NCBI taxonomy): domain Eukaryota; kingdom Metazoa; phylum Arthropoda; class Arachnida; order Araneae; family Linyphiidae; genus Troglohyphantes; species Troglohyphantes excavatus. The sequence goes on along the minus strand of OZ010674.1, from coordinate 69,217,004 downwards.
GTTAATTAACAAAACCAAACCAACCCTTCGAGATAGGCTCGTCGCCAATAGCCCACTGAGCAGCTCTAGTGCAACGTAAATAAACCGAACAGTCGCTAATAGCATATTTTTGTAGCTCTAGTGCTTTGTTAGTTCATCTTATCAACCAATCTAACAACCAACCAACCAACCAATTAAAACTTACCAACCAATCTACCAAACAAACTACCCACGATCTCCAACAACGATTCCAAAGAAACAAATCCCCCTGCCCCTTTAAATCCTGCACTGGCCACGATTACCCAGAAAACCTCTTCCTTGTCCGATACCGAATCCCGGCAAATAAAACTGGAAAATTCCCTCCTGTAAAACCGCCTCCATTAATCTCCGGGCGAGCACACAAGTTGCGGGAGAATTCCGGGCACACGAATATTTTCTGCTGGTAGGTGTCTTCTTTTAACACGACGACGACACGCCGCTTCGTTTCCCTCTAGTTATCTGACAAGGGGCCGCTTGAGAGTTAAAGTGGTATTGTGTGACTAGGGTATTTTCCATTCAAATAGAAGGAACACAACTTGGCTGAATGAACGTCGCATTGAGGTACAAAATAAGCAATTGGTGACGATTGAATTTGGTTAAGCAACGTCGCACTGGATCTGCACATTGGGCTATTGACGACGGTTCGGGTCGATCTCGAAGTAATGACCCGGGAACGATGCCTCATATTTTTGGACCATGGTCAGACGATGAGGACAACTCCTCAGCTGGCAAACGACGCAACCTCAATAGGCGTCAGGATATTGAAACCCGATCATATTTATCGCGCACCAGTCCCATATGTGCACCAGTATAATATGTTGAATGTTCTGGACGACTTTCTAGTATTTTTGTAGAGACGCTGACAACCATCCTATCGCAATATCACTTAATTTTACTTTTCTTTGTCAAGCCCATCGCACGGATTCGAACCAGCCATCCTCTGATTACTACTGGGCCACTGGATAGTGAAGATTAAGAATATACTTCAAAATATATACAAGGATAAATTCTGGTAATTTTTAACCATAGTTAGATACGGAGACATAGCATGAGCTGGCACTCCATACACCTGTGTTCCCTCTACATTACAAATGTTTTGGAGAACAATGAGCAACGAAACTGCCGACCCTCCAATTATGAGTTCGAAGTTCGCTACACTCAGGTCAAAGGTTCGGGAAAAAACGAACCCTATCATTTATGAGCTCTGTAATCTTCGGACCAGGTACCTTGTCCTCGTTTTAGATCAACTTTATCAATCCAAAATTGCCATAAATAAAACAGATTTTAAAATAGTTCATGATAAATTCACATAAAATTAATAATACCACCTTAATAAAGCGACCTGACAAACTTAAAATAATGGTTCAGAAGATGGTTTTCCACATTATTTGATGTCGATTACTTAAATGGAAACCGAGTTATTACAACTCAGTTACCTTACTTCCCATTCTTCCCCTTACTTCTTCCCATTCTTTCACTTAACATTTCTTTTGTTTATAACTTCTTCACGACGTTATGGTAGTACAACGGATAAGACTGTGGACTACGGTGCCTTAGGATATGCGTTCGTTTCCCGGTAAGTCTTGTATGTAATTGTTGATATTAATTCAAAGTAATTTATGAAGGCACCCCACGCAGGCAAGCGACTGCCCTTTTTATTCATTTTTACTCATTTTTGAGTATATGTCTTTTTCAAAAATAAAACTTATGCATTAGGAGCTATGATAATCACAGAATGTATTCAAAAATGAGTACATGTTACTTATTTTTAATTACCTATTTTTAACAGTGTGCGCATGCACAACCCTGTATAGTTACTGATTTGAGTTTACTTATCTTCAGACGAGTTTACTTTCTAGTTATTCATTGAAAAAGTACAGGAAACCCCATTTCCTTGCGTTGTCCCACTCGTCCTCTGAGGGTCCCTGATGTGTCTCGCCCAGAAGCACAAACAAAGGCACTTCTCCCCTCTAACGACACGCCTCGGCACCTTAAGCATGGCCAGTTAAGAACGATCCTTCTATCCCCACCCCCTCCTTCTTACTTCGCATTAAGTTCTCTCACCTTCTCTCCATCCTCTCTGTCTTTCGGAAAAGCATCCAGAGCAATAGAACGAACGGCTGCTTTCGGCCAGGGCTGCCGAACTGGGAAATCTCGAAATCGCCAAATCTAAGGAAAGCGACGCCAATTTCCAATGGCTGAAATATTGGTAATTGAATATGTCGATTCTTCAGTGCACAAAAGAAGAGTAAATTTTTAAAACGTGTTTTGTCCAACATTTATGAAAATTAGATTACTACATCATTGAATCTGTCCCCGATTGTTCGATAGAACAAATTTAGTTTATTCACCCAAGACGCATTTTGTTTCATTGAATTAATTTGAAAAGATCTGTATATGAACCAAAGCATTTTAGAAATGTTACTTGAGTTTTCTCATGAGTTACCTTAATGTGACAAACACAGATATTTAGTTTGGAAGAAACCACAGAATATTGTTGGTTTCTATTCCTTGTAATGGCGCTGCAAATTTTTAAATGGCTTTCTTGTCAAACGACTGAATTGTTACTTAACACGTCTGAGGAGCAAACATTAACACATTTCCAATGTTTGCTTCTCAGATGTGTTAAGTAACAATTCAGTAGTTTGAAAGGAAAGCCATTTAAAAATGTGTAGTATGAGAGGAAAGACATTTAAATTTTTTTAGTTTGACAGAAAAACCATTTAAAACTTTGTAGTTTGACAGGAAATCCATTTAAAAATGTGTAGTTTGATAGAAAAGCCATTTAAAAATTTGTAGTACGACAGGAAAGCAATTTAAAAATGTGTAGTTTGACAGAAAAAACATTTCAAACTTTGTATTTTGACAGGAAAGCCATTTAAAAATGTGTAGTTTGTCAGGAAAGCCTTTTAAAAGTGTGTAATTTGACAGGAAAGCCATTTAAAAATTTGCAGTTTGACAGGAAAGCCATTTAAAAGTGTGTAATTTGACAGAAAACACATTTAAAAATTTGTAATTTGACAGGAAAGCCATTTAAAAATTTGTAGTTTGACAGGAAAGCTATTTAAAAATTTGTATCGTCATTACAAAAAATGGAAACCCGCAATGTTCTGCTGTTTCTTCCAAACTAAATAACTGTGTTTCACATACCACAATCAGGTAGCATATAGATTGTAATTTGGAGAATCTAATAAATGTTTAACCTTAAATTCACAAAAAATGCACTTAAAAATCCGTGCGTTGAGGTATCGACATTACTATTTTTAAGTGAAAAGGTCGGCGATAATTGAAAAAAACATTTAGTCAAATTATTGCTATCTTGTCACCTCTTTCTCACAAAATTGTTTTGTTTGTTCTAAATTTATTTTTCTCTAAATTGTTATTAAAATTATTATCTGTCATTAATTAATTAATGTTTATTTATTCATACTCGATATTGACAATGTTGATTCTTAACAATCATGGGACGCTAATTTTTATTGTTAAGTTAAAATGAATAATACTTTTTATTTCAATATTTTTTGTAAATTAGTTTAGTTTTATTATATTAATACTCTTAATTCGTTGATAGTTTTCAAATGGAATATATATTTTTTAATGCAATTATCTCTATTCAGTTATCCAAATAGTTGTGTTAGTGAATATCTAAAGCAAATTCCCTAATCTCGGTTTAAATTTACTAAGTTTGCAATTTAAATTAGTTTCAGAATCTAAATACACTAATTTTTTCATTGAAATGGTACACTCGTTTTTGCTTAAAAATATCCATTTTAACGCAACGAATATTTTTTTCTTATCACCACTTACTAAATATTTTTAATCAAAGAAATTGGTTAAAAATTATTTTTGAAATTTTTAGATTTTTAAACTCCGAATAACAAGCTTTTTATTGTATTCTTTTCAAATTATAGATATTCAATTCCCACATTCCAAAAATATAATTATTTAAATAGAAGACTTAGATCACAACCTATACGCCGACATAACAAAATATACTTACATTTTAATAAACGCCCTTTCGTGTAAAATAAATACTTAACATGGGATATCTGCCTGTCAACCACAAAGCCCCATAAACAGCCAAATGCATGCTTTCCCCGCCAAACTTGGCTGCTTCGAGGGGAAAGAGGCAGAAATCAAAAGGAAGGGATTCTCTCCCTCCCGTTGAAAAGCCTTTCTCTCTCTTCTCAAAGATCTCCTTTGGAATGCACATTTTATTATCGCCAGGACCCAATGAAGGAGAAAGGGATGGGAATTTGTGCAATTTGCATAAGCTCGCCTCTGTGTGTTTGTGTGCTCAATGAATAAAGCCCGCCAAACAAGGGCGCCTCACTTCAAAAGGAAAAGGAGGGCTAATAAAATAATTTTCTTCAATGATATCTGCCTCAATCGATGCGGGGTGCTTCTTAAAGTTGGAGAAGACTTGATCCGTGGTTGATGTTTAGGTTGGTTGGTTGAATCAATATAAGACTAGAGCTACTACACAATGGGCTATTGGTGGCTTGGTTTGGTTTGGTTAATTAACGTCGCACTAGAGCTGCACAGTGGGCTATTGGCGACAATTCTGGGTCCATCTCAAAGGAAAGACGCGGGAACACATACACATTCACACACACATTCATACATGCACCTCGTTATTTTAGAACCATGGTCAGATGACGAGGAAACACCTGAACTGGCAACCAACGCCTTCAATAGACGTCGGGACTTCGGGACCCCGATTACATTTATCGTGCACCAGTCCCGTATACACGCCGTTAATTTTTGCTGATGTTCTGGACGACTTTTCTAGTATTTTGTAGCGAAGCTGGAAACCCTCCGATCACAAGATCACTACTTTTTACTTTTCTTTATCAAGTCCATCGCCTGGCATCGAACCACGAATATTCGTATTCCCAGCTGACGTCTTTTACCGCTCGGCCACGGAGGCCTCCCGAAGGAAAGACCCGAGAACACTCCCTCGTAGTTTTGGACCTTGGTCAGATGACGAGTACAGCACCTGTGCTATCACCGTCCGCTCTTGACGTTTATACTACGACAAAATTAATGTGTACCAATTCCCTCTATACGGCGGATGTCTGTCGGATGACCAACTCGCAGTGACTATGAGTTCGCTGCTGTTTGAAGACGAGGATCGAACACACAACTCACCGATTATGAGCTCAATGCTCCTCCAACCGGACTATCGCGGACATTTGATACTTGAGGAGACAACATTGTTTTTGTTAACTTTAAACTTTTGATTGTTATTTTATTTTTCTCTGTGTGCAATATAGAGTAATTGTAGTACAGGATGATCACACATTATGGGATGATAATCATTATTTGACTGCATGGAATTCAGCTATATTGACATAATAAAATTTTATTTTTGACCAACTAATTGATTACATTTTAACCGACGTCAAAAACTCGATGATTTTTTTTTTTACTTTCTAAAGGTTTTATGGATACAAACTATAAAGTTGGGATACAAATCATCGATATATTTATACATGAAAGCAGACAGCAAAGTCAAAGTTGTCCAACTCAAACATCCTAAAAGGTGGACTATGTTTCTTCAATTTTGATTATTTAGGAAATGTTGGTTATATAACAGTTGTAACGAATTTCATGAATTTCTACGTCTTCTGACGATTGGTGATATGTATGTAGAAATTGTTTAAATCTTCAAAAATTACCTAAAACATATGGTTAAATAGCATCAATGTCGAGTTAATCATTTCAAAAGCAGTCTCACACATTTCAAAAGGAATACTGTTTCTCTATAATCAAAACTGAGTAAAAAAGTTCTCTAGAAGTGGATTTCTGAGATTAACTCAAACCGTAATTTCATCGAAACGCCGCTTATCGTTAAACTTCATATTAAAAAAAAATCCCAAAACAAAACCTTCAAAAAGTTTTATAAAAAAAAAAGAACCTAAATTCAGGATATCCTCATCAGTTAAAAATCAGGAAACCCGGAAAAAGCAGACAAACTTTGGTCAAATATCTCCGTTTTGGATAACGGATACACTAACAAAAGGGCAAAAGGGAAGGGAGGGCGCAACAGATTTGCGGTCTTCCATGGCCTGCCATCTGTGGCCGAATGGCGTGTCATGCACAGAACAGGAGATATCTAGATCACTAAGCACACGAGAAACTTTGAGGCTCGTCATCTCTCAAATGGAAAATAAAATATATCGGTTACTGGAGCGGCTCTATGGGAGAGGAGTTTTTGGTAATGAGGATTTGTGTTTTGCTTTTTTGGAGGTATCCAGGCGGAGGGATATGAGGGGTGTTTGGATAAGGTTTGTTTTGATTCTAGTAGCTTGTTAGCTTCGAGCATGAATGGCCAGTAGTAGAGAGAATATGACGTCATAATCGTGAGGCAAACATCTCAGACCAAATCGCTACAAACACGTGACTTCTTTTCAAAATTATGAATTAAAAAGTACTCGCGATTGGCTGATGATTTGGGAAATGTGTAACAGTGAAATTTTATGAATGGAATGACGTCATTAGTCACGTGTTTGTAGCGATACATGTTGACCCTACTTTGATGTCAGCGAGATGATATACCGATGTTTGCTCTACTATGAGGGATCCATGCTCGAAGCTTGTTAGCCCTACAGAACGGGCGCGGATGGGATTCGTGGGTTCGTAATTTCCCATGTATCTTTGAGTGTGCGATGTAGTGTGTATCTTCGAACATGAATGGTCTGTAGTAGAGAGAATATGACGTCATAATCGTGAAGCCCACATCACGTGCCATATCTTTAAAATCATGAATTAAAAAATACACGCGATTGGCTGATGAATTGGAAAATGTGTAACCGTGAAAATTTATGAATGGAATGACGTGATTAACCACGTGTCTGGGGAAATACATGTTGGCTTCACTTTGAAGTTGGTGAGAGTGCGTCATGACTCCTCTACTAGAAAGGATCCATGCTCGAAGGTGTGTATGCACTGAAAAGAAAAAGGTACTTAAAAATGAGTCCCTGAACATACTCGTTTTTCTTTCAGTACAATTCCATTGTAACTGAGCAATGACGTACTCGAATTTAAGTACCGTACTTTTTCAAAAATGAGCAGTGTGATTTAATATTGCTTATCTCAGCTTCTGTTTTAGACATCTTAACAAAGGAACCTAACAAACTTAAAATAATTGTTCAGCAGATGTTTTTTCACATCATTTGATATCAATTGCTTAAATGAAAATCGAGTAATTCCAAATCAATTATATTGCTTCCCATTCCTTTGGCACACCTTTTTAAAATGTCTTCTGTTTATAACTTCTTCACGTCACAGTGGTAGTTTAAGGCATAAGACTCTTGACAGCGGTGCCTGCAGATCAGGCTTCGGTTCTCGGTGACTCTTGGTTGTAATTGTCAATATTTATTAAAAGTGATTTATGAACGCGGCAGCTTATGCAGGCTAGAATCTGCTCCTTTTTTTCATTTAGATTTTCACTTTTTTTTTCAGATTTTAATCTCATTTCAAAAGTCACCTTAACTAATTTAAAAAAAATATTTGGATTTGCTAATAAGTTCAATATATATTATTTTATATATTAATGAGGTTTTATGTCTAAATAACATATATAATTGGTAACAGAATTTTTTTTTATTTCTCAATGAAAGTGGATGTGTCTAATTTGTAACTTGGTGGTTCGAGGACACCTGGAAAGCACTCACTGGCTTAGTTTGTCTCAACTTATTATTTTTTAGAGATTTTGTATGAAAAGTAAAACGCTTTAGCCCTTTTTAATTAACCGACTGAACAGCGCGCCAACCAAAACTCCAAAATCAAACCGCCAGTAATTTTAAATTAAAACCGCCAAATCGCACGCCAAGTCGAGAGGTTATCAATTCGACTGTTATGAATTTTTTTTAATGTATGTTTGCGCAGGATTTCGGTTCTAATTCAGATATTTGCACATTTTTTTTGTTGGATAGGGGATGATTCGCTTGGGAGCCATTTGAAAAAAATATCCGGTTATCCGGCATTTAATTATCCAGAATTCTCAATTAACCGGACCGTTTGAAAAAAAAATATTGTCCGCTTTCGAAAATTCTTTTTTTGTTGGATAGAGAAAAATCCACTTAAGAAAAAATCTCAACTCGGTTTTTCTTTTTTAAAAAAGATTATTTTATTATAGATTGTTAGAATTTTTAAATATTCTTTGTTTTTGATAATACTCTCGATAGTTTCCCCTCCTCCTCATGTCATTGAAGCTCCAAATACCAGTTTCTATCTGCCTCAGAAAATTTATGAACCAAATAGAATAAAAAAAAATTAAATCCCCGTGTCGAGACATGACAATGAAATTTCTATTATTGACAAAACCCGCTTATACAGACATTACACACAAAAATGTTTTAACAAAGCAGAGGAGAGACCCGACAAAATCAAAATAAAAAAAATATTCTAATATTCTAATAAAAGAAGCGGGAAAAAATATTCGAACATTCGAACACCCCTTTCGAATTCCAGAAGAAGAAAAAGTAATAAAAAAAAGAAAATCCAGCGTCTTTTTGCATTAGCATAAGAATGTGACGTCACATCAGGGGGTGAGGGTGGAGGGGGGATGAAGAAGAAGAATTAGGTGCGTAAGCCCCCCTTTCCAGAGGGAGTGGCCCATTGTGCGATCCCGGGGGTGTTTAGGGATGCATGGGGTGGGAAACCGAAGCTGCCGCCGTTGTTCCAAAGCGCATTGTAGCTATCGTCTGCGTTTTCTTATTCCGGAGTTCTGGTCCGGAATTTTTACACCGGGAAAAGGGATGCCTATGCAGATGGGTTGGGAGGAATAAAATATCAGGAGCTGAAAAATTCGTTCTTTTTTTTTTTTTTTTTTTTTTAAAGAATTCTTTCGAAACTGGAGGTGTGGTGTTTTGTTTCTGCATAGAGATGAAATGAGAAGTTGAATTTTTTTAGGATTATAATTTTTTGTTTAAATTTATTTTAAGTAAATATTTAGAAAGCGTACTTATTGTTTAAGAATTGAAAATTTCTATTTTAGAATTAAGTGTTTTAATTCGTTACTTTGGCCTGACAAATTGACAGCCATGGCAAGTTGACTAAATGAGTTTTTAACTAAATGAGTTTAAAATGTATAGCAAAATATATTTATAAATCAATGTTAATTTTAAATTCTAGTATTTAGATAGCAAATCAGTTATGTTTTCATATCCGTTTTGCAATAAAATTTTCATTTTCTACACCAAATGGATAGGTTGGAATGTAAGGTACAATTACCTATTAATCCATAAATCCAAAATTAAAAATACAAAAATAAAGTTTTTATTGTTAGAATGTAGTTTTGAAGTCAATCAAAAACTCTATAAATGATTTTGTTTAATGTCATTATACTTACGTTATGAACCCAGGAATTTCAGCAGAAATTAAAGGTATCATAACTTGTTAAAGCTCATTATTTCCTCTTCTTTTATATTCAATTTTGAAACTATTATTGTCCATATCTATACCAGTAAAGTGCATATGCAATACGATTATAGAAGTGGTGGTAGTTATTTTAAGTTATTTGTTTTCATACACTGTTGAAAATAGGTATTCAAAAATAAGTAAAATTTTCTCATTTCTGAATACATTCCCTGCATATCATAGCTCCAAATACATAAGTTTCAATTTTGAAAGAGACATGCACTCAAAAATGAGTAAAAATCAATGAAAAGTGCAGTTGCTTGCTTACATAGGCTGCCTTCATAAATCACTTTCAACAATTACAACCAAGACTAACCGGGAATCGAACCCATATAGTCAGGCACAGCCGTCCAGTGCGTTATCCATCCAAGGCGACGTGAAGAAGTTATAAACCTAACAAATATTAAGAAGGTGTGCCAAAAGAATGGTTCAAGCAATTGACTGCAAATGATGTAGAAAACCATCTTCTGAACAAATACTTTAAGTTTGCCAGGTCGCTTTGTTAAGATGACTTGAGATTAGCAATATGAAATGACACTGTTCATGTTTGAGAAAGTACGATTACTTAAATTTGAGTACGTCATCTCTCATGTACGATGCAATTGTTCTCAAAGAAAAACGAGTATGTCCAGGTACTCAATTTTCAGTACGGTTTTTTTACAGTGTACAGACACACAAAACCTCTTTGATAAAATACTGTTTTCGATTTATAGACGGCTTTAAAAAGAACTGTTGAAACTGGGAAAAATCAACTTTAAATATTTGACATAAATAATAATACTGTATTTCTTTTAGAATGTGGATATTTTAGATGCACATAAAACAAATAAACGACCATGTTGTTTATTTATAGCACTAACAATGTGAAACTAACGTGCCCCTTTTCTGCAATAAAATGTTAGGCAATTGAAAAAGATTATTTAGCGGAACGTATACCTGATTTCAAATGTAAAGATAAGTGGTGATATGCTCAATTACGCTCAAATAAATGCTAAAATAATAAGCGGAATAAAATAACTCACACAAATGTATCTTAATGTCAAAAATAATTATATTTAATAACAATAATAATACATTAAAAAATATTGTATTAAAACCATAATTTTAGTTTATATATGAAAATAATTTATATATGTAAATAGTTATTTAATTCCATGACAAACTGAAAGTGTCACTATTATTTTATAGCAAACAATACTCAAGAATCTTTCATAATCATAAGCTATGTTTGTTATTTTTATTATGATATATTACAGTACAACTAGAAGCTGCTTGCCAACCAAACTTTCAAAGTGAATTCTTCCCTAAACTTCGCTGTCCAAGTACGCGTGTTCACGCGCTTCGCACAAGCTTAAGTCACACGAGCTACAACCACGGAAACAATCGTTAAAAAAAGTGACACAGAAGCTGAAATCCGTGTGTCACTTGCGGCTCCTAAATAAATTCCGGAGCAGAAACAGCGGCTTCCCTGCATACCAAACAGGAAAAAAAGAGATAAGCCACCGGAGTTGGCGACAGGACTGCCAAGTTAAAAGTCACGAAATCGCCAAACTGAAACCAAAAACAGAAGAAAATAATCAAATCACAGAGCAGTATTCAAATTAATCCACATCTATCTGACTTAAATAACATAAAGTATAATCATATTTGAATAGAAATACGATACACTAAAATAAGTATTTAATATCTGTGATATAATTACTTATTTTATTACTGCGTCGTCAATTTCACGCCAAATTTGGCATTGTTCTTTGTAAAAAAATCGCCAACTTTTGACAGCAGTCTTAAGGAAAATGGTAGTTATTATATATGTTCCTGACAGAAGGGGGATTTGGCATTGTATTTCAGGATCAAAACGTCACAACTTTGGAAAAAGGAGAGTGAAAATGACTTTGGGGAGATTTTTTTTTCACTCAAAAGTTTTATATCCTTTAAGTTTTCAATCCTGATTGAGGAATCTGGATTGATTCACGGAATGTTATCCTCATGTTATTAAGGATAAGAAAAACCCACTACTGTTGCCAGTGGTTACTATAAATGGTAGCATTAAGTTTATATGGTATCAATGAGAGTTTGGTTTTGGTTTGGTTAATGTTATAATGGACTTATTATTGTTGAACTACAGTAAAATAATACTATTGATAATTTGAGTACATAATACTATTAATGACAGTAATGATTTTATTTGTTGTAAGTCTCGCACACACACAAATGGAAAAATATTGTAGATAGATAATATTATCAAAGGGTGTATTATTTTTAATGAATGGGAGTTTTATAAATGCAACAAAACTAATCAATGGGAGCTTTTTACGGGCAACAGCGGTATCAATGAAAATATTGTTGTTGATTTTATGTTATCAATGGAACTATTGTTGTTGATTTTATGTTATCGATGAAAATATTGTTGTTGATTTTAAGTTATCGATGAAAATATTGTTGTTGATTTTATGTTACCAATGAAGCTATTGTTGTTGATTTTATATTATCAATGAAACTATTGTTGTTGATTGTATGTTATCAATGAAAATAGTGTTGTTGATTTTATGTTATCAATGAAAATAGTGTTGTTGATTGTATATTATCAAGGAAAATAGTGTTGTTGATTTTATGTTATCAATGAAAGAACTGCTGTTGATTTTTTTTGTGTTTTTAATTGGAATATTTTGATTAATTAATGGCACTATTATTTATAAGGAATAATATTTTCATCAATATTGGAACTTTGGATGACCATTAATTTTACGAACGAAAAATAGTGGTATGGGAGGGAAAGGATATTAGTAATGAAAATATTCAACATGTTGTGCAAATTATAGTTTTATTATTTAAATATAAATATTAATATTTCAAGGAGAGTGTTATAGAAGATTTTTTTTTTATTATTTTGTTTTGTTAAAAGCTTTCACCAAAAGGACGCGGCGATATAAATAAGCAGTACTATCGAAAATGATTACTATTATTAATATCACTCCATTATCATCAGATATAATATTAAGTAGTAAATATCAATTTTACGCAACTTAGACGTAACGAACTTTAACACATGAGGCGTCAAAAGAAAGAGAATTTCTTTGGACCAGTGACAAATCGTACTTTCATCCCATAAATTTAATTTTTTTTTAAAGTGCGTTTAAAATAATTCAATTTAACGGTTTATTTTAAACAAGCCGTTTATTATGCTGCCATCTAAGAACATGGTTCATGCGATAATTATCTTAAGGGAATGTTAGTATATATTATTTTTGTACGAAAGATCCAATTTACGGCCCTTAGACGAAACGGATCTTAACACATGAGGAATCAAAAGAAAAAGAATTTCATGGACCAATGATTATTATATTTTCATTACATAAATTCCAACTGTTTTTTTAATAAGTTTAAAATAATTCTTTTTAATGTTTTTTTTAAATAAGCCGTTGATCATGCTGCCCTCTGTGAACAGACAGTTAAACTTTTTTGATTTTTTTACCATAAAATATTTGCCTATATCTTTCACCTGAATAGGTGTTTGGGGTGGGTTAAATATCGCAAGGCCTTACTAGTTAGTATAACTGTAAGTAGTTGTTTACTTATTTTCTTTAATGTCAGAGTACTAATAGTATATTTAATTATAATCACATAATTTCTCTACAAACTTTTAAACTTTGAAAAATTCATTAACAAAGTAAATGTAGAAGAATCATTTTTAATTCTAAAAAGTTATTAAATCTAAATTCTTTGCGATATACTGTCATGTTTTATTTTCAACTCAATATATTTCAGTATTATAATCTTTTAAATTGCACTTTTGAAATTCCCCCATACCAAAATTAAGTATTCGAATCGTAATTTCCAATTCAAATATTTCTTCAGAAATCTAATTACAAACTTAAATCTGTCAATTCAAATTTCAAACTTAAATATTTATGCCTCCTACACACATAACAGAGAATTTAAAACTTGTCATTGTTTCCTGAACGACTCTACAAAAAAGGAAAAAAAATTCATAATCTTCTCAATGTTCGAAAAGTGCAAAAGTTATACATTTTCTATCGCAAAAACTTTTTTTTTAAGTTCGTAACTCAAGACAAACAGAGCATTTTCAGAAAATAATACCTTTTCAGACAAGAAAAGTTTTCTTCTTTTTAAAAATCAATAAAAGTAATCTTTATCTAATATTTTTGCTCTCCTAGGACAATCTAAACTAGATTATAAATTTTGAGTATTCTTTTTTCCCCCTTGCGCAAACGAACACGCTCAAAAGTCGTCTGCAGAAGAAAAATTACATTAGGCGATTTATGAATATTTTAGCGGCTGCTTTAAGACTTATGGCAACGCATGTTCAACAATAAATATTTCCTCCTATTTTGTGTATTGTCATTTCTCATTATGGAACTTTCATCCCTGAAAAAGTTGTTCTTTTTTTTTCTGTTCTTGTTTCACCTGCAACTTCAATTACGCTTCTTCCCTTTGAATATTAGAATTCAAAGTGAGTTTTGTTTGCCCAATTATAACTTTTCTTAAACAAAAAGAACAAGCTTTAAAAAAAAACTTTGTTCGGCATTAATTTGGGGGAAATAAGAACGTCTGCAATGTGTTTCTCAAAACAAAAAGTTGTCATTAAAACTCGAGTCATTGAAGGCTGTTTTCGGGAAATGAAGAGTCTAATTTCTTTTTAAAAGATGAAGAGTTTTCTCCAATAAGGCTCCTAAATTTTTAATTTATTCTCTGTTCTCTTAAATGGGCAAATTATGGTGCAAAAAAATTATTCCTTTCTTAAGATGTATATCTTCAAAACCATGTCAAAGTTAAGAGATGAGTTTATTTTAAATTATGGCTGTAGCTGATGAGTCATTTTTTGTAATGGCTTCTGTTTCTGAAAACGCGACAATTGCGAAGTTAAGTGACATTTTAGTTGATGGAGATTATATATAAAGGAAGTACGCGTAAAACCTTTTAAATATGTTTCTAACTTATTTATTTATTGACTTTAAAATATAATTGGAAATATAATACACATTTAAGTTTTAATTGCTAACGTTTTGACTTAAATGTATTTCGAAACATATTTCATCGTTAATGTAATTAAGATTGAATTAGTTAATTCTTTTATTTAATTTTCAGAAGTTTAATTCGGATATATTGAATTATATTATAGTTATTAATACGGTTTTTTTTTGTAAAAAGTAAAGAAACGTCGGAAAAATGTGTGCTTATTTCGGAAATATTTTTAAGTTATTTAATAATTTTCCAAACTTTAAAGTGCCGAAACGTGCCAAGTTATTAATTGCTTTTCGAGCGAAAAAAGACTGACGACTCTGAAGACCTTAAGGCTAGATTATAAAGGAGGGGGAGGAAAGGGGAGAGGGAGGGGCCTGCAGCCCAAATATTTGTCGTATGAAATTACTAAATATATTCATGCTATTTCTGTTCCTTGATACAATGTATTGTCCATTGTATTAAACGCATTTAAAAAAAACGCTAATATTTAATAGATTATTGATGTACTAGACGTAAGACACCTCGGTGATTAGTGAAATTCCCTTTCTTTTGATAACTGACTTGTTAAGATTTGTTGCGTGTAAGAGCCTTAGAAGGGATCAATACCATAAAAATAATATATATGATTATATAATGGAATATGTCAAGGAATTTCAAAATTGGATGCAATGGCAATACTAATGATTACAGGACGTATACATTGATTGTCATTGGATTAATCATACACTGTAAAAAAAAGGTACTTAAAAATGAGTACCTGAACCTATTTGGTTTTTTTAGTACAATTTCATCGTAAATGTGCGATGACGTACTCAAATTTAAGTAATCGTACTTTCTCAAAAGTGAGCAGTGTGATTTAATATTGCTAATCACAGCTTCTGTTCGAGCTATCTTAACAAAGCGACCTGACAAACATAAAATAGTTGTTCAGGAGATCGTTTTCCACATTATTTGATGTCGATGCTTAAATGGAAACTGAGGTATTACAGTTGAATTAATTATCTTACTTCCCATTATTTTAGCACACCATTTTATTGTTTCTTCAGTTTATAACTTATTCACATCACCCTAATAGTACAACGGATAAGACACTGGGCTGCGGTGCCTAAGGATATGGGTTCGGTTCCCGGTAAGTCTTGGTTGTAATTGTCGATGTTTATTGAAACTCCTTTATGAAGGCAGCCTACGTCTCTTTTTATTCATTGTACTCATTTTTGAGTGCATGTCTTTCTCAAAGATGAAACTTATGTATTCGGAGCTATGATAAGCAACAAATGTAATCAAAAACGAGTACAGTATTTTTGAGTAATAGTCTTAGCAGTGCTGAAACATACACTTTTTTATGAATTTGTGTATTTCCTTGATTTATTTTAATCGCCACACTATTCAGTCTCCTCTGACATAAAAAACACTGATTCAGCAAACTGTCCTCCCCTGAGCTGCCATTCGATAAAAAAAAGACCCCAAAGCCTCCATGCATCCTTCCCAATGTGTCCCTTCGGACCACCCATCAGATCGGGGGGACATTCAGGAGGGCCCCTGTCAAATCCCCTTAAACCTCCCCGAGGGCATATCCCTGCCATCTAAAGCCGAGAGGGGGCTTAAAGAAAAGGGTGAAGGATTAAAAAATAGGGGCAGCCTGCTTCTTCGCATGGTTCAGGCTTCGTATGGCCTTTTGTGGGTCAGTTACAAAAGGTCAGCTGACGAGTCAGGGGAGTTAACTCCTAGTTGAGTAGCCTAGATGAAAAACAGACTACATAAAAAAAAATTAAAAAACAGTTTTGGGGACAATTAGATACTTTATCTCTACATTGTAAAAAGTAAGTACTCTAAAATAAGTAAAATGCACTCATGTTTGAGTATATTCGATGATTATCATAGCTCCGAATACAAAAATTTAAATTTTAAAAAAAAGTATGCACTCAAAATCAAGAACAGTGGGTAAAAATAAATAAAAAGAGCCTATGCTAGCCTACATAGGCTGCCTTTATTAATCACTTTAATAATTAAGTTGTAATAGCCCAGTTTTCATTAAGCAATTGACATGTAATAATATGGAAAATCATCTCCTGAACACCTATTTTAAGATTGTCAGGACACTTTGTGAAGATGGCTTGAACAGAAACCGATATTAGCAAAATTAAATCACATTGCTCATTTTGAGAAAGTACGTTTGCTTAAATTCGAGTATGTCATTGCTCATTTACGATGCCATTGTATTCAAAGAAAAATAAGTAGGTTCAGGTACTTATTTGTAAGTAAATTTTTTTTTTACTATGTAGGACTGCATTTTTCACATTAGTTGAATATTAATTCAAATCCATACTTTTAAAAATAAATTGTTTTTAAAAAAAATAAAACAAAATGTCAACAACAAAAAATAGAAATTTTAACACTCCTACAGAGAAAATAAGTTTACAATTTCGTTTATTTGATGGATGCTCGGTGGGTTAAACGGAGTATGTCGCAAAATCGACAGGTGTTTTTGCGAGCACGTAAATATTTAATATTTTTGTAGCGGTATACGTGAGGTCAATAACGATACCGTTAAAATAGCATTATTAGTTACAAAGTTATGGGCAAATTATAATTTCATGATTTCGTTACGATCCACTTCGCATATGTTAATCCTGAACCGATATGTTAATCCCATATCCATATATTAATCCATATGTTATATATCCATATGTTAATCCTGAACCGATTTGAAAGACGTTACACCCCAAACCCAGCTCAATGTCTATAATTCGCAAACTTGTACGCAAACTGAACCTCCCATGACTGGTTTTCAAATAACGGTTAACAGCACGATTTCTAATCCGTCATTAAAAACCTCAGACATGGGATTTTTAATGTTAAAATGTGTCGCCGTTTTGGCGCCATAAATTTTAAAATCGAATAAAATGTTCTAAAATAATATAAATAATAGTTATATTCATGTAAATATAGTTTTGGTTTACGAGTTATTCCCTCCTATAATCTTTAAAATGGTTGAAACCAACCCATAAACACTTTAAAGGTCTTAAAAGAGTTCTAGAGATTACTAATCACTCCGTTCAAAATGCTAACCGCCAGACAAATTACGCGAAGGCCAATTTGTATATAAGTCAGTGTCTATCACCATGTCAGACACTCCAATATCCCTCACCGAAAGATAAACCAGACATGAAAAGAGCAAACATCCCCCCTCTCCCCCACAGCAAACCCCAATTCCAAGACGAAAAAAACCTAATACCAGATTAAGACCTCCACGGCAGAAAATCTGACAAAACCCACTCGGCCAGAAGAGGACTTTCCAAGAAAGCACACTCAACGGTGAAGTAGCACATTGGGCAGTTTCAATGGCCCGTCCCTTCGACTTGAATGTAGATCGTGCACAGATGGTGTACACAAAGATTGAGACGCCACAAAAGGGCGAATAACATTCGGCCACTCATGCCTGAGTGTGGAATTTTGCGAGTTTGTGACACTTTCTTTCGGGGGGTTTTGATGACAAACCGCCCCTGGAAAGTCCTCCATTCAGTCTCGCAAGGAAACTTAACATCCCTTTTTGGCTTTGCTTCGGTTAATCCCTTTGAGGTTGTAAAAAAAATTCACCGCCAAAAAAAATTCGAATTTTGCCAAATTCTAAGCACTGAATTTAAAATCTCTAAAACTACCTATGGGCCTCCGGTTGCTCAGTGGATAAAGGCGTTCAGCTAGTAATCAGAGGATTGATGGTTCGAACCCGTGCGATGGACTTGACAAAGAAAAGTATAGAAGTAATGATCTTACGATCGGAGGGTGGCCAGCATTGCTACAAAAATGCCAGAGAGTCGTCCAGAACATCCAACATATTATACTGGAGTGTATACGGGACTGGTGCATGATAAATCTGATCAGGGTCCAATGTGCTGACACCTATTGAAGGCGTGTGTGCCAGCTGAAGTGTTGTACTCGTCTTCTGGCCATGGTTCAAAATGGTTCATGGTACGAGGCATCTTTCCCGGGTCTTTCCTTCGATATAGGTTCCAAACAGTCGCCAATAGCTCACAGTGCAGCTCTAGTGCGACGTTAATTAACCAAACCAAACCAAACTAAAACTATCTAATATCTGAATTTTTTTTATTAAGCCTCTCAAATCTGTAAGTTTGCTTCTTCTATATGAAATGTTTAATATATATTTCAAATACTTTCCTTATTTTAAATAAAAAGCTTTTTATTTTTTAAGGCGAGAAGGATGTCAAAAATTTCCCCATTTCCCCCTAACCATATATTTGAAAATAAATTAAAGACATTATTTGTAGTAAACACAACTTTTCAGTATCGATAATTATTTCTCAACTCAGAAAAACGACAAAAACTAATTTCCGTAAACTCACCAGGTTGGTGATACTCGCCAAAGTTGGCAAGACTGCAGTCAAGGGTTGTGCCCTAATCCGCCGGAAAATCCTTCAATTATTCGGAGTAAGTGGTGTATAAAGTGGGGTTCTTTGTATACTTTTATGTGTTGTACCAAGTCAAAACAGACGCAGGTGTCACTTGAAGTCTTACCCACAGCAACTTACCTCAGAAGTGACGAGACCACCCTCAAGTGCTGCTTTACACGATCGTTTATTTGAACAGGCTTTCTGATCGAGATGTAATTTGTTCGCTGCCTACTGGTACAATCCCGACCACTGATCTCTAACTGTAATTTCTGGATAGGGCAAGACATTTTGTTGACTTGAAGCCGATATAGAGGCAGCCATGATGTGCCCCACTATCTTTGCTACCGCAATATTTCGTATATTTTTAATCTTAAAATGAGCCGACGTGTATTGCTTTTGGCTGAGTTTTTTTCTATTTTCTTTTTAAACCCATTTTAAATGCAATCTGCTATTAAAATAGAAAGTCATTTGTAAGTCAAAGTCGAAGTAGATAAAAAACAAGAGCAAAAACTATTTGTTTGGTAATATAAAAATTTATTCTATAAGAAGAAAATATAATATTTATATATATTTAATATTTCTACAATGTTATGGTAATAAAAAGCACCACAAAATCACTTTTAAAAAATATTGGGACACAGCAGGGCTGCTTTCAATTGGCTTCAACGCGCCCGTGGAGGAAACAAGGTTTGAGCCTTCCAGCACTTACAGTTAGAGTTCTGTGTGATCGACACCTCTCATACCAAAGATAACGTGTTCGAATCCAGGAACAGCCGAATCTGTGTTGTATTTTCACAATTTGCATTTAATTTTCGCAACTAGCGCTTTAATAATAAGTTGTTATAAAAACTAAATTTACATTTAATTTTCTATGGGCGGGAGGAATATACTCCATCTACCTGAAATACCTGTTCTTCGCATGGGTTATAATTTAAAGAAAAATCAATACATTGTAGCGATGTGAGACTGCAACCCTGAGTGTGGACCTGCAACTGTCCAGCAAAGGAATCACCCATATATTCCACTGAACTCTATCTGTAACTTCTGGAACGATTATAACTAGTTTCATCTATGGACGCGGTTGAAGCCATACTGTAATCACCCATACACTGTAAAAAAAAATCCAGTAAAATTACGGGTTTTTGCCCGTCAGCAAAAGTTCCGGGCAAAAACCCGTAAAATAATGTTTTGCCCGTAGCCCGTAAAATTCTTGCCCGTCAACTCCACCCCAACTAATTTTTTAAAAGTGCTTTTGCAGGGTTTTTTCTTCTCCTCAAATCGTTATAGAAATGTAAAATATATTTAGATATTATATTTTCTACATTTCTAATGAATTTCGCCAAAAATTTAGTTTTTTTTATTGCTTCTTACCTTCTTATTATTGGTTAAAAGGGATTTCAAAGAATGAGTATTCAAAATTGGTTTCAATGAAATTTTTTTTTAAAAAAAAAGAGCTAGAAGCACTGCATTTCGGTATATTTTTGCATGAACAATATACGAAATATAGAGGTAAAAATGGAAGTAGGGTTCTATTTTAAACAAAATAATTCAGGAATGTCAATACTACAAAAGTTAATATTTCTCAATAGCATTGAAATACCGAGATTATGAAGAAACTAAAAAAAAAAATTAAAAGTTTAAGTGTTTTGAAAGTTCAATTCTACTAGCAGGGGTAGCCAATCAAATTCATTCTAGTTTAATAAAATTCAACTACATCCTAAGGAAGAATATTGCCCAATTTCAGTTTCCTGAAAACATCATAAATTGGATAATTATGATTTTTTAATTGTTTACATCGTTTAGAAATTCAGATTTTTCTTCAGTTTGTTGAGCGTAATTCTGCCAAATTTCGTCGCTCTTGCTGTACGAAATCACCTATGTTACCAATGTAAAGGGGGCCAAGGCAGGGTTATTAATAGAACGTACAACGGACTCACTTTTGCAATGGTATAGACATTTTTCTTCCTTTTGGAAAGACGACCAGTACTGTCACCAGAAAATTATATAAGTTTCAGTAAAAACAGTTAAAAAATTCCAACTTTAAAAAAATTTATGAGAATTTGAAAAATTCAAAACTACCTAACAAACTTTAACTAAGCTTTCGAAATACATTTTCTGTACATCAGCACTGGTGGTTTCGTCAGCTTCTCTTTTTAATTCGCGATTCTAAGTTCAAATAAATACAAATAAGACGTCCTGCCGGCAGGACGTAGTAATTGGTGGCCATGTATATAAAGGCTTCTTGGAAGATCGTTCTAGCCGGACTTTGGCCTTTATGTTATATCCTTAAACGATATTGTACACATGATGATAGTTGAGGATCGAGCAACCTTTAACTTACGACAAAAACTGAATGAGTGAGAAAATTAATCATTAATTCAAAATAAAATTGCTACATTAGCCAATTATAAACTTTAGAAGCTTAGTACTATTGAAACGTTTGATATTTAGATATCTTTCTCTGAGAAATGAACCTTCAGAATTAATGATACCTTCAACTTTCTCTTGTTATTTACAATAATGATTCATCAAGGCTCTCAGAAAATGCGGTTCGACTTGCAAAGTTATGGCTCGCTTTACCATAAACTTCGATTTCTGTGCGGATAGTATTTATTGTTTACTTTTAACGAAGACAATTGCAACTTTTTTTCAAGAGAACAATGGGTGATTCAAAGAAATCTTAAGATTGATTGGATGATTATCTTGTGATTTGTTGACAGATTATCGGAGATTGAAATTTGGTTTATTTTTTTTTCAAATGCTTGTTGAACATTTTTTGTTTACAATTTTTTGTTGTTGTTCGTTTGACATAAATTAGTAAATACTTTCAACATCTAGAACACTCTCAGTTGCGAATGGACACTTGTAAATTGCACAAAAATATCTAATTAATGTGATTTATTGGTTTTTGGATTTTTCACATTTTAATTTCACGACCAAGCTGCATTGCAATTGAACAGGAGAGTGGAAGACGAGGTTAACTTTTTTTTAATCTAATTTTGATGTAGATGAAAGCTTTAAAGACATATACGTCTTCCCTCAAAATTGTATAGCTCTGCTTCATTTATTTAGGGTGACACAGAGCAGTAAAAAGTACACTTTTCACTTATAATGGTTCGATTTCAGGAAGCGAACCTAAATGCCAAATGTGTGAAAACTCGACAATTTTGTTAACCTACTACCACTAATCCCGCTCCCGGTCTTCGAGCATGAATGGTCTGTAGTAGAAAGAATATGACGTCATAAACGTGAATCCCACATCTCAGAGCGGAAGGCCCATATCACGTGCCCCCTTTTCAAAATTATGAATTCAAAAATACTCGCGATTGGCTGATGAATTGGGAAATGTGAAACAGTGAAAATTTATGAATGGAATGACGTAAGTAACCACGTGTCTAGGGCCATACATGTTGGCTTCACTTTGATGGTAGCGAGTGTGTTGTCATGACTTCTCTACTACAAAGGATTCATGCTTGAAGCTCCCGGTCGATGAATAGGAAAACATTTCGTGCCAATATTTTCCTTGGCGACCGATAGTGGATGCTCAACGAAAAGCGGCTCTTTTCTTCAAGATTGTGGTCAGTGAAAAAGTTTTTCATCTTGGAAAGTGACTTTTGTGGGTTTGCCCCTTCTTGCCCATTCTGAAGTGGTAGTGTACATATACCAATTCAACAACAGATTTGATCCTAATGATTACACGAGTATATTATTTTGCGAACTTTAAGCCCAGTGCATACGTAAAGCTTATTTAGTAAGGCCCATTCTATACGAGCGGGAAAAACGCACGGGAGCTTCTCGGTGATTGGAGAATTCATACCACGTGGTACGAATTGTGGAATTACCGAGAAGCTCACGCGCGTTTTACTCGTTCGCGTAGAATGGGCCTAAGAGTCGTGTATTGCCACAGAAGAAACATAATATGTTTATACCAGACGTAATATTTTCTCAAAAGAAGATAATCGTCCTGGCATCATGCGGCCCTCTTTTCGGTCCATGTAATTATGTATTTAAAGCGGAGGGGGAGGGTAATGGAGCTAAAGCCTAAAACGGAAAAATAAAAGAGCGGATAATTGTGTTTAAATAGTACTAATTAGAAAAATTACAATATATATATATATATATATATATTGAATTATCAAAATTTATTTATAGTGAGAGTATTCTTACTTTGTTTTAATTAGTTTGAAAAGAAAATTCAAATTAAAAGGAACGAATTTATATATCTTTCATAAAAATTGGTTTAATACAATCCAAATTCGAACCATACACTCTTTGACAATTACTACTTTCTTTAAAAATAGAGTAGAAAAGAAAAGTAGAGTCATGATGCTTCATCTACTAGGTCGGCCATTAATCCACCTCCCCCTTTGACCTTTGTAGCGTATGTGGAAAGGAGGGGGGGGGGAAAGGAAATAAGTCACATTTCAGCAGCACATGTGCCTTTTTAACCACTGTAGTTTCAGATCTGATCGACGAATCGATCATAGCGAGTGCGTGCTTAGAGTGAAGAAAAAGGCTAATTTTACAATTCCATTTGACTAGTTGACAGTTTAAACTATTTGTGAGAAAACTGTAGAACTAAAAATGAAGGTTTTTCGAATTTTTCACTATGCAGCCAAAATTAAACACTAAAGATCACCTGCGTCATAAGAAACTTACACAAGTTGAAAGAGAAGTTCAAAACAAACAAAATGACACTAGAAGTCTAAATTTATGATAAGTGTGAAGAGATCTAGAGCTTACCGACGACGCAAGAAGGAGCAAGCAAACGCACAAATCATTCAAGAACAAAACATTACACCTACCATTTTTTTTTAAAGTTATGAACAATCATGTCATGCAGTAACCAACAGCAACTTAACTAACCCTCAAGCCATTTCGACCAGATTTCTCATTAAACTATTCAAAAAGCCAAACCGACCCATTTCCAACCCGAAAACGAAAACGAAACTTCACGCGAAGAAATCGAAAATCCACATCCCATTCCAAGAGGAAATGAAACGGGCACCGGTCAAGGGGAAAAAAAATAGGCGAATTCCCTTTCCCCCTAGTTCATTTGCATACGCATGACACTCCTGTCGCTACTTCCTCGCAGCAGGAAAAAAAGGCCATAAAAATCCCTCGCGCACACAACATGACACGCCGGGTTTTTCTTTCTGAGTGACTGGCGATTATTCATCGGCAGAGGTCGCCAAGTGGCCTTTTTAATGTTTTCTTTTGTGGGCATTTCATGTGGCCAAACGGGGCTGCCAACACTGGGAATAAGGAATTCGCCAATGGGGAACAGGAATCGCCAATTAATGAAGTGGACATAAATACAAATACTGATGACCAACTACAGGTTCTAAGTCCAGCAAGGTTCTTTTCATTTAGCGTCCCCCGTGCCGATCCAGGTGTGTTTTAAAACTAGCTACTGCTGACGAATTAACCTCCAGGAAAACTATTCCTTTCATCTATTACTCTACTCTATTATAAAAATTATGCTTTTTAATTGAATTAACCTGCAAATTTGGCCAGGAAATTTTTGAATATTTTAAAAGTATCTCCCTTTCGGCCACAAACAAGTCGTGTAAAAGTACGGAGATTAGGATAAATCGGCATCATTCAATCGTGACTCTAAAGCCCCGTTTACACGTCCTTAAAAAGCCGAGGTAAACCCGGCAATCAAGGGCGGATCCAGAGATTATTTTTATGGGGGGTAATACAGTATATTGTTATCAGGAAAACCAAATTTGACCCCCTTAGTTTGAAATTTTTCATTGCTAAGGTGACTTTTGAAAATATAATCTTAGATGTTAGGGGGGGGGGGGGTAATTTCCCCTTTACCCCCCACCTGGATCCGCGCTTGCCGGCAATTTTCCGAAATCTTCCACTCTTGGGGGAAAATGCTGGTGTAAAGTTGAACCTGCTCTTGACTAAGAGTAAAAGCCACGGAGGTAAAAGCAGATTAACTCCCATGATTCTTTGCGTGTTATTTACTTATTTTAAAATGGCTTCTCTTCTAACAAGTGGTGTGATGAGGAAGTAAAAAATTTACTAGTAGTTTTTATGGAGCATTTTCATCATTTTGACGGTACGTTCCTTGATGCTGACATTTATAAAGAAATCGCAAAACAGTCGATTCAAAGACTGTCCTGCAGGTGCAAACAGACGCAATCCGTTTGCCGCTCTGATTAGGAAGTAACGTCACTTCCTAAATACCTGAAATATATCAAGTACCGTGTAAACGGGTGAAAAGTTTTCCCTTAATTCCCGGTTCAATACTTCGAGCATGGATCCTCCATGGTAGAGAAAACATAAGGTTATAATCTCGCTAACATCAAAGTGAGGCCGACATGTACGGCCTCAGACACGTGGTTTTTCTACGTCATCCATTCAGAATTTTTTTCTAGTTCAATCATAACAATATCCTGTACTTCATAAATTGACAGATTTTCTATTATTTTCAAATCACAAGTCAGTCGCGAACGTTTTTTCATTCATAAATTTTGAAATGAAGTCACGTGTCTGGTGCCATTCGGTCTGAGATGTTGGTTTCACGATTATGACGTTATATTCGCTCTACTACAGTCCATTCATGCTCCAAGGTTCAATACCGGTTCGTTTTGTTGGACGTGTAAACGGGGCTTAATTTACGAATAAGGAATAACCCGTGTGAGATCTCCAAATGGGGCAATTTCTCGCCAAACCCTTGCAACCCTGCCCCCGGCAAGCGGTCGGATACCTTGTTTTCATTTGTTTCGAGATAGACACGCGACGACGTCACACGAGGCGTGTGTGACGTGTGCGTGTCACGCAGGGGGGGTCACACGCGAAACGTCCCCTCATCACGATATCCGCCATAAAACACCAGGGTGCGCTAACGACCGACCCCACACAAGTGAAAGTAGAAACCGACCACGCAGATGGATGGGCCGTCGAGGAAAGTTCGTTAGCGTGTGAATGCGTAATTTCTGTTGGCGGGGTTTACGAAACGGACGCCTAAAAATTTCGAGTATTGCCTTTTACAGTCTCGTAAAGAAAGAAAGAATGACCTAGAAATGATGGATATAATCAAGTGTTCTTGTCCTTATCATACAAAATATGTAAATTAGATATACTTATACAACGTTAAAAACTGGTACTCAAAATAAGTAAAATGTACTCATTTTTGAGTACATTCGATGCTTATCATATCTTCGAATATATAACTTTCAGTTTTAAAAAAGACATGTACTCAAAAATGAATAAAAAGAGCAGTTGCCTGCCTACATAGGCCGTCTTCATAGCCTCGCAGCCCAGTGCTATATCCGTTGTACTACCAATGTGACGTGAAGAAATTATAAACAAAAAATCAATAAAAAGGTGTGCCAAAAGAATGCGAAGTAAGATAATTCAGTTGTAATAACTCAGTTTCCATTTAAGCATCAATTGACATCTAATAATATGGAAAACCATCTTCTGGACAACTATTTTAAGTGTGTCATTTCGCTTTGTTAAAATGGCTTGAACAGAAGCTGCGATGAGCAATATTAAGTCATACAGCTCATTTTTGAGAAAGTTTTATTGCTTAAATTTGAGTACGTCGTCGCTCATTTACGATACAATTGTACTCAAAGAAAAAAGAGTAGGTCCAAGTACTCATTTTTAAGTATCTTTTTTTTTTACAGTGCACATATAAAGTTTCGAGATAAGACCTTTTAAAGTTTGCAACTCTGTAATGGCCTTCATTTCATTATAAGGCAACCTCTCAACCAAATGACAGAAGTAGCTGTCTAGCTAAATAGTTCATTTTACGATTTTTTTTCCTTTGGTCTTTCGTTACTTGGCACACAACATGTCCAACTGCTTAAAATCATATTCTGTTCAATCAGCCAAATAAATCTACAAATATATAAACTCGATAAAAACGTTATTCTTTCAAAAAGACTATTTCAAAAACATATCAATGTTTTCCCCATTCCACACTACCCCATCGGCAGTCAACAAATACGTTCAAACATTAATAGATGCAATAAAGTAAAAATTTAAATGAAAACGTCCACTTCAAAGCTACTTTACTTGAGGTGCTGTATAATTACTTCAAAACCAACATCACCGCTTAAAGCTCACTCCATTAGGTATTAGCATAATAGATCCCAATCCTCAGGTAAACTTTTTTTTTTTATCTCGCCAAACCAACCTACCTTTTTTATACACAGCACAACCACCAGTTCGGTAGCTGCTCAACATCAATCTCAATGTCGCCGAAATCAGAAATCTCAATTGCAACTTGAAATATTTGAAATTACAACTGGAAGAATTATTCAGTGGCCGCGATTCCGATCTAAATAATAATGTCCTATTCATGTGTGTTGAAGAGTGGAACGGCCTCCCCATGCCTAATCGGAGGGTTCGAGTCTGCGATGTTGTCATTAACCAGATTAGTCGACTTAATCAGCAACAAATATGCCAACAAACATCAAATAACTCAAGTGGCCATCGGTGGTTAAAGAACTTATTTACTTTTAAATATCTCCTTTTAATATTTTTTTTCTTCTCTTTATCTAGTTGGTAAGGTTTAATAAACTTTAAGATTTATCTGCAAATTTAAATTGGAATGATATATGTGTTAATGTTGAACTCTTTGATCCTGCTTTCCATCTAAATTATCATAATCTGGGGAGTATAAACAACATTATTTTTCTTTTGATGAGAGGGTCGTCGTTTGCTGGGGCTGTTTTGGATTAATAATTTTAACTTAATTTATCTCAAAACTGATTTTTATAAAAATCAGTTCTTAATTTTCTCAAATTACAATGGGGGAGTTTCATGCCAAGAAGAAGAAGACCGCTGTTCCAACGGAACATGGAGACGTATTCTAGACGCCGAAAAAGTTCCGTAGAATTAGTATGGAAGTACAGCTGCTGCAATATACTTTTTAAGATTTTTCTTTTTAAAATACTAACATGGTGATTTCGTGTAGTGCATTCGGTTGCCCTAACACTGTTTCGAAAGCGGATTGTATTGCAAGAAGAGTTTCTTTTCACAGTTTTCCTCATTCTGATTCTAATCTGATGAAAGCATGGGTAGCTAGGATAAAACGAGAAAACTTCGTTCCTACGAAATATTCAAAGTTGTGCTCCGATCATTTTGATCCAAAATGTTTTTTTCAAACAGGAGGAAATATCAAACGATATATAGAAAAAGACAATTTCACTTAGTCTTTCTGCATATGAATAACATGTAATAAGCCGAAATTTACTAACAAAGGGTCTTTTACTTAAAATTTGCATTGTTAAAAATAAACAATGAAAATACACAGCTAAATTATCTCGTTAAAATACAATACAAAGTTGAGTGGAATAAGCGAGCGAGCGGAGCTACCAAACCACAGGCTTGTCTGCTAAAAAGAAGAAATCGAAACTACAAGTAGGGAATTCATGTTAGTACGTCACGTGAAACTCCCGCATTATAGTTCGAAGTCGTTGTCTGCCACCTGTTAACAAATATAAATAGTAAAAAGCAATTGTACCAACTACAATCTCTATGCCCATCAAATTTAGTCCTGTCAATCCATCCTCCTCACGATTCCCCAATGCCGATCCAATTGCTTTTTAAAACTACCCACTCCTGAAGAATTAACACCATACTCAGGCGAACTAACCCTATTAAAACAATAATGCTTTCTAATGTCCCGATTAAGCTGTGATTTGTATCATTTGAATCCATGACCTATATTGACATTGGTAATATTAAATTACAATACCACCATATCACCCAAATTGATAAATTTGAATAACTAAATAAGGTCTCCTCTAATCCTTCTCTCCTCGGGTATATACATATGAGTTCTAAGCCTATATCCATTCCCGAAGAATTCGAATCATTTTTGTAGCTGTATGTTGAACCCGTTCTTACAAATCAATATCCTTTTTTTAAGATAAAGTGACTTGCATTGTACAGCATATTCAAGATGAGGCCTAACCAAACTCCTATACAGTGGTAAAATTACCACCTTGGATTTAGATGATAATTTTTTTTAATAAATCCCAACATTCTATTATCCCTTTTAACAACATTCTATTATCCCTTTTACTGACTGTCCTACATTTTTTTATACTCTAGGCAAAGACATATATTTTTATCTTATAACTTTATAACATTAAAAATGTCTAGGTTTTGTTTTTTATTTGACGAAAGAACCAAATCTAAAAAGAAATATATGTAACGTGCAGAGCTCTCCTCAACCAGAGGCCTAGTAGTAATTCCGGCACTAAACGAGCAACCCTGCCACCTCAAGCAACCTTGTTTCCGAAGCTAAAGCCCGAGTGTTCGCTCGGACATCCTCCGAGCGTGACCGACGACGAGGTGGTCCGCTGACCACTCGCAATTTCACAGTTGTCAGCTTTCGTAAATATTGCTGTCAAGTTCTTTCTTTGAACGCGCAAATAAACCGAAAGTTCGAAACACACACACACACAAACTTACACCAACCCCTGCGACACCCGCGCCTTGCCGCTGGCCGTGATCGGGAAAACACTCTCATTTGTTTTAATTTCTCGGTTCGGTTCCCGGTGTAATTGCAGATTTTCGAAACGAACGAGGATTTATAAAAATAGTTGGAGCTCCCGAAATGGGTTTGTCCTGGAAGCATCTTCACTTTTACACCGATTTGTGTTTATTGCAAGGAGAAACCTATTAAAAATGCTCAATCGCTTTGATAACTGTAGTTGTAGAGACTAGCAAAATGATTTAGATATTGGCAAAACCGTATTGTTAAAAATTGAAAATTTGGAATTTAATTCAAACGCTTTATTTTAAAAAAATGCTAAAACTATATATAGTATTTGAAATTTGAAGCAATTTCTTCAAATAGATATGAAATTATACCATTTTAATCCTTTGCACTCCAAAAACACGTTGCGTTTTCCGTTCTTTCTACTGAACAGTTATTCGTCCTTGTGTCCTTTTCCCTAGAATGTGTTATGCTTATAGAGAAAAGAAACATAATCTGTTTTGGATCTGTAAAAGAACAAGTTGAGAAAAAGATCGATGTTTTTTAAACACAAGATCATGCTGTTCTCATTTATTTTAAAGAACAAGGAACCAAAATAACGGGTCGTTATGTTGTCGCCTGAGCGGTGCCAACGGAGTGCAAAGGTTTAAACTTAATCAAACATGGAAAAAGTCATCAATAACAAAAAATGAATAGGTGTAAATTACTTTCGTTAAAAATATGAAGGTTTTTGTTTCGTTAAAAGTACGAAAAGTTAAGTTAAAAATAATACTAAAAAAATATATTGAATTTAAAATTTGAAGCAGTTTCTTCAAATAGATCTTAAATTATATCAATTTAAACTTAATCAAACCTGAAAAAAAGTCATTAATAAAAAAAATTAATTCAATTTTTTATATATTCAGGCAATTTTGTTCCAAAACTTAATATTGATTCCCAAATTATAATAAGTTGTACTTAGCGTATAAATATAATTTTGAAGTTTTTAGATTAAAAATAAAATGAACTATTTTTGATTTTGAAGGCAATAAAATATTGTTGGGTATTTCTAATGATTTTGTGTCCTATTTTGTTCCGTAAGTTTCAATTTTGAAAACAACATGTACTCAAAAAAGCAGTTGCTTGCCTACATAGGCTATCTTCATAAATCACTTTAAACAATTACAACCAGGACTTGTCGGGAATCGAACCCAATCCGTCTACCTGATGTCGTTCGCAACGAAGCCCAGGGACATACGTATCTGTTTTACCACAACAAAGATGCGAATAATTTATAAACAGAAGCAATGTTAAAAAGACGTGGCAAAATAATGAAAAATAAGTAATTGAGTTGAAATAACTCAGTTTCCATTTAAGCAATCGACCTCAAATAATGTGAAAAACCATCTTCTGAAGAACTATTTTAAGTATGTCAGGTCGCTTTGTGAAAATGACTTGAACAGAAGCTGAGGATAGCATTATTAAACCACTCTGCTCATTTTCACGAAAGTACGATTACTTAAATTTGAGTACGTCATCGCTCATATACGAGACAATTGTATTAAAAGAAAAACGAGTACATCTATGTACCCTTTTTTTAAGTAATTTTTTTACAGTGCCTTCGTTAACTCTTTCTGCACCGAGATATGTAGTTGTTTTTGAAAAAATGAAATCCTTCATTTTATACAACCGAATATTATGAAGCTTCCCAAATGGGATTCGAATGCACCGAATTCAACGTCGAGTCACCCCATCATAAATTCCCATAGAAATTTCCCCAAACGACATCTTGGACCCAAACGCGCTTTATTACTTTTCGCGCATTAAAATCCTTAAAGACATACAAATGAATAAACATCAACTGGAGAGCATGCATGATCTTGAAAAACCCTCTTTTCCCCCCTTCTCCTCTTCCTTTAGAATAATATACAGACAAAAAAAAGGGAGAATTCACTCGGAAGCTTGAAGACATGAATAAAATTTAGATTATCGTATCCCTCTATCGCCCCTTCTTTTACGAGCATTATAAAATTCCAAAGGGCAGTGCTGATAGTTTTGGCGCGAAATCACCCAATAAGGTGATATTCATATTATTCGGCGAGCCCCAGTTGCTCAGTTGGTAAGGCGTTCAGCTACTAATCAGAGGATTGGTGGTTC
Source organism: Troglohyphantes excavatus (assembly GCA_963932185.1). Lineage (NCBI taxonomy): Eukaryota > Metazoa > Arthropoda > Arachnida > Araneae > Linyphiidae > Troglohyphantes > Troglohyphantes excavatus. Next base: position 69,185,555 of record OZ010674.1, on the reverse strand, counting down.
GAATCCGTGAAATGGACTTGACATAGAAAACTAAAAAAGTAGTGATCTTGCGATCGGAGGGTTGTCAGCTTCGCTACCAAAATACTAGAAAGTCGTCCAGAATATCCAACAAATTATACTGGCCTGTATACGGGACTGGTGCACGATAAATCTGAACGGGGTCCAAAGTCCCGACGTCTATGGAGGGCGTTGGGTGCCAGTTCAGGTGTTTCCTCGTCATCTGACCATGGTTCTAAAATAACGAGGTGCATGTATGAATGTGTGTGTGAATGTGTATGTGTTCCCGGGTCTTTCCTTCGAGATTGACCCCGAACCGTCGCCAATAGCCCACTGTGCAGCTCTAGTGCGAAGTTAATTAACAAAACCAAAGCAAACCAATCATATTATTCGGTTATGGTATATTTTGGGTTGGGTTGGTTTGGTTAAATAACGTCGCACTAGAGCTGCATTGTGGGCTTTTGGCGACGGTTCGGGGCCTGTCCCTAAGGAAAGAACCGGGAACGATGCCTCGTATTTTTTAACCATGGTCAGATGACGAAGACAACACCTGAGCTGGCACCCAACGCCTTCAATAGACGTCGGGACTTTGGACCCCGATCAGATTTATTGTGCATCAGTCCCGTGTACACGCCGTAAATTTTTGTGGATGTTCTGAACGACATTCTAGTATTTTGGTTTCGAAGTTGGCAACCCTCCGATCACAATATCACAACTTTTTTACTATTCTTAGTCTAGTCCGTCGCACAGGTTCAAACCGGAAACCCTCAGATTCCCAGCTGACGCCTTAATCCACTCGGCCACGGAGGCCTCGGTATATTAAATGAATTTATTATTTTAATTTTGTCTAAAATGCTTTTTGTTTAAAACTTTTTGTTTGTCGCTCATTTACGATGGAATTGTACTTAAAAAAACTAGTACGTTCATGTAATCATTTTTAAGCACATTTTTTTACAGCATACGCACAATAAGTGGTTGATGCAGTTGCCAAACAGGCTGCCCTTTGTACATCGCACCCACCAAAATTTGGCTACATTTTCTGCTCGCGTTGGCGATTTCGACAATTTTCTTTGGCAGCCTTAGGAAGGAGGATGAGAAGAGGGAGGGGGGGGGGGGGGGGAGAAGGGGTCGAGCAAAATATTCTCAATATAAAACCCGAGTCGCGTCGTCATTATGTCGTAACCGAGGCTCGATCCATAAACGCCCCCTCCCCCCCTCCCCATGACAGGCATAAAGTTGAAAACAACGCTCAGAGCGAATTCATATACATATAAAAACAACACTAAAAAAACGTACGCATTTAGCAGGGGCTGGCGTATAAGAGTGCGTATGTATTATCTTATGAAAAGAAGGGATGGGGGGGGGGGGGGGAGTGTTGTCAGAATTCTGATGCAGCCCAACCAATTGTTTCTTTAGGATAGAAGGAGGGGGAGATGCTGGATCTTCTTCCGCTGATGCGTTGCTATGGCAACGAAGGTATCCTGTGAGCCATTCCCTTTTCCCCATCTTTCGCTAGGCAGCTGATTAACGGGGGGACTAGGAAGAAACAAAACGAGAGATTCTTCGCTTCTTTCTTCTTTTTTCTTCTTCTTTTTTTCTTCTCTCGCTTTTGTTTTGATGTTTCGTTACTGCTGCTGATGTCGGGAAGGTTCGTTTTCCGTGGCTTCGCTTTTACGCGAATGAAGAAAATTTATACCTCGTTTTTTTATTTTTTTTTTGCTATAGTTGTGGAAAGACAACTGGAATTATTTCGGTTTTGTCTTAAGAAATTTGAATGAAATGAGGTAAAAAAATAATTCAGAAATATTATTTGGTAGCTAATATTTTTTGAGATCATATTATGTAACTTACCTTTAAATTTTTTTTTACTATCTACTTGCAATTAGACGGACTGGCTGTCATGCAGTATAAGTCACAGAATTAATGGAAAATTCCACATAATGAATGTATAAGTCCACTGAATGAATGGATAAGCCCACAGAATGAATAGATAAGTCCACAGAACGAATGGATAAGTCCACAAAATAAATGGATAAGTCCACAGAATGAATGGATAAGTCCATAGAATGAATGGATAAGTCCATAGAATGAATGCATAAGTCCACAGAATGATTGTATAAGTCCACAGAATGAATGGATAAGTCCACAGCATGAATGGATAAGTCAACAGAATGAAAGAATAAGTCCACAGAATGAATGGATAAGTCCATAGAATGAACGCATAAGTCAAATGAAGTGAACAGGTAGAGTGTACTTTTTAGTAATCGTAAAATTGTTTAATCGACAAATCTAAAACTACAAAATAGAAATCGAAATGATTTTTTATTTCCGGAATTTTTACAAATATCAAACCATCATTCAAACCCAGGCCCGTCGCACCGGGGGAGGGGAAGGGAGCACAACTCCTTCAAAAATCAGGAAACCCTAAAAGTTGGGAATTTCAAGTTTTAAAAATCCGCGAGTTGGGAAAATGTATGTCTGAAAAAAATTAATATTATTAGCAAATGAAAGCTAGAGAAGGTTAGAAATAGCACAACTTGTAAAATTACGTTTAAATTAGATTTCAGAACTAACAATGTATTGGAGCATGCGTGCAATAAATCAATGCTTTTAAGAGAACAGTTTAGTATTATCTAATATATAAAATAAAAATATGAAAAACGCTGATAATTTGAAATTGGGAATTTTCAGCACTGTTGAGTTGAGAATTTCGAATAGTTAAATTGAGAATTTCGAATAGTTAAGTTGGAAATTTCGAATCATTAAGTAGAGAAATTTCTTGTTTCAACCTACCCACGAAAAAAAAAACATTTTGTGTAACGGTACTGCCCAAGCCCAGTTTGCATACTACCACAACAAACTCTTACCAGGGAAATATCACCAAGTCAATAAAGAGTGCAATTAAGCAATAAAACACTATTACACATTGAAATCATCACTCTAATAACTCCATCAAAACAAAACCTAATATGTCAAAAAAGCCACACATGACTTAGTGGGTATTTACACCAAGCTCACCGCACAATAAATTTCGTATTAAAAACATGGATCTTCCCACAAGGTACTGGAAAGTAGAACCGTCATCAAACCGCGGGGCGCCTCCCCGGTGTGTCGGGCGCACACCGTGCCCGAGTGGGGCAGGATCCCGTCAGTTGACGCCCTGCATATTCATGAGGCCCGTCCGAGTGGGCGCGACACGGGATCGGGATCGCGGGGGTCACATCAACGACCCCTCCGCACACACGCCCTATCGGCAACTGCTGACGGAACCACACGGAGCTTCATCTCCATGACACTCGTTCGGATGGGAAGCGGAGATTGGCTCCGGCATAAATTACGTCTCTTTCTCTCTTCGGAGGGTTCCTCGATGTGTTTTGTTTGTTGTTTCATTGTAGGGTCCTGATACAGATCAGTGCCTATCATAAAGTACAATTTGGAAGTGAGGGTTATTTATTAGCTGATCCGAAGAAACACGTCGATCGTTTATATATGAGACGATTTTGTTATCGGGAAGCATTATGCGACTTTCGCCTTTCCGAGGTCACAGCTATCGGATAGTTGTTTTCGTGATAGCAATAACTTCCAACAACAGTCTGAGAGTGAAAAACTCTCACGTGTAAACAATCATTTATGGATTAGGCAAACGCAAATTAAAGGACAGTTATAAATTTGAAATGAGCAATTTAATTATTAACGCTAGAGATTTACTATTATAATATATACCACCAGAAAACAAAACAAACACTTAATACAAATAATTTAAAGGTTTCGTTTTATAAAAAACATATACATAAATTTTAACATAAAATTTTAAATAACTCATTAACAAACATAGATAAAATTGAAAAATTTTGTAAGCATATTTATAAGATTACAAACTATAACTTTAACTAATAAGAAAATCGTGAATTATACAGTTTATTTGTATGACTTTAACAAGAAACTCAAGCGTCAGCTATTCTTTAAGCAGAAACTCAAGTGTCAGACATTCTTTTGGTCCATTATACACGGACGTGATAAACTCACGCGATCTTTCCCATTCGGCTCTGTGATTAGTGGATACAACCTACGTCAGGGTGGTAACATAACCTGAAAAACCGGGAAATCAGGGAATTATCATGGACATTTTTAATTCTGGAAATATCAGGGAAAAATCAGGGACATTTTCAAAATTTCGCAAAAAATCATGGAATTTTTTTAATTTGGATCATTAAAACGGCAATTATCGTCTGTTATTCGGGATAATTTAGCTATCAATATTTCCTTTTAGTTCTGAAAAAGAATTAAAAAAAGAAGCATGGTTATGCGCATTTTCATATTTTCAGTTTTATTTTTGTAAAATGTGAACCACTGCTGGAGGGAGAAGCAAACGCAAGTGCGTTACACCTAGAATTGTAAGCAACATATGAGGGGCTAATGAATATGTGATTTATAGAACATTGAAATAAAAAAATATGAAGCATATAAAACATTTAAAATTATCTATAAAAGATATAATTAAAAAAAAAAAAAAAAAAAAAATTTGCATTACCTGCTTCCAGAGAACATGTTTAATTAATATTATGCCTGTCGCAATTGCATAATTTGTGTTGTATCCATAAACAATTTTTTTAACTGCCAGTAAGTATTTCTTATAATTTTTCGTTTATAATGCAGCATATTTATTGGATCATTGTAGCATGGATACTTTGTTTCTATACAAAGTTTGTATTGCAACATTTCTTAATGTAATTGTAAAAGCAGGCAAATTTTTGTGACACCATCATGGAAATCAGGGAAATATCAGGGAACATTTTTTCCATGATGTTGTTGCCACCCTGTACGTGATTTGTATGCTCCAATCACAGAGCCATCGACAAGAGCTCGCTCGCGTTTATCTAGTCCGTGCTGAATGGACATTAGAACCCTGTTGTGTCCCACAGGTTCTGTCCTTCAAGAGACCTGAATTCGGTTAATTTCATTTGCGTTTCCGTGTGTCATTTTAGCGGCTTGTTAGAAGATAAACGTCCTAATTCACGTGAATTTATACATGAGGGGGCAAACGTGCGTGACTTCGTTTGAAGGAGGTTGAAGTTGAGAATGAGTCGAATTCTCGCAGTGAAAACTAAAGAAAGGAAAATCTCACTCAGTTATATATCATATAAACACCTATATCTATATATATATATCTATATCTATATATATATATATATATATATATATATATATATATATATATATATATATATATATATATATATATATATGTAGAGAGATGATAAATTATATATAAACATCTAAAAAAATCATATGCTATGTTTCTTTTACCGTTTTGAAATTTTGTACACACCTTCTTAAGTACGTTTAGCATCGTTTTATGAAGGAAAAAAAATAGCATTTTTTCTGATTTTGGGGCTTGGGTCTCTTAAAATGCAGCGTTATGTGTGATGTGCATGTATACTTACGTCCCTCTTTCCTTCATTGCAGACGTTTCGGCACCAAATGTTCCGGGTGTTCCCAGGGCATCTCCCCCACCGACCTGGTGAGGCGGGCGCGCAGCAAAGTGTTCCACCTCAAGTGCTTCACGTGCCTCGTGTGCCGGAAGCAGCTGTCCACGGGCGAGGAGCTGTACGTGCTGGACGAGAACAGGTTCATCTGCAAAGAGGACTACCTGGCCAGCAGGAACACGCACAGTGAGTACAGACCCCTTTTCGATTATATCTTCAAATTATTAGACTGCAATTGATGGTTGGCCCCTTCTGGGGGACTTTATGTCAAACTTCCAGCTGTAATCATTTCTGAAATATCTTTTTAACTCGTGTGGCTAGGGACAAGCTTGTTATTTACGTTATTTTTGTAGATGAGTTACATCCTTTCCCTGTTCTTTGTGATTAATGTTCCTAACTTTGCTCTGATCATATCCAACTGTTAAAAATGTTATCCCATATTTGACGAAGCTTTTATCGTTTTTGACGCAAGAAACGCATGCCATATTCTCCTATTAAATATTTTGTGAAACTTAGGAAATTCGTTTTGTCGTTAAAATTTATTTCGGTAAAAATGAGAACGATTTTAGGTCATATAATTCAATATCGAGGAACTGGCTCGAACCGATATCCTCTTGTTCCAGAGTCCGACGCTCTGTCCACTGGGCAAGAAGACTCGTTTAAATTTTGGCAATATAAGTATAAGAACCAGGCATGAGCTGATCAGTAAAAAAAAGGGTCGAAAAGGAATCTGAGTAAATGACTTTCATTCAAAATTTGAGGATTCTTCTTTTATCAAAAGTCGCGTGATTTAATGACGAATACAACAACAGTTCGCAGAAGTCTCAAAAATGAGAGAGTTATTACCGAGAGTGTGATGTACACTTTTAAATGAAGTTAAATAAAGAACTATCTAAAGAAAGTAAAGCGTTTTTTATGTAGAACAAGTCGTTATTTTCATGACTGACAGTCACCTCTCGGCCTGAAAGGGTTAATATCCAAAAAAAAAAAAAAAAACTTTCAAAATTGTATATCGTCGTCCTGTATTATTCTAACCACAGGATATAATATCTAAGGGAAGATCATTCATAATAAGGTATTAGGAAAAAAAATCAAAGACTGACTTATAAAAATTTAATATTACGCAATTTTTTTTTTTTTTTTTAATATCACCCGTTACGCAAATAGTTTTTTGTCCCCCTCAATTTTAATTGCGCTTAAGTCCAGATTTATATTGTGTGGATGCAGCCATTTGGTTACTGAATTATTACTACTCAATTATCTTACTTTTCACACTTTTGGCCCACCTTTTAAACGATAGTTCTGTTTATAACCCCTTCAGGTCGCCCTGGTAGCACAACGGATAAGGCACTGGATTGCAGTGTCTGATAATCTGGGATCGATTCCCGGTATATCTTGGTTGTAATTGTTGATATTTACTGAAAGGGATTTATGAAGACAGCCTATGTAGGCAAGCAACTGCTCATTTTACTTATTTTTGAGTACATTTCTTTTTCAAAAATGAAACTTAATAATGATGAAACTTCTAATTATTACTTCTAATTACTTAATTAAAATGAAACTTCGAATTATCCGAAGCAATAATAAGCATACAATGTACTCGAAAATGAGTACATTTGACTTATTTTTGAGTACCTATTATTAACAGTGTAACAGTTTGCGAATCTCGTCCATTTAAAATATTTTCAAAAACGGGCGCAGTCGAGTTCTTGACGAAACCTTTTAATTTTTTTAGGAACAGGTGATCGATAGCTGAACAGCTCCAACTCTAACTTTTATTTAACAATTCGCTAACCCCAGGTCGTTTAAACCGAATTCTAAGTAAACCCCCAAACGTATACAAACTCCTCCTTGATTAAACGCTCCTAAATACTCAATTGTATATCGTCGTCCTACAATGATTATATGTATTATTTTAAACACAGAATATAATATCAAATTGAAGATCATTCATAATAAGGCAATATGGAAAATAATCAAACACTGACTGATAAAAATTAAATATTAGCAAAAAAATTAAATACATTTTTTTTAAATATTACCATTTACGCAAATTATTTCTTATCCCCCTCAACTTAGGTTATCCCCCAACTGCTCATTTTAATCATTTTTGAGTACATGCCTTTTCCAAAAATGTAACTTATTGTATTCGAAGCTATAATAACCATCCAATGTACTCAAAATTGAGTCCGTTTAACTTATTTTTGAGTACCTATTTTTAACAGTGTAACAGTTTGCGAATCTCGTCTATTATATTTTCGAAAACGGGCGCAGTCGAGTTCTTGACGAAACCATTAAACTTTCAAGAAACAGGTGAATGATGACTGAACAGCTTCAACTCTCACTTTTATTTAACAATGTGCTAACCCCAGGTCGTTTAAACCGAATTCTAAGAAAACGTGTACAAACTCACCATTGATTAAATGTTCCTAAATACCCAATTACGATAGATCTGCGTGTTTTATTTCAATCAACAGCATCAACGTGACACTGTATCCCATAAACAAACATCCCGAAATTCGGTTAAAATAATAACAATAATAAAAAATAAAATCTCAGGTAATCGCAACAGGTCTCACTTTCTTTTCCAAGGCCCAAAAAATCCTCTCTCGGGAACTCCATCGATCAATCTTCATTTACGATATCCCATTGTGATTACCGGTTTCGAAAACTAATAACCAACTCTCGTCGTTTCTCTCTCTCTCCCTTCGAATATATATTCGACTCGATGACTATTCTTCCCAGATTCCGCCTTGTTTTGGTTTGTGCTCTGCTATTCCCGATCTTTCTCTTTTTTTGATGGTGCTGTGTGCGGGTTTTGCACTTTGGGCCTTCTGGAAGTGAACTGCGCTGACCCCTCCCCCCGCTCCCCCCCCCCCCTCCCCCGAATGCGGTGGCCATTAGTCTTAATGGCCTCTCGCCTGGCCTCGATACTTACCCTCGGCTAACCCAGCATTGTTCTCGGCTGGATGTACAATTGTACTCCGCCAACCAGTTTGGCGATTTTCTTTGCCCAAAAGAGCAGGAGGGCTGCCCAGAGAGTGCACTCACCTCGGTTTTTAGCGGGTATCGTCTGCTTGTGAGGTGCCCCCTTTCGTCACTTGGATTCTTGAATTAGGGTACTGGAATTGGAGTAGCTCTTACGCATAGCAAGTGTGCCTTAATGATAGAGCGAACAGGCCAGAGTTTGTACATAAAAATTGCCACAGTTGGAATTTAATTTTTTTTTTGCCAATTCTGAAATTTCTGACCTGATTTAGAAAATGTAATACTATAGACGCGGTAGCATTGATGCAGGCCCCTTTCATAAAAAACAGCCTTGAAAGATGAAAAATAATGCATATTAAGTTCATTTACATATCTTAAAAGCAAGACATTGTAAAGTTTTTGGGGAAAATTGTTTAAAAGTTATGAAAAATTGCAACGATATTGACGAATTTTCAAAGTATAGGCTTCTTTTGCACTATCTTATGTGCAATTAAACAAATGTGGGACCATTAAACGAAACTCTCTGGACCATCGAGCATGGATCCTTCTGTTATAATCTTGCTAACATCAAAGTGGGGCCAACATGTATGACCTCAGACATGTGGTTAATTACGTCATTCCATTCATAAATTATCACTGTTACACATTTCCCAATTCATCAGCCAATCGCGAGTATTTTTTAATTCATAATTTTGAAAAGAAGTCAAGTGTCTGAGGCCATTCGGTCTGAGATGTTGGTTTCACGATTATGACGTCATATTTGCTCTACTACAGTCCATTCACGCTCGAAGCTCTGGACTAGTACTCGACCGTCCTGCCAAATGAAAGGGAAAACCTCTATACAATCGTAAAGGTGAGTTCTACCAGCAGTACGCTGTGTCCATCCGGTAGGACGTTGTACGTTCAGTCATTTACCACCGAAGCTCATAGACGTGATATCACGTGCAAGGATCTTCATTTTTTCAGCAATACACATAATGTATGAATTTATAAGAATACTAATATTTTTTTTAATTAAAAGGTTTTAGGTGTCAAAGTTTAAGTCAAAGGCTACATCTTTAAAATTAATGAATTTTTTTAAAATAATATAAAAGAGTATGCATAGGAAAAATTAATTCAACTATTATACAGTGAAATTTATTTTATATTTGCCAAAAGCGCTTGAGAGTTAGTAAGTTAAGATATAATTGTATCTTCGAATTTTTTTTATATAATTTAAAAAACGCCATCATTTTTAAATTTATGTAAGACAAATTTTAAAAATACTTTTTTTTACTTTGGAATAACTCTCTAGTTAAAGTTTGTATTCACAACTCAAATTTACCTAAATAAAAAAGTATTTTATTTAAATTGCTTTAAAAACTGAAAAATATGTTTGCTAAATTATCTATGCTGTAAAAATACGTGAATACAGTTTTTTGTTAAAAACAGTTAACCAGATTTTCTTTGTGAAGAATAAGTACAGTTAGAAAGATTTTGGGTATTACCTGCTCCCTAAACTGTGGGTAATTTCTTTAATATACTCCTCACTAAACTCAAAATCAATACATTGCGCATGACTAGAAACTGTTATTACATTGAAATCCTTGTAAATTGTCATTTTGTAAGGGATTTGCTCCAAATAAGCACTGTTTTTAATCCTCATATATTCATCACGTGTTATGCACACATTTAACTGAAATAAAATTATTAAAAAATATAATACAGACCCTTTTTAAATACAAAGAAAGAACCGTGATTTAACCCTCTAGTGCATAGTGTAGCATATATGCTACACAACTTTAAAATGACCGCTTGTTGCATCTATTGAGTTTTATGTTAACTGTTACAGTATTGTCAAATAGGAAACCATGTGCCTAGTTCTTATAACCGTCGCAAGGTCCCTTTTCTTTATAAAAATGATTGTAATAAAGGCAATCAGTTGCTTCGAGGCTGTAGTTCTAAAACTGGCTCGTGAAGGTGAAGTTTTGTGGATCATTTTATTACTTATAAGTATAATCTGAATCTACAAAAAATCCTAGCTAATACCAGAGGTATGTAGATTGTATTTAACTACATTTTCATACTTTTCAGAAATTTTTTTAGTAATTACACATGATGTTGCATATACGCTACACAACGGTTTAAATTAATTATTTAATTAAATAGGCACTTAGGATTTTTATTTCCATATTTTTTCAGAAGGCAAAAAGGAAACGAAAAAAAATATTTCATTAAAAAAGAAAAAATCATGTACTAGAGGGTTAAAGGCGTGTGACTCACTATCTAGTCTTCTCCAAGTTTTATCTCATGATAATATTCGAAAGATTAACGAACGGTTAACAGCAAATAACACCTTCCATGTCCATGACTTCGTGATCCCAACAAAGTGAAAGGTTAATGATCACCCCCACCCCTTTTCACAAAAGTGTCCTGACAAATGAACCCGTCCCTTTTTCCTCTGGATTCCCAACAGCGAATGGGAGGGGAGTAGTGTGGCGGCAATCTCAAATCCACGTCACGTGACGGGGGCATTTCACACGATCCATTGATTAATACCCGGGGTGTCGGGGTAATTAAGAGTCTTGTCGGGGGGCTGGGAAAGGGCACGTGTGGGTCAACCCCCCCAACATACACACCTGGGGGGGAGGGGGTAACCGCAGCGTTGCCAAGGCAACGACAAAACAATTGCGGCCGAGGGGGCGTAAATAATTCAGGATGAGGGGAGGGTTGAGCACGCGATGAGAAAGGGATCAAGATTTCATGAGGGAAAGACGCTACCTCTAAGCAGGTGGAGGATTTTTTTTTCGTACCTGGACTATCAGGGTTGCCACTTTGGGAACTTTTTTTTGTGATATCGCCAAAGTTTTTGAAGAAAACACCAGATATTCCCACAATGGCTGCAATATCATTTAAAAATTTATACTATTTTAACCGAAAAATAGATTGAAATGAACTGAAGCGAAAAAATATTCCTAACCATATTTATGTAGCTTTAAAAATGAAACATTTCGGTATAATAAAAATTAAAAATCATTATTTTGGCGATTTTTCGCCAATTCCTTGCAGCACTGACGTAAGTATTCGGACACACGAAATGGTGACTTTTTTTTGTTATTTGCCCCTCCTCTGTTATCTTTCTTTATTATTGTTATTTTTTACCGCCTCCTCGTTGCCAGACTGGCCAAAAGTCATAAAGTTTTTTTCATATAGTATAAAAAGGAAGATTATGATATTCTTTTTGTATTTGGGAACTGCAATGGATCATGGTAATCAATTTGTAATACACACTCATCTTAACGGCCCCACGTGTAGTTGGGTCAACGATTTGACTGGTAACTTATTAAAAGGATTCGGTTCGCCTAATTTTATACTGAATTTCAAATAATAAAATAGTGAAAACTGACTCTTGAAAAAATTAGGTGTCCTATTTAGATGCCTGGAACACATAATTTAGAAGAGAAAAATGTCTTGATTACGAAAAAGGATTAAGCGGTAGAAAAATGTCGATGTGCAAACGTCCTCACGTTAGTGAAAAATGGCCAGCTCAGGTGTTTAATTCGCCATCCAACAATGGTTCAAAATTACGAGGCAATGTTCCCGGGTCTTTCCTTCGAGGTATATCACGAACCGTCGCCCATAGCCCACTATGCAGCGACGTTAATTAACCAATCAACCTTAACACAGTGTTCCTGGTCCTTTTCTATGAAATACGTCAAAAGTCACATGATTCAATGACGAAACTATTGTAAAATTTTACTAAAATAACCTTATTCCACTTTTGAGTATCTAGCGATATAATTTCTTGTTTCATCAAAAGCCACATGATTCAATAACGAAACGATTGTAAAAATTTACTAAAATAACCTTATTCCACTTTTGAGTATCTAGCGAAATAATTTCTTTCAATGACGATGATTGAATGACGAAACTATTGAAAAATTTTACTAAAATAACCTTATTCCACTTTTGTGTATATAGCGAAATAATTTCTTGTTTCGTCAATAGTCACATGATTCAATGACGAAACGATTGTAAAAATTTGGTAAAATAACCTTTTTTCCACTTTTGAGTATCTAGCGAAATAATTTCTTGTTTCGTCAAAAGTCACATGATTCAATGACGAAACGATTGTAAAAATTTGCTAAAATAACCTTAATCCACTTTTGAGTATCTAGCGAAATAATTTCTTATTTCGTCAAAAGTCACATGATTCAATGACGAAAAAATTAAAAAAAAATTGCTAAAATACCTTATTTCACTGTTGAGTATCAAGCGAAATAATTTCTTTCAATAACGATGATTCAATGACGAAAATATTGTAAAATTTTACTAAAATAACCTTATTCCACTTTTGAGTATCTAGCGAAATAATTAAAAAAACTCAAAAATGAGTGTTCTATTTTTTTAGAGCGTTACAAACGGAACAATTCCCTTCGAATAATCCTTTAATAAATGGGAATGTTTAACATAGTAATGTAAAAGCTTGGAAGCCAAGCCAAAGGCGTGTCATGGGCATTTAATAAGGGTCTCAATTTACAGTATCACCCCCCTCCCCCCCAAGTGAACTGCTCTAATATCGCAATATTTACCCGAGCAATTTCCTCACGATCTCCATTTATCTTTCCCCGCTCCTCTCCCGATGAAGTTATAATACGAGAGCGAGGGACCCGCGATTACAGGGCAATTAACAAGGGGGTCGGCATCACGCATGCGCACTTAGACGGCTGCGGTCACGGGTGCGTCGTGACGGACATCGTGTATGCACGTACGAAAATGCATGTTGTCTTGCGTACGTACGTCTTTTATTCCGCCGCTAACAGGAGGTCGTGTTTTTGTTTTTTGAACATGATGCATGAGGAATATTATTGAAATTTACGTGTGCTTATCATTATCAAAGTAAGAGAAGAGAGGGCAAGGCCCGTTCTACACACGCTCGCTTTTAAAGCGCTTGCTTTTTTGTAATAATTTCCGCTTTTGAAAACCTACTTTTGAAGAAAAGGCGCGCATTAAAAGCGTCCGTGTAGAATGGCCTTTAATGTTAGATGTAGGGTTGATAATTCAAATAAAGGAATCATCACCTTGTGTGTATTTCAGAAAAATTTCTTTAACATATTACAACCACATATTGATATGTCTGTATCATAATGTATTGTGTTTGATAATCACTCAATTTGTATTATGATTAAGCTTGTCAAGCTGTATGCATAGCTAACGATAATTGTAAACCAAAAAAATTGGATCGGTCTCTTTCTATTCTTTGTCTCCAATATATAGTATACCTATACACAGTTTGACCCAACAAACCATACGGCATATGCATTTTTTTTTAAATTGACTGGCCTCCGTTGGAACTCGAACCCGTTACCTATTGTTCCGAAGATCCGCGCTCTACAGACTAATCTACAAAGGGACGTTCTAATCTTGGAAATATTTTTTTTGAAGATGTTTCATTATGAAATAATTCTAAAATTGTTAAAACCATTTAAAAAACTAAATAGAATTTTACAAATTAAATCCTCATGTGCACATCTTGAGGATGAATATGTAAATTTTTAGCCTTTTACGCGAACAGGAAGTAGGTGTTTTGTGATCCGCAGACAGTTATAACTTTCTTTTATTGTTATATAGATACTACAAAAATGAGGATTGGGATTGTCATTTGGGGCATAAATTTTATCACAAACTTTCAAATTTAAAATTAAATAACACCGCTAATTGTACTTAAAATAAATTAAGTTGTATATTGCTTATAAAACAAGGCCACTTAGTCCATGAAATTTTTTGCTAAATTATATTCTTATCATGAAATTAAAAATAAATAAATTTATATATCTTGTACAAAAATAAAGAGCTCTAAAGCGACTAAAGGTACGAATATTCAAAAGAGTTATTTTTTTGATTATTTGTAAGAGTTATTTGGCAAATGTAATTTCGCAGTATTAAATGTTATGGCTGATATGCCTTTTAAAAGTACAATAAAAAAATTTGCGTATTTAAATATAAGTAGAAACGTATTTAGAAAATTTCAATAGTAATTTAAATAATAGTTCTTAGATAGCTTGCGTATATTTAAATTTTTATGATATTGGCACAATACAAAGATATTTTTTTAATTAATTCACTTTTCGGTTTACAAAAGTTTAACTGTTATTTATTGCAAATGCGATTACTTTTAGATGCAAAAATTAATTTGCAGATAAATCAACAACTATCATCAAAATAATTCACAGAAACCAATATCAACAAAGTAAAAATATATATATTTAGAACTACTTTTCGTACATTAACACAATGACATTTTGACCACGATTATAAACGTGCATGAAATCCACCCCCTCTTATTATTTTAGTACTTTTTTGGAGTATATCGGATATTTTGCTTGAGGTTTCGTGGTTGGAAAATCAATAATTTCCGAGTATAGATTGCCATGAATCATTGAGCAGGGCTCTTAACTGACACCTGCGCTGATTGCACGTACGGCCATAATGATGAATGCAGTCTTAACGTGCTTTATTCAATGGGTATTCTGAAGGGAGAGCGTAACTGAGATACAAAATCAACTGCGAATTGGAATAACACGATGAGTGTTCTGTACCAGCTCTTTAAATGCCTCTAGAAATCTAAAAAAAAAAATAGTTAGCACCAAATTAATTTATTTTTGATTAATTCATCGTTATAATTTGTTGGATGTTCCGGACATCTTTCGAGCCCCACTACTAATCAGAGGATTGGTAGTTCGAATCCGTGCGATGGACTTGACGAAGAAAACTAAAAAAGTAGTGATCCTGCGATCGGAGGGTTGCCAGCTTAGCTACAAAAGGAAAAAGAAAGAAAGAAATAGAAAGAAAGTCGCCCAGAACATCCAATAAATTATACTGGCGTGTATACGGGACTGGTGCACGATAAATTTGATCGGGGTCCAATGTCCTGACGCATATTGAAGTTGCGTCGGGTGCCAGCTCAGGTGTTGTCCTCGTCATCTGACCATGGTTCAAAAATACGAGGCATCGTTTCCGGGTTTTTCCTTCGAGATAAGCCCCGAACCGTCGCCAATAGCCCACTGTGCAGCTCTAGTGCGACGTTAATTAAACAAACCAAACCAATATCCGGACATATTTCTAGTATTTTTGTAGCGAAGCTGGCAATGATACGAAAATCACTACTTTTCTTTGTCAAGTCCATCGCACGGATTCAAACCGGCAATCCTCTGATTACTAACTGAACGCCTTTATCAACTAGGCCACTGAAGGCACTGGAATGCAATTTAGAATGCAATTTAAAACCTGTATTATTCCCGATTCCTTTTTCTTATTCTATTTTTAGATACTCAAATATAACATACGTATTTTAAAAATAGAATTAATTAGAAGTGGTTCGATTCCTATTTTCACACCACAAATATTGACGATATAAAGAATATTTGTATTCGATTAACCAACTTTGCCAGCTAGATGCTCGGTTAGTGAAATAACGTTGAACAATGGGCCATCGGTGAAAGTTTGGGATATATCTCGAAGGAAAGACCCGAGAGAGTTACCTTGTAATTTGGAAACATGGTCAGATGACGAGGACAACACCTAAACTTGCTCCCAACTCTCCAAACTTTACTGATCTTTCCTTCGAGATGGACCCCGTCAATAGCCCACTGTTGAGCTCTATTGCGACGTAAACTTCCACACCACGACTAGCGTGAGGATATATTTATCACAAAAGGTTTAACATACACTAACTTCCTCTACACGACGAATGCTTAGCGAATGACAAGGAGTGAACTTGCGACTTTACGATTAGGAGCTCGCCACTTTTCCTACCCCACCATAGCGGGCTCTTTAACTTCTGCTGGGGGAGGTACCTATCATTTGGTCGCACTAGAGCTGCACAGTGGGCTATTGGTGACGGTTCGGGGCCTATCTCGAAGGAAAGGCCCGGAAACTATGCCTCGTATTTTTGAACCATGGTCAGATGACGAGGACAACACCTGAGCTGGCAACCAACGCCTTCCATAGTCGTCGGGACTTTGGACCCTGATCAGATTTATCGTGCACCAGTCCCGTATACACGCCGTTAATTTTTTATGGACAACATTCTAGTATTTTGGTAGCGAAGTTGGCAACCCTCCGATCGCAATATCACTACTTTTTACTATTCTTTAGTCTAGTCCATCGCAAGGTTTGAACCGGGGACCCTTGGATTCCCAGCTGACGCCTTAATCCACTCGGCCACGGAGGCCTCGACATGCCTATCAATTTGAACTCATGTAAAATTTTAGAATCTACATTAAACTCAACTATTACCTTGTTTTTCATATTATGCAGGTCTGAGTGCACCAAACTAACCGATTGTTTCATAATATCAAATCATAATGTTATCTCCCGATCTTTCATCACGCGCAGGAGTTTCTCCGCGCAAAAAAAAGGGGAACGAACGCGAATGCAGCCAGCCACAGTTGTTGCGCAATTTGAAATTCAAATGCATCCAATTTTTGATCCCTTGTTGCCTGAGAAAGAAAAAAGGCAAACCAGTGGTTAGTTTGAGACTTAGCATATTCCACGGGGAAGTGGCCTACTTCTCTACCCTACACCTGCTATTACCTCTCGTTGGCGAGGGAGTGTTGCAAGACAACTCGCAGAGATGGGTCAACTGCATACACAAATGCACGATGGAGAGTTGACCACAAGTTGGCATCTTATCACTCTTTTTTTTATGCCAAATTTTTGACGTGAATACGACTATAAATCTTTACCGGCGCATAGCCGCAAGGGGTCGCAACCTAAAAACGACATTTGTAAAATCTCTGTAATTACAGCATCGTGTAGACCAGTGGTTCTCAACCTTTTTTCACCCACGTACCCCTTGATAACAGTTTTCATTTGTGACTGCCCCCTCTTCTCTAATAACCCTCCTCACTCATCCATCTACACACACACAATATATATATATATATATATATATATATATATATATATATATATATATATATATATATATATATATATATATATATATATATATATATATATATATATATATATATATATATATATATATATATATATATATATATATATATATATATATATATATATATACACAGTCTGGTGGATACATGAGTAAAATATTATCTGCAAAACTATCTTATTATTATCTCTCCAAGTCATTAGTGACAATTGCTTTATGAGTCCTTAAAAAATTAATAAAAATACTTTATGAATATTTCTTAAAGTTTCTAAAAGTAAATCTTGTGGATGAGAATCTGGACCTTTAACACTCTTGGTCGAAAATGCTATTTGTCCATGCGTCGTTATGGGCTCTACTTTATAAATGCTGCACTGTATATGTGATATGATTTTATTTGTGAGTTATCAAAATACTTTTTTTATTCGCAGAGTACGACGGAGACAGAAAAGTAGTAAAAAGTAGCTTTTCTAGTCAGCCAACAAGCTATTGTAGACCGCATTTAAATTGTCGTAGACCAGTCAAATTTGCTTCCTCATCCCACATTAACTAGCACTTTCAGAATATGTAAGCAATTTTCTCAAGCAGCAACTGTTGCACATAAATAATTTAACATAACTCTCTCAATAATATATTCTTAAAACAAAATGTAACTTTGCATTTTAACTTGACAAATTACCTTGGCAATTTGTTTTCAAATATGTAATCAAATGCTGTTTAATCATTATCATTTATTTTGAATAATATAATAAAGAGTGAGGTACCAGCTCAAGGTACTATTTTTGTCATCCGAACACGATTAAAAATTACGAAGCGATGTTTCTGGATCTCTCCTTCGGGGTAGATCCCGAACCGTCGTCAATAGCATATTGTGTAACTTTATAGTGCGACGTTAATTTAACCAACTATTCCTTTAATGTTAAATTTCTAATTGATATTTTATGAGACGCTAAACCCTACAATACTCAATTTCAGTGACTTTAGGCAATTTTATTGAAATCACTGAAAGCTAAAGACAATTTAATTAAGGATCAATTAAAGAAATAAATGTATGAAGGAGGTTGTAACAAAAAGTAATTTTTAAAATATTTGACCTTAAAGTTAATTTCGTATTATGTTGTGGTCACATATCTTCTTCATATCACTAATATTTTTATTCATAAGACTTCTATAGTGCTGCTGTCAGTGTCAAACAACAGGCCAACATATACCTCCATTATCCGTGACAATTTAACTCAGTTTTTTTTAATTACAAACCTCCTTCATCCACTCACCCCTTCAATTATGTCCTTGGCATCATTTCCCACGCTAAGGCAATAATAACAACAACATACAAAAAAACAAATTCCCATATGAATCGCCAAACATTCAAATCAGGCGTTTCTTTTGGCGATTTGGCGTGCAACAACCCTACTTACCGGTAGTACGATGTAGGATGAATCCGAGACACACCAAAATTACACGTTTCGTCTCGGAAAACCCTTCCAACCCCTCACGTTCTTTCGTGTACGTCCGTCCGTACGTACGTCCTTGCCCCATTTAGATCCTGGCTCTGGAAGGAAAACAAAAAAACACGCGTCAATAAAACAAAAACATGGAGGAGAGGGTTGGAAGATCTATCCTCTGTTGGGCAGCATATTTCGCATGGCTTGTTTTTCTTTCTAAAAGGTCCGATGCCTTCTTTTTGCCTTCGGAGCTCGTTATTCAGCAATGCGAGTCGTGCAATACGTGTTTGCTGCTAGTAACAACAGTGGGAAAAGTTGCTTCAGGAAGAAGGCATAAAATCGTGAAGGGCCCTGGAGAGAATGTTCTTCCTAACACAAACAATCGGCGGGCATAGCTGCTGGTGGTGTGGCAGCTGAAGCACAACCAGCAAAACCATCGTCCAGACAAAGTTTATGTAAACTGTGAAATCTCAGAGTCCAGAATGCGTCCGATGGAGGGGGTGGGTGGAGGAGGTCGTGTCAACATTGATTGATACTTTTGGTTGGCTGGGAAGTATTTGAGGCACAACAAAAAACGTTCGTCCCGAAGGGGTTTTTGGTGTTGTGTAAATCGCGAAATCTCGGCTTTCGGATTTGTTTTCGGAACCTTCGTGGGAGGGCATGTCCTTTCGATGATCTTGTGGTTCGAAGGGGTTTGGTGCAGAAGTAAAAACGTTTACTCAAGTGCATTTACCTAAACTGCGAAATTCTGGAATTGGAATGCGATTCGGGAATCGGGAATATCCGCGGGTCAGTATCAACATTCGGCGGTTTTATTTAGTTGGAAAGTACTTGATGCACAACCAAAAACTATCTCCTATTTGGTTTGTATAAACTGTGATTTCTCAGGTTTGCTTTACCCAGGTGAGAGCAAGTCCCTTTTGTTAGTTGAGAGGCATTAAAAATTTGAACTCATTACATTACATAAATTGATAACATTTTTCGAAATTGAATAGGTTTGTTTAATTGTGTCTGGAATTTCCGAAGATACGTTATTTAAAATCGATTATATTGATTATGAATGATTGATTAATATGATAATTCGATGGTAAAAAAATTAGGACGCTGGAATTTGTACCAAATATGAAATTTCGATTCATATCCATATATGACCATGTTTTATGAATGACTACACTAACTTATGAAAATTTCCATGTACAAAAAAAAAAAATTGCAAATTTTTAGAATATATAGTTGGAAAAATAATTATTATTACAGATTTATAACTGAATAAAAAATCAAAATTAATAGTTATATTACGTATTTGGAAATAAAAGGTATTCTCTTAATTGTCGTTCATTTGGATGCATTTCACGAATCTGGGTAGTTTTAATATATTCCATCAAAATGTCCCTATTGGGGCAATATTAATATATAAAGAAATATAATTTTAAAGATATATTCCAAAAAGAGCAATAAATTTAAATGTATTTCTAAAAATTAATAATTTTTCATATATTGCAAAAAATACGACTATAAAAAAGTAGTTGAGCATTGAGTTTAATAACTACAAAATGTGATCGAGTTTTAAATAACATTTTAAACATTAGTAAAATTTTTTATTGGTTAATTTTTTAATTGTGTTATTTTAATCTAGTAGTAAAAAAAACGTTTAAGTCTACATGACTTACAACTATTTTATTCAATTCTGGCATTAGCATGACATAGACACGTATCCACTTCTTCTGAATGTGATCATTTATCTGTTCAAAATGTGTTGAATCAGTGTTCGAAATTAGCGGGAGCACTTTACTCCTAATTTCTTTGCAATGCACATAACTTTTCTTAAAAACGATTATTTTATTTGTCTATGATTCCGGTTTTCACCTTGCGCGAGTACTAGATAAAGAGATCGTAGTCAGATTTTACCAGTAATCCCTTGTTGGCACGGATCCAACTTTAACTGCGAGTTGTGTTCTGCGCATGCTCTATCCTGCTTTTTCTTACACGTGATTTTCTCATCGCATGTTGGTTGAATATATATTTATTGTACACTTACATTGGCATTTTACTTAAAAGATAAGCGATGCCTGAACGAAATATGAAAAGTTTCATTGTCAGCTTATTTTATCAAAAACAACTTCTAAATTTTACTTTCTGCTCCGTGATTTTTTTTTCTGCACCCTAATAATATTCAGTGAACCTAAGTTTAAAACTTGGGTGTCTTGGTACACATGCTTTAAAGTTAATTTCGACCACTTGTGTTAAAGCGATTGGATTTGACTTCATGTCACACTGAATGTGTGTGGCTTTATTGCGACACCAACCATTCTGTAGATCGAACAATGTAGTTTCACAGAATATCTAGAATTTATATTTCGAAAAAATATTGTTGAAAAAAAAAATAACGGGTTTTTCCTGAAATTCATCGAAAAACAAAGAACTTTATTTGAAGAAGAAACCAATGGTTCAGTACTTCAACACAAGATCAACATAACCTCCGATGTGTGGTGAGTGGATATCTTCCACACAGCCCATGTAAAACAACTGCATTAGACATCGACGTGGTGCATTCGTCAAAACAGCGGGGACAAGTGCAATGCCTCATTTGCCTCATGTCCTTGTTGTTCAAAACAAACGTCAAAGATTTCGCAGACCACCTAGTCCGATGAAAAAAACCCTTTTGAGTTGTTTCCCAACCTTCTGAGGGCTTTTTAAAACAAACCCACGCATATTTGTCAACAACTGGACGAACCATAGCGCGCACAGGTCATCCTCTGTTAGCTTACCCAAGACCACTGTCAAACAGCATTACAATGCACGAGCGGAAAGAATGCCAAAAAAAAAAAAAAAACTTTTGTTGTTATATTCTCGAAACGAAACACACAATCTGCTGCCTCGGCCATTTTTATGCACCATTAAACGCAAGAAAATAAAAAGCAAGAAACAAATAGGCTTCTCTGCAAACCAGTAGTTGGGGAAAAAGCCACAAAAGCGCTGTTCCTCATAACATCAACACGAAGTTATTTTCTTTTTTTTGTTCTTCTGTAGAAGAGGGGGAAAATAGGAAATGGCGAGAAGGAATAAGAACAAAAAGTTCTTCCAAAACTCACGAATGAAACAATGGCGACCCGTCGTAACGTGTGGAAGGAAGGGAAGGTGATGCCACCCGGCCCAAGCCTAAAACTGTCAATTCGGGAAAAGGGGGCGGGGCCCTGTCAGCAGACATAACGAGAAGAGTTGAGTTGCAGGCAGACCGAAGGGTATATGTTACGTTTTGTGTCCGGTCCGTGGGTGGTAGCGGGGCTGTGTCCAAATGTTGCGCATAATATTCATAGGTTCCGAGAAACAAGTCTGGCGAATGTTTTATGGGTCAGGCAAAAGTGTTAACTGGCACAGTTCAAAATGAAACAAAGATTCAAAAATGCTAAACTTGTATTTCGAAAAAATAAATATCACAAATTTATTAGAAATATTAAGCAATTTTCCAGTGCCAGTTGTATTAAAAAGAACTTCATATTTTTAAATATAATTACAACATTGAATTCAAACAGTATATTGATTTCAGTACATTGATTGATATACTGATACATTGATACAGTATATTGATTGATATACTGATACATTGATACAGTATATTGATTGATATACTGATACATTGATACAGTATATTGATTGATATACTGATACATTGAATTCAAACAGTATATTGATTTCAGTACATTGATTGATATACTGATACATTGATACAGTATATTGATTGATATACTGATACATTGATACAGTACATTGATTGATATACTGATACATTGATACAGTACATTGATTGATATACTGATACATTGATACAGTACATTGATTGATATACTGATACATTGATACAGTACATTGATTGATATACTGATACATTGATACAGTACATTGATTGATATACTGATATATTGATACAGTACATTGATTGATATACTGATACATTGATACAGTACATTGATTGATATACTGATACATTGATACAGTACATTGATTGATATACTGATACATTGATACAGTACATTGATTGATATACTGATACATTGATACAGTACATTGATTGATATACTGATATATTGATACAGTACATTGATTGATATACTGATACATTGATACAGTACATTGAAAAAAAATACATTGATTTCAAACATTAATGTAAAAAAAATCGTTTTTACTGGAAAGACGGGAGGGAGAAGCTTGGAAGGATATGTTGATAGCATTTTAAATTTCACATTTTTAAAGTTGGAAATGTCATTATCATCATTTTTTATCGTGCCCAGTTGCGCATAAGTCCTTCAGTCTACATTTCCAGCGCCTCCTATTACCTTCAGCATTCCTCGTTTCTTATTAGCTTGCCCAACGAGCCTCGTTTCTCTCGCCTTTCATCATTCTGCGCCATGTTAGTCGTTGGCGAACCCGTCGTTGTGCTGCATCTGGTGAATAACTAAGGGCAACGCTTAGTATTTCATTTGTCTTCATTCTTAGAACATGGCCAGTTAAAAACGTCATCTTTTGATTTTAATTTATTCTATTTATGAGATGAAAGCACGAATCGTCACTGGTTCATGGAATTCTGTTTTTATTGATACCTCATGTATTAAGATCGGTTGCGTCTAAGAGCCATAAAAAGGATCCATCAAGCTCATTCGAAAATATGTCCCTCATAATATATTTTTCTGTATAGGAACTATATATTTTACAGTTTTATGATACGTAAAAGTTATCAAATGGCAGAATCGAAGAGCTGAGTGGATGACAATACATTGTATTATAAAACTGTAATATGGGATGTGATCGAAATGACAGCCCATACCCCATACTTTTTCATTGAAATTGTGCCATGGGTTAAGTCGAGTTTCCATAGGAAAGAAACTGTTAGGTAGTTTAGTTAGTTGGGGGTGGATGCTAGTCTAATGCTACATGATGTGTCTAATACTACTCGATGTGTCTGACAGTCTAATACTACTCGATGTGTCTGACAGTCTAATACTACTCGATGTGTCTGACAGTCTAATACTACTCGATGTGTCTGACAGTCTAATACTACTCGATGTGTCTGACAGTCTAATACTACTCGATGTGTCTGACAGTCTAGTACTACTCGATGTGTCTGACAGTCTAATACTACTCGATGTGTCTGACAGTCTAATACTACTCGACGTGTCTGACAGCCTAATACTACTCGATGTGTCTGACAGCCTAATACTACTCGACGTGTCTGACAGTCTAATACTACTCGATGTGTCTGACAGTCTAATACTACTCAATGTGTCTGACAGTCTAATACTACTCGATGTGTCTGACAGTCTAATACTACCATCGCTTAAATGTGAGTAAAGTGGTCTGGAACGCTTAGTCCTCGCTCCAGTGCTTATAGTTATATTATTATAGCTCAGTGGTCATTACAAAAATGTCATTTAACATGTTCTTCCACTCAGCTCTTCAATTTAAAAAGAAAATAATTTAAATTCGAAAAGCAATGTGTTGAATGAAAGCAACATGTTCCTATTTCTCAATAGTTCGTAAATCATCCCATTCTTTAAGCAGAAATCTTTTTGCGATCACTCATATCAGAAGTAGGACAAAACAAGATTGCTAACAAGAGCATTACGAATGTCGCAAACTAAAAACTACTTGATGAAGGAACTAAAAAAAAAAAAAAAACACAAATCGAACAATAGGACCTTGCGCTTGTCACAAACATTCCGCAAACAAATTTCAACAACTTCCTTTTTTTTCCCAATTCCAAAACCAACGATCAGAACTATTTAAATTTTTTAAATTCATAGTTACCTAAAAAAAAATTAACGATCACGTTACTTACCGCAACAGTAATAAAAACAATAACTAATAATCGCTACTGGATTATGGCCACACGAATTCGCCTTGACTCCCTATTGCGAAAATGGTCTTTCACTCATTGTTCTAAATGACCAGGTTGCCAAATTTAAAATTCCTAAAAAATCGCCAAAGAGATAAAAATATTCGCCAAATTAAAATGCAAATAGACTATGAAAATATTATTAAGATTAATATAACGTTTTAAAAAATAACAATGTATATAAAATAAAATGGTTGGTTTGGCCAACGGCGCTCTAGAGCTGCACAGTGGGCTATTGGCGACGGTTCGGGGCTATCTCAAAGGAAAGATACGGAGACGATGACTCGTATTTTTGAACCACGGTCAGATGACGAGGACAACACCTGAGCTGGCACCCGACGCAACCTCAATAGGCGTCAGGACATTGGACCCCGATTAGATTTATCGTGCACCAGTCATATACACGCCAGTATTATTTGTTGGATGTTCTAGACGCCTTTCTAGTATTTTTACAAACCTCCAATCGCTACATTTTTTAACTTTTCTTTGTCAATTCCACCTCACTCCTCCGATTACCAGCTGGGCACCTTTATCCACTGGGCAACTGGGGGCGCTAAATTAAAATGCGAAAATGCATATATTTTTTTTAATTTTGTGCATTTAGAAACTAATGAGCACTATTTGATTTCACCAATTCAACTATTTATCGCCAAAACTGAGCTTGCTCCTAGAATCCAGTTTCTTTTGTTTAAAATCGAAGAATTCAGATGTGTAACGTATGAGTCAAGATTTTTGGTAACCGTTCGATTCTCGCGTGTTGAGGGCGGTTATTTATTTGTCCTTGTAACGATTAGAGAAGTTTTAGATAATAATAATTTGAATAAGAATAATAAGAATGTAATAAGAATTCTAAAAAGCTTGTAATGATAATGATATTGTTATTTTGATGTTTGAAATTTATATATTTAAAGAAAATTATGATATGATTAGTTAAAATAGATATTAAAATACAAGATATTTAAGTACTTTTCATCTATAATAATAAAAGAGGCTCTCTGTGGATTGCAAAATACTCACTTCCTCCGCATATAACAGTTTGAAAATTTGTATAAGTACTATTCTTCCTCAAGAAATGCACCTTTGTAAAATTCCATTTAGTTTCTAAAATGATTATAAAATTTTAGAAATATTGCATATTGGAACATTAAAAAAATATTAACAGAATTTAACAAAAATCGCAATAGCAAAAAAATACTGATTTGTTTGCATAATTCTCTGGGAGACTGCATCTTGAATTTTTCACTGTTAATTACAAATTAACTCAACATTTTCTCTATGCACCAACAGATTGAGCTCTATGCTTCCTATTCAGCCGTCTGGTTACCATAGAAACCATTGACGCTCATCCTACAAACTTGTAAAAAGATGGTTTTTGTGTAAGACCACCATCAGCAAAGGAGTTAAGCAAAATATTATATTGAGGGCTGAATACTGTTTCTATTGTAACACATAAAATGAGGTTCCATGCAAAACAATTTAATACAATAGAATATTTTTTTATTTGTTCACTCTCCCATCTCCTCCTATTTAAAAGGCCTCCGTAGCCGAGCGGTTAAAGGCGTCAGCTGGGAATCCGAGGATTACTGTTTCGATCCTAGGCGATGGACTTGACAAAGAAAAGTAAAAAAAAATAGTGATATTGTGATTGGAGGGTTGCGAGCTGCGCTACAAAATACTAGAAAGTCGTCCAGAACATCCGCAAAAATTAACGGCGTGTATACGGGACTGGTGCACGATACATCTGATCGGGGTCCAACGTCCCGACGTCTATTGAAGACGTTGGGTGCCAGTTCAGATGTTTCCTCGTCATCCGACCATGGTTCTAAAATAACGAGGTGCATGTATGAATGTGTATGTGTTCCAGGGTCTTTCCTTTGAGATAGACCACCAACCGTTGCCAATAGCCCACTCTTCAGCTCTAGTGCGACGTTAATTAACCAAAACCAAACCTATATAAATGGAAAAAAAAATTCTATGAAAATACATTTTAGTTTTATAAATTAAAACGTCCCACTGCTGCATTACATAAATACTTTTATAACTTCGTTCAAGAATTATTATGATTTTTTTATATCACATCTCATGATCACTAACTGAGATCTTCAAATATACGAAAAAGCGTATGAGTAATAATACTTCCATTTACTTTGGATAAGTGATTAGCCGAATATCCACCTCAGTCCAGATGAACTATTTGTGTATCCATTTCCTTTATGCGCTGATCCCTCGGCTGTCTGCCCATCATCGGAGTTTGAGGCAGCCAATCTGCACAACAGATCTATACACACAATCTGACACACCTTGACTTCTTATCACATCTGACCTCTTGCCACCGGCCGGCCGGGCATCGGGCCGGCAGCGTCCCCCTTTCCCAGCCTCTGATTTATGAGCGAACATCGTGTTTCCAGTATGTATCACCACCTTTGACACTCCCGTCACTGCTGGCCCGGTGCTGGCTGAGTGCTGTTTGGATTGCGCGACTGACATTGTTGCGTTAGACAGATGACTTGCGAACAGGTTGCTTTGTGTTTTAGATGTGTTTGCGTTTTTTGCTTAAGTTTTTTTTTTTTTTAGAGATGGAGATATATTTTTTCTTGTTGGAACTGGTTACGAGATCATCGATCTTGTAAAATCATCGACCCAAAGGTTAAGCCTGGAAAATTTGTCATTGACGATTTCCTTGTTGAAGATTTTTCAATGAAATTCACGTTGAACGGATTTTACACACAAAACGCCGGAGGCTATTTTACAAATAATTTCGTTTGGCTCGGAAAGGACTGCGTACACATTTACTTTCTTGTTTTATACAGATATCTGAAGACCATTCTACACGGACATGATAAACGCTAGTTGTATTTTGCAGAAGCCTCTGTGATTGGTGCATTCAAACCACGAGGTTTGTGTGCACTAATCACAGAGGTTTCTTCAAAATGCAACGCGCGTTTATCACGTCTGTGTATAATGGGCCTTTGGTCTCTATTACAGATTCTATTAACGCGCGGTAGTTTTATCAGATGCCTTTGTGATTGGTGGATAAAAACCACGTGGTTCGTATTCACCAATCTCAAGGCCACCTGCAAAATCTCACGTACTTCGTCCTTTCGGAAGGCAGGTATGGTTTATTCCATGTTTTGATATTGCGCTTAAAAAAGCACAATCAATAAACAAATATGTTATTGAAAAAGTTATTGGTAATATAAAGTATTCAAAGATATTTTTTTTAAATATTTTAATATTTTTGAATTATTAGAGATATTAATAAGTTTAAATTATTAGACATATTAATGAGATTCAATATGCCAATTGCAGGAGTTCTTGAATATTAATGAGATTCAATATGCCAATTGCAGGTCTTCTTGAATATTAATGAGATTCAATATGCCAATTGCAGGAGTTCTTGAATATTAATGAGATTCAATAGGTTAACTGAAGATTTTGTCCAGTTTGCATATAAACATTTGATTGCGTAAACATTTGGTTTGGAAGTTTTAGTGTTTTCTATTTGATATGTTTTTGTTTTGATTAATAAAAACGTTTATTCTCTGTTTACTTTAGTAAACAGATCAATGTCAGACATCAAAAACATGTTAGGCATATCATGAACTTGTTAGACATATATATATACATATACATATATATATATATATATATATATATATATATATATATATATATATATATATATATATATATATATATATATATATATATATATATATATATATATATATATATATATATATATATATATATATATATATATATATATATATACAAAAGGTATTATTATAACATTATACTAAAACAGGTATTAATACATTAGACTAAAAAGAATTATGACAACATTTTAGTTAATAAAGCATTTGAAATTTAAATAAATTAAATACGTATTTAGCGATAATTTTATTAAAATAATAAATATCACTAAGTAATTAAAAAATAGATATTTTAATAAAAAATTTAAATATTTATAAAACAAATTTTAATATTTATAAAAAAAATCAACATTTATAAAACAAATTTTAATATTTATAAAAAAAATAAAATTAAAAAAAAATAATAACGATTTTCAAAATTATTTTTGTTTTTTTGCAACTTATTTTTAAAACTAAAAAATATTACGAAATGCTTTAGCACATTTACCTCAATTTTTTTATATAAAACTTTTGTTAACTCATAATTAAAACATTTAAATTTATTTTGCTTTTAATTACGAATAAATCGAAAATAAGTTTACATAAAAGAGGACCACCTTGCATGAACTTTACGGATCAGTACGTAATATTACATCGGACCACATGGACCACTTGTCGTATACCACTGCAGGTCCCTCGCTCGTAAAGCACAAAGAAGCATTCCCGAACTTGTAAAAATCAAACAAAGTGCGGAGTAAATCATGAAAACCCTACAAATCCACCACGGGGTGAATTGTATGTGCGACACGTACCCCGGCGGGGGGGCCCTTCGAGAGGAAATGGCCCCGTTTCGACCCCGCAGCAGGGCGCCCCTGGCCTGTTGCGCCCCTGCGTAGAACGCCCCCCGCAGGGCAACCCCCGGAGTGGGGTCCGACATTTCACGATAACTTCTCTTTTTCTTTCTTTTTTCATTTATTTGATGCGAGGTTTGTTGCATTCAACTCTCGTATCCACTACAAAAAAAAGTCAGCATTGAACCTTCATAATAATTGGAGAAATAAAAGTTTTAAGGAAGAAAACTTCATTTTTTTATCGAAAATATATATAATTAAAAGTTTTTATTTCAATATACTTCGTAAAACGTGTAAAACAAACTGCAATTTTGAAGCACTGAAATTATTGGGGGGAAAAGGCAGATTTTTATATGTAATAAATGACTGGATACTTGTACAAAAGTACTTGGTTCGAAATCTACGTTTAACTTAAAAGAATTTTTATATCGATATGAACGTTACCTAATTAAATTTAATCCTTATTGGGCAAAACGACTAAATGCATGATGACTTCCTAGTAAAAAATGCAGTAAAAACCTTCATAAAACTTTTATAAAACCTTCATGAAACCTTCTTGTTGTTCTAAATACCTTTATAAACCCTGAATGTTTAAGTTTTTAATTTGCCTTAACAAAAAAATAAAACCTGCGTAAAACTCTCAATTTCAAAACTACAATGAACCTTATATGCTAATTTTTTTATAGCTGGGTAGCGTGTTGCAAAACCAGTTTTATCAAGTCATAACGAATCCTATATTATAATAATAATTTTATTTACTTTATTATTAATTTATTTATTTACTTTTATTATTAACTAAACATTTAAATTTTTAGAATCGGTTTACACGAATAATAATTATTCGTCAATTTCGTAACCCCCCCCCCCCCCCCCCTACCCTGTAAAACTGTCTTTTCTACAATTACACCCCTCATGTAGGTAAAACAAGTTGAAGAGGGCAAAGTGACTAAAGTGGACTAGTATAGTACCGCGTTTCTGGGGAACACTTGGGTAGAAATTCCAATGACCCCCGTTGATTCACGAACCCGCGACTAATTGTTACGAACTCCCGCGCACTACCGAATACGCTACAAAGGCACATTCTATCTAGATCTTGGAAATATTTTTTTAAATATGTTTCTATATGAAATAATTCTTTAAACGAATTTTTTTAACGAACCGTTGATATTTATGAGCCGCACGAACGATTCTTCAGTGCATCCGGGGAATTTTCTTTCTTTTGATACCTCCCTTGTTCAAATACGTCGAGTGTAAGAGGCAAAAAAGAGTTATATAGTATAGAAATAATATATTTGATTTTTAGCAAAGCCGACGTAAAATTTTAATATTTTAACATTCATACTCTAAAATAAAAATGTGCTTAAAAATGAGCACATAAACGTACTCGTTTTTTTAGTACAATTACATCGTAAATGAACTCAAATTTAAGTAATCGTACTTTCTCAAAAAATGAGCAGTGTGATTTAATATTGATAATATCAGCTTCTGTTCAAGCCATCTTAACAAAGCGACCTGACAAACTTAAAATATTTGTTCAGAAGATGGTTTTCCACATTATTTGATGTCAATTGCTTAAATGGAAATTGAGTTATTACAACTCAATCATCTTACTTCCCATTCTTGTAGTACACCTTTTTAACATTACTTATGTTTACCACTTCTTCACGTCGCCATGGTAGCTTAACGAATAAGACTCTGGACAGCAGTGCCTGCAGATCTGGGTCCGATTCCCAGTGAGTCTTTGTTGTAATTGTCGATATTTATTGAAAGTGATTTATGAATGCGGCAGCTTTTGTAGGCTATAATCTTCTCCTCTTTTTCATTTTTACCCATTGTACTCATTTTTAAGTACATGTCATTTCCAAAATTGAAACTCATATATTCGGAGCCATGATAAGCATCGAATGTATTTAAAAATGAGTACATTTTTCTTATTTTTGAATACTTATTTTCAATAATATACCGATTCTTAGTATCAATTCAATTAATTTATTCCGATGATAACTTTAAAAAAAAAAGACACAAATCACGCTACTAACAGCTTTCCCATACCCGAATCCCATGGTACTCCAAACAGACTACCTCCAAGCGGGTAATTTAAGTCCAGTGCGGGGACCCGACTTGACCCAGGTTCGTAAATTCAGACCTCCAGCCTCGGAAATGTCTATAAAACACACACGAACAACCCCAAGCCACACAGGAGCCCGATTCGGGTGACACATAACTACTTGTGTACGCCAAAAATACGACCCTCTTCGAAATCCCCCCCCCCCCCCCCCCATGACAAGCGTTCTAGCGCCCTCCCTTGTAGAACATTCTCTGAGGACAATTCGTGTATGCTGCATCTTAACGACTTTCGGCGTTGTCTCTACTGAACGTGACTTGTGGGACCTCTGTCGCTAATTGCGGAGATGTAGTCTTGTTGGGCTTCATGGTGTAATGTGGGGTTTGCTGGAAAAGCTGAATACTGGGTTTGCGGCAGGGGTTGTACAGGGGGGGGGGGGGCTAAAGGCTTGTTTTGGATTTAAATGAGGGGTGAGTGAAAAGGAGTTCGTTTGTGGCGTGGTTCAATGCATTGCTTGTAGGATGGAAATAAATAGCTGTGCATTATACGTGGTATTATGGAATTGTATCTACAACTTTGATACCCAATAAAACCTTACAGAAATAAGATTTCTAAGTTATGTCGATTGTTAATGTAACAGCAACATGAATTTTTATTTGTGCAGTTTTTTCCCTCCCATACCATTAAGGTATGTAAGTTTATATTCTTAAATGTACATGTAATATTTATTATAAACTATAACATTTACTATAATAAAAATTAAAAA
Source organism: Troglohyphantes excavatus (assembly GCA_963932185.1). Classification (NCBI taxonomy): domain Eukaryota; kingdom Metazoa; phylum Arthropoda; class Arachnida; order Araneae; family Linyphiidae; genus Troglohyphantes; species Troglohyphantes excavatus. The sequence goes on along the minus strand of OZ010674.1, from coordinate 69,153,494 downwards.
AAAGATTTATCTGCGGATCGCAAAATAAATACTTCAACTGCGTGTAAGAAGGTAAACATTTGTATATAAGCTAAATGCTAATCATATATTCTTTCTCAAGATGTTCACATAAATCCCAGATTTAAAAAATATATATATTTGGTTTATAAATGATTTTAACATTTTTATAAGCAGTAGAAGGGTCATCCCCCTGCTCCGCTGACGCTCCGCCGATATTCGTGCCATGTTAAGTGAAGACCTGAACTTAAAAGTCAACCGTTTGATCGCATTCTAATATGCATTGAACTTCTCTTTTTTCAAATATTAACGCTTATTATTATCTTTCGAATTTCAGATAAAGTCAACAAAAGTGGTATTCACGAATGTTTTTCGAGCTGTTTTAAAGTGCCACGGTAAAATAACGGACGCTGTGTGCTAGGACTAACGTGGCGACGTTGCTTAAAAACGAACCACCTTGTGTTGCCAAATCACGGAACATAATACATCAGATTTTGATCACCGCGTAAGATAATTAATTATATATAGAGAGATTGCATAAAAATATATTTTAAAGTAATTTAGAGCGTGCCTTGTAGCTAGTTCTATAGTAATTGGAAGAATATGATGCAGTTCGGGAGAATCTTTAGAACAATCTATTGCGGTTCGGGTCACAATGTTGGCCATTCAAAATTATTTTAATGCATATTCCATTATACTACCAAGCAACGCATGGAAAAACAGCAAATTATTTATATAATATCCTAAATTCAGCAACTAAAAGTAGCTTGTCTTCCCTCCGTAAGATGTAACAACACATGCGCGGATTTTTATACATATTACAGCGACAAAAATATGATAGAGCTTCATTGAAAGACTATGAAAAGTTTAGAAGACAATGCCCCTACGTGTAGACCGGCCTTCGTGGCCGAGTGGATAAAGGCATCAGCTGGGTATCAGAGGATTCCTAGTTCGATCCTGTGCGACGGACTAGACAAAGAAAAATGTAGTGATATTGTGATCGGAGGGTTGCCAGATTCGCAACAAAATACTAGAAAAGTCGTCCAGAACATCCACAAAATTTATCGGCTTGTATACGGTACTAGTGCACAATAAATCTGCTTGGGGTCCTAAGTCCCGACGTCTATTGAAGGCGTTGGGTGCCAGCTCAGGTGTTGTCCTCGTCATCTGACCATGGTTCATAAATACGAGGTATCGCTCTCGGGTCTTTCCGTTGAGATAGGTCCCAAACCGTCGCCAATTGCCCACTGTGCAGCTCTAGTGCGACGTTAGTTAACTAAAACCAAACCAAAAACCCCACGAGTAGTCTACTAATTTTTTTGTAGTCCTAACCTTTACCCCTTCCCTAACACCAGGTCACGGCACCACACCAGAAAACAACTCCTGCATTTGACTCGCACATTTAAACGACAGCCTCTCCACTTGTGGACCCCGTTGAGAAGGGGGACCCCTCGCCGGGACCATCAACCCCCCCCCCCCTCCCACCAGACGACACTCGGTGCTGGAATCGAATCAAGAGACCCTCCGCCCCTTCATACACGAGGCCCAACAATAGAACCACCACCTCGCTTCCCAGATGTCGTTTCGCCCCCTCCCTCCCACTTTTATGCAAACACGCCCGGGCCGATGTCATACTCCCCCATTGTGCACCATCAACACGTGGAGAGGGTGTTTGTCGACATCGTTTGCCCACCCCCTCTTCAGACGATTTCGAGGGGTGTGCGGCACTACCTCCCTAGTAGGGGGGGGGGGGAGTGTCCTGGAGTCGCAGGTTTTGTCGTTTGGAATATTAAGTGGTTGTTCTCGAGGAGGACTTTCAAAATCACCCTATTGGTGTTTTGGTTTGGTTGAATGTGTGTGTGGTGTTAGAAATTGAGTTAGTATGCTTCTGGGGTGTCTCAATGCGAGAAAATATATATATATTTTTTTGCTTTAACCGTATTTGAAGACTTGGTTCGGGATATTTCTAATGTTTTATAGGGTACCTCCAGTGGCCCAGTGGATAAAGGCGTTCAGCTAGTAATCAGAGGATTTGCTAGTTCGAATCCGTGCGATGGACTTGACAAAGAAAAAGTAAATATATAGTGATCCTGCGATCAGAGGGTTGCCAACTTCGCTACAAAAACACTAGAAAGTCGTCCAGAACATCCAACAAATTATACTGGCGTGTATACGGGACTGGTGCACTATAAATCTGATCGGGGTCCAATGTCCTGACGCCTATTGAGGTTGCGTCGGGTGCCAGCTCAGGTGTTGTCCTCGTCATCTGACTATGGTGTAAAACTACCAGACATAGTTCACGAGTTTTTCCTTCGGGATGAGCCCCAAACCGTCGCGAATAGCCCAATGTGCAGATCTAGAGCGATGTTAATTTACCAAACCAAACCGAAAAGCTTAATATGAGTAATAAATTGTAATAAATTAATAAAGCTTAATACATTGCGGGGAGGTGAGAGAGAAGCCAGAGGGTACAAATGCCTTATATTAGAGAGTTTAGTGCGGTTATAGGGATAGTTAATACGCATGAAATGTTATTGGCAAAGGGATACAAGTAAATGAATGTCGTGTACTGAGATCTAGCAGCGTAAGAATCAACTATTTAAAATTTAATTTAATTTTAAACTGCGTTTTCACAAAATGATGAAATTATCACTTGCATCCCTTGGCTTTTCATCTCCCCAATTTTATTTTTATTTTCCGTATTTTACTTTTGTACACGATCTACATATATTTAAATTTATTTCCTCTATAACAAGAGGGACCCGAGCCCCCAAATCCGTAAAAATTGCTAATTTGTTTTTCTTCATAAAACGATGCTAAACGTACTTAAGAAGGTGTGTACAAAATTTCAAAACTGTAAAAGAAACAGAACATATGTTTTTTTAGATGTTTATATACCATTTATCATCTTTCAACAGACTTTTCGTCTGCAACAATCGTCATTTACTCAAAATATATTTTTTAAATTTTTGTCACCTTTAAAATGTTAAGGCTTTGTTAATAATTAACTTAAAACTAAACTGTTAATAGTTTTTGAAGCTCTAATATTTGTTTTATAAACGTATGCATAGCTGTTTTTAATTAAGTTGTAAATTATTTTTTTATAAATTATTAAACTTAAAAAATTGAATATTTTTGGGGTTTTGAACTTAAAATAAGTTTATGAAGACAATTAAAACACAAATCTGCAAAAGTCTATTCATACGTTTAAAGTACGTACTTTGACGTTATTTAATGAATTAAAAAAATTTAAAAACATAAACAATTTAAAGAGAAGTAGTGTTTTTAAAAAAAAAGTCTTTTTAAGCTTAAAAAATGCAAAAAATAACAAAAATAATTTGTAAAAATATCTTTTTGTTTTTGATTATTGTTCAGAAAAAGATGTTCTAATAATATAAAAAAAATGGTATTTCTGAATTCATTAATAAACAAATTAGGATTTGGGGCTCGATCTCCCCCTTCTTATTATACTCTTTGTTTGTTTATAATTTTAAAAATTTAAACAATTACACTTAAAAGAAAGCTAGTTTTAAAATGAATGAAAGGCAATACTCTAGTCATCCATTTGTAAGCATTGTCTGTATTAAGTTTATGTATATAGAGAGAGGCTTACTTTAAAATAACGTACCTCTTTTTTAATCCCTAACCACTTGAAATTTTATTAAAAAAAATTACAATAATATAACATTCACTATAAAAATAATATTTTTTTAATACAAGAATAGTTTTTTTCTACTTTGTTTACCTTCTCACCGCTTTTTAATCTTTCCTTCCTCCCCCAATTTTATATATGTCGTCTGTAAGCATATCCAAAATAATGCCTCCGTCCGCTATAACTTCAAAAATACGAAAATCCTTCCAAATCCTGAAGTATAAACTCAACAAAATAAAACAAACTTGGAGAAAAAAAACTTCTAAAAAAACGGTTAGCGGCTTCATTTTTCTCGCAATTTCTCTCGTTTTTTACTGTGTATCCATTTTTTTCCCTTTACATCTTCCTTGTATAAGTAATATTTCCTTACTTATTTTGGTTTCGATTAACCTAGATAAAAATTAAAAAGTCAACACCAAAAATTCAATATCAAATTTTCAGTGTTTTTACACGTTAAAATGCTTCCTAGTGTTTGTGAACGTAATCTCCAAAAAAAAAAAATATTTTTTCTGATAACCAAATTTATATATAGTCGAAGAGCATGTTTGATATTTACTTTCTATTATGAAACAGTTACATCCCTGTCCTGTTCTTTTTTCAGAGGTATTCTTTAACATATTCTTTTTACATTTAGGGTAAGTAATTGTAAAAATGAAAAAGCTATTCGATAAACTCAATATTAATCTCAGTACAATGTTAAAAATTTCAGTTCAGTTTTGCACCATATCTTGGTGCTTTGCAGCAATTTACACCATATTATGGTGAAATCTGAGTTGAACCAAAAATCTTTTATCGAAAAAAGCGGAGGTGTCACCAATAATTGGTTCAACCTCTTTAACTGCAACCGAAATTTTCGCTGTCGCTACATCAACAAACCAAGCAATCCCTTTCAAGAAAGACAAGGACGGACAAGGGTCTCCGTGGCTTAGTGGATAAAGGCGTTCTGTTATGAAGCAGATGATTCCTAGTTCGCGCCCGATCGGTGATATTTACAAAGAAAAGTAAAAAAGTTGTGATCTTACGATCGGAGGGTTGCCATCTTCGCTGTAAAAATATTACTACTAAAATACTAAAAAAAAAACTCGAATTTTGAGTTTTATGCAACGTTATGAGTTTTGGTGCAGTGTTTCACCACTAAATGGTACAACGTCACACCGTAAAATGGTGAAACAAAGCACCAAAGGTTGGTTGCAGCTAATGGGTACCAAAAGTTGGTGCAAGGCCGAAATAATTTTTAACAGTGTATACCAAATATATATTTATTGATGTATGACATTTGCCAAGTGTTTAAAACATATGTAGTGAGAAATTTTAATCTGAAGAACGTATGAGATCACCCCTATACTTGGAGCTTCTAGATGTCACACATAATCTCTATTGGTTTGGTTATATAACGTCGCACTAGAGCTGCACAGTTGGCTATTGGCGAAGGTTCGGGGCCTATCTCAAAGGAAAGACCCGGGAACACTTACACATTCATACATGCACCTCGTTATTCTTTAACTATGGTCAGATGACGAGGACAACACCTGAGCTGGCACCCAACGCTTTCAATAGACGTCGGGACTTTGGACCCCGATCAGAATTATCGCGCACCAGTCCCGTATACACGCCGCTAATTTTTGTGGATGTTCTGGACGACTTTTCTAGTATTTTGTAGCGAAGATGGCAATCCTCCGATCACAAAATCACTACTTTTTTTACTTTTCTTTGTCAAGTCCATCGCCTAGGCCCGGATAACGAAAAGAAAATCGTGTTTTATGTTCAGGAACAAACACTTCTCATTCAATTTGAGGAACAGGGTACAAAAGAACAGGACGTTATTTTGTTGAATGAGTCACCACTCGAATGCAAGTGAACTTTACGTAAAGATTGCACAAAGGCATAAAATCTCCAGATCTATATACCAGATTTTATTTTTTTAAAAAATAGCATATCTGCGGACATCTTTAATAAGTGTCCAGGAATAATATGTGCACGCCCTAGAATTGGTCATAATAGTAATATGAATAGGAATAAAAGAAATAATATTCGATAGGATGAATAAAAAAATGAATGAATGGAAAGGTAAATGAAAAATCTGTTTTCATTCAGCTGTCATTCAGCAATGGGAAGAGAGGCTGTATTTCGACGTTTTTCGCATGTTTTATGCATTCAGTGGTGGCCAGTCAAAAAGTGTTTGTTGAAAAGGATTAGAGAGATTGAATGCCGCTTTTTTTTGTGATCGCTCGAATTAACGTTTACTGGAGCTGCATAATAGACTATTGGCATCGCTTCGAGATATATCCTGAAGGTAAGACCCGCGAGCACTGTCTGCTGAATTTTGACGTCGCACTAGAGCTGCACAGTGCTTTATTACTGCAAGGGGTGACAAAACATTGGAAGTAAATATGACTATAGGATCAGGCTGGAAACGAGTGTGACATGTTTTTAACAGAAGCTGGACTAGAGAAATTCTCCAATTTCGAGCACGAAGTTGTGTCCACCTGGTTATCACGACCCTAGACAATCGCGAAATCAACTAAACAATGGTTTTGGTTTGGTTAAGTAACGTCGCACTAGAGCTGCACAGTGGGCTATTGGCAACGGTTCGGGGGAAAAGGGTCGAAGGAAAGACCCGGGAACACATACACATTTAGACACACAATCATACATGCACCTCGTTATTTTTGACCAGGAATCCTCGGTTTTCTAGCTGACGCCTTTAACCGCTCGGCCACGGTAGGCCTTAACTAAACAATGAATAAATTAAAAGAAATGTTGTTCACGACAAAAAAAAATAAAAAACCTTTTGTCAATACTTAAAATCCACCGCGGTTTGTTTGATCTCATTGAATTCACGATCACTCGGTTTGATAGCGATCAAATCGAGAAGAACACCCAGAAATCCACAAACTGCAAATCCATCAGAGGATAATAAAAATAAAATAACCGTCCACTCGACGCACAGGAGAAGGACTACCCAACTCGTGAAAAGGGGGGATGGGGGGGGGGAGGGCGAGTGCACATTAAAATACAATTACCGTCATCAGTCTATAAAAGTGCTAAGGAAGGCGGCGGCACATAATTAGCGCCAGAGAAAAGGTGGGCCCGCGACGTCGTTACTGTAAATGATCGCGATTTAAACGCGCATTTAACCACAATGGGGGGGGGGACTGTTCATTGTTCTTCTCAAGGATTATTGTTCGGGATGGAAGAGAAAAGTTATGGGCTTCTACTCCACTCTCTCCTTTAGAACGATCATTTTTGAGCGATGGCGAAGTCTCTCCCCTTGTCAGGAGGAAGTTCGAGGGATTTGGTGATGAATTGACTGATTCTTGGTTTCACTTATGGCTCCTGGAAATATATCCTGTCTTTACTTCCTTCTCTCTCTCTCTCTTTTATTTGTATTTGTGAAGGAAATTGGGAAATGGTTCGTTCGAAATCCACGCAGTTTTAGTATGAGTTGGAATTGTGTTCGCTTATCCTTCTGTTTATACTGAGTTTTATGAGTTATATATTAGGAAGAGTTATTGGAAAATTACTTTATTTCTTCTGTGGTCAAATACTTCAGAATTGTATTGGGTGCCCTGAGGAGATGGACGCTAGTTGTATTTTGTTGTACGTTGGAGAAACTGATCTATAAACAAACTGGATCTTAGTGTAACTTGTTTCGAGGTCACCCAATTTAAACGACGCCATTAGAGATCCCTGAAACTCTTTTAAGCGTCTTCTGGTTGGAATAAAACTTCTAACTATGATCAGAGAAATAAATGCGTAGAAAAGGGTCCGAAATATAATTAGTAACTATAACACTCCTGCATAAATCCTGCATAATTTTAAAATGTATAACGTCAACATGGCAACACATATAATTATAATTCCTATATTTGGGGTTCCTAATGGCATTGAAATTCCTATATCTCGGATTTTTAATGACATTGAAATTCCTATATGTCGGGTTTTAAATAGCATGAAATTCCTATATCTGGAGTTTCTAATGACATTAAACTTCCTATATCTGGGGTTTCTAATGACATTAAAATTCCTATATCTAGGGTTCCTAATGGCATTGAAATTCCTATATCTCGGGTTTTTAATGACATTGAAATTCTTATATCTCGTGTTTTTAATAGCATGAAATTCCTATATCTGAAGTTTCTAATGACATTAAAATTCCTAAATGGAGTTCCTAATAGCATTGAAATTCCTATATCTGTGGTTTTTAATGGCATAAAATTCGTATTTCCCGTGTTTCTAATGTCATTAAAATTCTTATAATTCGAGTTTCTAATGGCATTGAAATTTATATATTTCCGATTTCTAATGTCATTAAATATCTTATATATGGGGTTTCTAAACGCATTGAAATTCTGATATTTCGTGTTTCTAATGGTTTTAAAATTCTTGTATGTCTCAGGTTTCTAATATCATTAAAATTCCTATATCTGGAGTTTCTAATGATATTGAAATTCTTGTATCTCTCGCATTTCTATTGGTATTGAAATTCCTATATGTGGGGTTTCTAATGTCATTAAAATCCCTATAGTTTCGAATGGCATTGAAATTCTTGTATCTCTCGCATTTCTATTGGTATTGAAATTCCTATATCTGGAGTTTCTAATGTCATTAAAATCCCTATATATGGAGTTTCGAATGACATTGAAATTCTTGCATCTTTCGCATTTCTGTTGGTATTGAAATTCCTATATATGGAGTTTCTAATGTCATTAAATCCCTATATATGGAGTTTCTAATGACATTGAAATTCTTGTATCTCTCGAATTTCTATTGGTATTGAAATTTCTATATATGGGGTTTCTAATAGCATTATTACTCTTATAACTAGGGATTCAAGTTACTGGAAAACTAGTTTGTTTATAGGTTAGTGATTGGAGATTGATGGGTAATATATGGTATAAAATCTTTTAAAGTAAGTTAGCAGTTATTTACCCCTTGACCGAGAATGACGAGTGCCGCTCGTCCTGTTTAAAACCGGTCCCATTTAAAGGTATTTGTATAGCAGTTTACTGTTTGTACCACTTTAAAATAGTTATTTTCTATGTATTTGACTCATATAACTTCAAAAACACTTCAAATTTTAAAATTAAACAGGCTTTTTTTTAGAAGCACATGCGTAAAATACATTTCTTGATCAAAAGGTTAAAAAAAATTATTATAACTGTGATGGCTAGGTTGGTACAGAGAGAAACTTGGGACTGAAAGATATCTCGAACTCGATTCCTGGTAAGTTCAAACCTAAAAGCAGTCCTGGTGTATGATAAATCTGTCGTGGTCCAAATGTCTCCAAGTGATAATGGAGATGAAAGTGTAGACGACAGTTTGCTGCCGGCTTGTGGGTTGTTCCCGTTATCTGACTAGTGCAAAATTTGCATTGTTCTTGAATCTTTCCTTCGTTTTATATCCTCCAAACACACATTTGCCAACAGTTTATTTATACATGTCCAGTGCGAAGTGAGTCAATGAACCATCTAAAACTTTCCTTCCGGAACCTTCGCCAATAGCCCATTTGGTGCAGCTTCAGAGCGTCAATCCAACCAACCGCAAAAGGGGAAACCGACTTTTTTTCCCCCGATTCGAATTGCGACCAATGGCGATGCAGTTTCTTTGGCTTTATTTCTGGACTCCTGAATAGGTGCTTCTACGGTCTGCTGGCGATATTTCCTGACCACCCATGGCGCAAGAAGAGAAATTCCTGGAATTTTCAAGAAAAGTGCAGGCCTCCAGTGGCCCAGTGGATAAAGGCGTTCATCTAGTAATCCGAAGATTGCTAGTTCTAATCCGTGCAATGGACTTGACAAAAAAAAAAGTAAAAAATTAGTGATCTTGCGATCCGATGGTTGCCGGCTTCTCCGCAAAAATACTGGAAAGTTGTTCAGAACTTCCAAGAAATTATACTGTCGTGTATATAGAACTAGTGCACGATAAATCTGATAGGGGTCCAATGTCCTGATGCCTATAAAGGTTGCGTAGATTTTGCTCAGATTTTGTCCTCATCATCTGACCACGGTTCAAAAATACGTGGCATCATTCCCGGGTCTTTCCTTTGGGACTCGGGAACTATGCCTGGAATTTTTCAACATTAGTCAGATGACGAGGACAACACCTGAGCGGGCACCCGACGGAACCTCAATAGGCGTCACAGCATCAGACCCCAATCAGATTTATAGTGCACCAGTCCCATATCTACGCCAGTATAATTTGTTGGATGTTCTGGACGACTTTCTAGTATTTTTGTATCGGAACTGGCAACCCTCCGATCGCAAGATCACTACTTTGTTTTTACTTTTCTTTGTCAAGTCCACCGCATGGGCTCGAACTAGCAATCGTTCGATTACCAGCTGAACGCATTTAACCACTGGGCAACTGGTGGCTTTAAGCTTTTCGGGAGAACCATTCCGATAACTCCAGGGCAAATAGCACGATTGCTGAGACGAGATAGTGTCCCTCGAAACGTATTCATATTGTATAATGTGCATTTTATATTCTTACGCAATGTTCTACTTGACGAGTTTTTATCTTAAATCAACATCTGTCCCGTATACTTTTACAACATATTTACTTAAGAAAAACTACAAACATTCGAATAAATCCAAACAACCCTTTCTCTAACAGCATTACTTCACAATTATTATTAATTCATAAAACTATAATTTTATTTTCAATACAATTTTTGAGGGGGGGAGCGAAGGGGTGTGTCGGGACGAGTAAACCCACTACCAGCAGCAGCGATTCGTAAAGCAAACGATTTTGTTTGGAAGTGGGGTGAAGTGAAGTGACGTACGAAAATAAAATTAGGAAGTCAATGGAATGGGACCTCGGAATCGAATTTGTCGGCGGGGCTTTTGTGACGACAAGTTTTTGATAAAAATCGGATGACCGCACATTTTGCTCACCATGATTCGTTTGCCGCTTGTTCTATCGTTCGATTGATTGCGTTATCTCGATTTTCGAACTTTTTTATTCCCCCCGTCGCTATTTTTATCGTCGATGATGAGAAGAGAATTTCTGCAGTTATTGAGTTTTCCCTCCTCTTTTTATTATTTTCGGGAAGGTCGTCTGATTTTAGAGTGTGGAAATAGAATAGAAGGGAAAATTGCATTTTTCAGTTTTTCGATTGCAAATTAATTATTTTGTTGTTATTTTAATTCTAAATTTAAAACCAAATTATTTTATTTTTATTAGAATCCCATGCGCGTAAGAATTATTATTATAAGATCAAGATTGATGAGAAAGTTTTAATATTTTCGGAGATTTATTGTTTTCACTTTCATTTTCTTAAAATGTATATGATTTAGTTGAAACTCTTTGAGTTTTGTCGAATTCTCCGTAATTATTATCTGTGAAACGATTGAAATTGAAAGACCTATTCAAATATCAAATTAAACATTTTACAGGATTTAAATTTAATAAGAAATATTTTGACAAAAAAAAACCTCTGAGCAGCAAAGAAAATATTGAAATAGTAGAGTTCCACTGCAAGATAATTGAAATTTATGTTTTCAACACAAAAGGTCAATTATTTGATTGAGATAACTTTTTTAAAAATACTCCAACGCTTTAGATTAGAATATTTCCTAATATTTTATTTGCTCTTATATATTTCAAACTAAAAAAGTATAAGCACTGATAAATAAGTTTTCAAATAAAAAATAACTTGCCGAAAAAAAGAAAAAAATTTTTAAAAACTTTGATAATATCAAGGAGTTTGTAAATTAAAATAAAATTTTTAGCATTATAAATTTTGCATAGCTGTAAATCAAGCGACCCGGTCGGGCTCACAACGCTAAGAAAAAAAAAGAAGAAATAACGCTAACTCGTCAAAGCAGCCAACAAGAAACGAACGCCCGACAGGACTTAAGCTTATATACTCTGCACAACTTGTAATGTAAAAAACCGCGTTCGTAAAACAGAGTCCAGAAGCCGAACTACATTTCGTAAAAAAATAAAACCAGTATTGGTGGATATACTTTATACTTTGAATGATTTCCCTCAACTATATTTTAATAATTATTTTTAAATTGAATTTATAAGAACTATTGCTCACAAAATAATAATTATTCAGAAAGACAAAAAAGGCAGAAATTATGTTAAAAATAATTTTAAAATAAAATATAAAAATAAGAACTTTGAGATATTTGCACTAAAATATTCATTTTTTGCTATTTATCGACATCCCTTTTTCATTAAGAATTTTTTTAATTCGTATAATAATTCATATGACTTCCTATTTATGAATACTCAAAATTCGATAGCATAATAAATATTCTCAGCTATACACATAAAATATTTTTGTCGAGTGTGAAAAACACATTAGTATGGGAAACTCCGCAATTAAATCTCTGCTCCGAAATTCCACTTCGCACCTCTTCCATTGTTGTACAGAGATCGGAATATTTTATTGGCTACTTATGTTTTATCACAACAAAGCACGCGTTTGTCATAGCCGATCCACAAAGCTCTAACAATGAACCCTTGGACATCTACAAAGACCCCGGGAGAGGTAGTTGACCGCCCAAATCCACGATCCCTCTTGTTCTTTCTTGATATCGATTTCAATTTTAAAAGCGGCACTTCACCTGCCCTATCATGAGAGCGCAAAACGATCTCACTTGACAGAGAATAAAAAACAACAAACATCATCGCCCTGTTGATGCTGCATTTCCTGGTTTTCTGAATCCGGTTATTTCGCCATTTCGCCAATAGTCCATTCCCTCCCCCCACCTGTCTCCACTATAAATATGCAAGCGAAAGGAGATCCTTCTTTGAATTTCGAATTCGAAAAAAATAAAATAATAATAATTGCAATAATAACAGGGATTGGGAAGAAGAAGGAGAACAACAGACGGTAGCCTGGGATTTAAAGTGCCGTCTTGCTTGGCGAAACATCGCCAATTTAGCATTTTTTTTAAAAACTTTTTAATATCGCCATATATTAAATGTTGAATGATAAGGTATTTGTTTCGGATCAAAAAATTTATAGAATTTTTTTTTGTGTGTCTCTACACTCTTTAAGGTCTTTTGAGTCCAATTTAACCCTTTGCTGTCGAGGTCTTTTTCGCTCGAGCGAACCAGCAACTCGAGACGATTGTCTTCATATTTGGTTAAATTCTTACAGTGGTATCTGAGAGTCACCGCTGGCGTTGATGCATCAAACCAAGTGTTGCATGCGAGACGGCAAATTGTTCATCCTATGTTTGTGTATATGTCAATGAGCTATCACGAATATGAACAATGCTACAACATTCCAAATTCGGTATAGAACTTAATGATATCAAAGGAAAAAATAAACTGTTTATATTTACGGGCTTCCTCTTGACGGTCGTATAGAACGTCAGTGACTCTTGGCAGTCGAAATAAAATATTCGAACACATGATTTTGTTCTATTTAATTTTATTAGAAATTACTCAAAAATCTAGTGTTAACAATTTTCTTCAAACGCATATTTAGGATTTACGTTAATTATTTTAGACAGTGAACGAAATTCACTTAGAAATTAATGAAGATATCCAAAAGTTGAATGCAATTCTTATGCACTGAGCTAACTACGAGATTTAGTGAGGACTGTACTGTGGCGCGGATGAATATTGTTCGGAAGACAAAGTAGAAAAAAAACATTCTACTTTGGCTTTTGAACCATTAATCGAGTTGCGTCAGTCTTGAATATTAAATAAGTAATTTTTTTTTTATTCTTGTAAGTAAGAAAGCAAGTATAGAAAACTATAAATGTGTAACAATATATTTTTGAAAATCAGAAATGTGGTTTTAAAACTAGAATATTTGCACTTCATTTCTTCTTGCCAAACCCCAAGCTAAAGGATTATATTTCTCTACATTGGTTCAAAAAGGTGTAATGATGTCTCACACGCTTAGTCTTCTCTCCTTTTCTTATTTAGCTCAGTGTTCCTTTGTTACGAACTTTATTCGTATTCACTACACATATCGCTACGGATAATGAAAAAATCAGCTGAATATCGAATTCCTGCCGATATTGTAATTGTAAATATAGCCGCGCATAGTTGTAAGGTAAGTTGTTGCTCTGTTCTCAAAATAGAGGAAAACTCATTTAGATATATGAGATTATTGATGAAGGTTCATGACAAAACCTTACGGTGCAGCGTTAGCGGTTTTCTTCAATTTCAATGTTCCTTAAACCAAAATGTAATGTTTAAAATATATGGCATCTTGTTTCCATAACTACGGACATGGTGTTACTTCGTCCCGGTATTCTCATTTTATTGTTCGGAAGTGAAGGAAGTGATCTTTGAACCCTTTTTCGAATGTTTGCTAGATTTAAATTTTAAGTAAACCGCGTTTTATTGTAAAAGGCTAATGTTTGGTTTTACTCATGACGCAATGATATAATTCAGACAAAACATCAGCAGGTTACAAACAGCAAAGTCTTTTTGCTTTGCATTAAACCTACGCGTTTACATGAGCGACTGTAAACCGTTGTTCAATCAAATATATAAAACTTTCTTAAAATGAAAATGTATACAAATAATTAATATAAAAAATTATAGTTTATGAAGCTACAAAAATCATTAATAAATTTGCTATATCAACAAATTTCAATATCGATGAAGTTATCTATAAAATTCAATATATTCTTTGATATATTCAATACTATATTCTATATATTCAAAATATTCATTATATTAAAAATAATCATTATATTTAAAATATTCATTATTTTCTATATTTAAAATATTCATTATATTTAAAATATTCATTATATTTAAAATATTCATTATATTTAAAATATTCATTATATTTAAAATATTTATTATATTTAAAATATTCATTATATTTAAAATATTCATTATATTTAAAATATTCATTATATTTAAAATATTCTATATGTTCAAATTATTCATTATATTCCAAATATTCAATATATTTGAAATATTCATTATATTCCATATATTTAAATTATCCATTGTATTAAAAATATTCGATATATTCAAACAATTATTATATTCAAAATATTCGATATATTCAAACAATTATTATATTCAAAATATTCGATATATTCAAACAATTATTATATTCAAAATATTCGATATATTCAAACAATTATTATATTCAAAATATTCGATATATTCAAACAATTATTATATTCAAAATATTCTATATAATTAAAATTTTCATTATATACAAAATATTCTATATATTCAAACTAGTATCATTATATTCAAAATATTCTATATATTCAAACTAGTATCATTATATTCAAAATATTCTAAATATTCAAACAATTCATTATATTCAAAATATTCTATATATTTAAAATATTCATTATATTCAAAATTTCTATAGATTTAAAATATTCATTATATTCAAAATTTCTATATATTCAATCTATTAATTGTATTCAAACTATTAATTATATTCAAACTATTAATTATATTCAAACTATTAATTATATTCAAACAATTAATTATATTCAAAATATATTCTATATATTTAAACTATTAATTATATTCAAAATATATTATATATATTTAAACTATTCTCATTATATTCAAAATATTCTACATATGCAAACTATTCATTGTAATCAAAATAATCAAATTCTATATATATATTAAATATTCTATATATATTCAATATTCTATATATATATATATATTAAATATTCTCTATATATATATTCAATATTCTATATATATATATATTCAATATTCTCTACATATATTCAATATTCTATATATATATATATATATTAAATATTCTATATATATATTAAATATTCTATATATATATTCAATATTCTATATATATATATATATATATATATATATATATATATATATATATATATATATATATATATATATATATTCAATATTCTATATAAACAGACTATTCAATATATTCAAATTATTTTAGTTCAATTTATTCAGTTCTTCTGAAAAATGGCGGGGTTTGACTTACGCACTTTTGCACATTATTCACGACGTTTTGCACAATATGTTTACAATATACAAAATTATATTCAATAACATAGCATTACTTTAAATTCACGGTAGCGATATTTTGTCTAAGTTTTAGTTGTGCTATCAAATATCCTCAGCGCCCATACCTGTAAATCAGCAACATATATATATTTTTAATTTGGCGATTTTCCACTCTCAATTTTGGCGACATTGTCTTGCTTCACTCGGCAACCCTCGAAGTTCGGTAGCCACCGGGTCTTTTCTCTCGCACCCTGTCATTAGGCTGTCACAGTAATTGCCGCCTTCGCTCTTGCCTTTTGTGCACGGATGGGGAAAAAAAGAGTCCCTAGTCATTTCGTGTAGACGCTACCGATTCCACCTGCGGCAGGTAACTCGCGGGGGTGTGGGAAGATTTGGCGGGTGGTCCGGTCGGATTCGTGGGTCGAACCCGGTTGTTCCTCTAATGAGTGGTGTGGACGGCAAAGTAGATTTGAGATCTTTTGACCCGTTTAAGAGGGTCGTCAGTCTTTAAATCTCTGCACTGTTAAAAATAGGTACCCAAAAATAATTCAAATGTACTCATTTTTTAGTACATTCGATGACTATTATGTCCTCCGAATACATAAGTTTAAGTTTTTTTAAAAAAGACATGTACTCAAAAATAAGCAAAATTAACAAAAAAAGCAGATACTAGCATACGTAGGCTGCCTTCATAAATCCCTTTTAATAAATATAAAAAAATACAACCAAGCCCGGGAAACGGACCCAGATCCTAAAGCACAGCAATCCAGTTCCTTATCCGTTGTATAACTAGAGCGACGTGAAGAAGTTATAAAGAGAAGACTTGTTTGAAAGGTGTACCAAAAGAATGGAAAATAAGATAATTGAGTTGTAATAACTCAGTTTTCATTTAAGCAATCGCCATCAAATAATGTGGACAACCATCTTCTGAACAACCATTTGAAGTGTGTCATGTCGCTTTGTGAAGATGGCTTGAACAGAAGCTGAGGTTAGCAATATTAAATCACATTGCTCAGTATGGCTTAACCCTTTGCACTCCGATGTCGCCTCTCAGGTGCCAACATAACGACCTGTTCTTTTGTTTCCCTGTTCTTTAAAATAAACGAGAACAGCATGATCTTGTGTTTAGAACATCAATCTCTTTTTCAACTTGTTCTCTTGCAAATACAAAACAGATCAGGATGTTTTCCCCTTTATGAGTATAAAAAAAATATGTGGAAAAGAACGTAAAGAGGAATAACTGTTACATAGAAAGAACACAAATCGCAAAGTGTTCTTGGAGTGCAAACGGTTAATATTGCTAATCTCAGCTCTTATTCAAGCCATCTTAACAAAGCGACATGGCAAACTTAAAATAGTTGTTCAGAAGCTGGTTTTCCACATTATTTGATGTCGATTGCTTAAATGGAAACTGAGTTATTACGACTCAATTATCTTACTTTCCATTTTTTTTGCCACACCGCTTTAACATTACTTTTGTTTATAACTTCTTCACATCGCTGTGGTGGTACAACGGATATAGACCTGGATTGCGATGCGGACGACATTAGGTAGATGGATTGGGTTCGATTTCCGGCTAGTCCTGGTTGTAATTGTTAAAAGTGATTTATGAAGACAGCCTATGTAAGCAAGCGGCTGCTTGTTTTATTTATTTTACTCATTTTTGAGCATATCTCTTTCTCAAAAATGAAACTTATGTATTTGGATCTGTGATAAGCATCGAAATTAATCAAAAAAGAGTAGATTATACTTATTCTAAGAACCTATTTTTAACAGTGTATATTTTTAGGATAATGCGACGCATCTGAACCTTTGCATTATTTTAAAAATCAACAATTGAGCATTGACGTATTAATCACTTTAACATTAAATTTCAACAATACTCGAGCTTCTAACTATTAAACTTTATCTCAAGTTTCTCAATTTAAAAAAAATGATAATACACTATTTAAAATGGAAATCTATGCATAGAAAAAGTCTTTTGAAACCGAGAACAATGAAAGATGATAAAAATGTATAGCTTCAAAAAAAATTTTAGTTAAGTTTCCGAAACGGAATCCCCTCCCCAACCCCCTCCAAAGGAAATAAAACGTTGAAAACAATGGTAGTTCACGAGACCGCTTCTAGATCTTTAAACAATGCACATGAAGGCGACAAGAAATTAAACTAAAAGCAACAGCCAAGTTCAATAATAAAAAAAAATAACATAAATTGTTCACAAACACAACAACGCATTGAAGACCCTCCCCGGGCGGCGAAGTCAAAGAAATTTCCGAGCTCCTTCACCTTTTGAAATTTTTTTAAACAAAAAATAATCTATATATATGCACAAAAAAATTCAGGGAAGCATTATCAACTCTCTAAACAAAAGAATATTTTTTTTTAAAAGCGCGCGCAAAAGAACAATAACAATAAAAATAAGACCCGCAGAGGAGGAAAAAGATCTGCACTGTTGTCGAGTTTGCTTTGTTATTTTTGTTTAAATGTAAATTATTTTTATTATTATTTCACTGAAGGGTGGCAACACGAGAGAGGGTGGTCGAGGGTATTATCTGTAGAGGAAGATGGGAAAGTTACTTGTCGGCTTTTCGCGCCGAAACGTGAGTTTATCTGCATTTGAAAAACCCCGAAAAAATGTTTTTTTTTACTAAAAAAAAAATAAGTTCATTAATCTAGCCGATCAGTGGCAACGTTCTCCTCCCCCCCCCCTCCCCGTTTCCTGTAGATTCCGAATGTCAAGGTATTCTTTAGAGGAGTCATTGTATTGTTGCATGATCAGTTCCTAAATCTCGATTTTTTAGTTTTTTTTCTCATTAAAAGTTCCACAATGTTATTTAAAAGGAATTGTTTGAACTTTTATTCTTGGTAAGGAAGCATTTGCCTGGAATAGATATGCGGCAGTGTATTTAAATTGATATTTTTTTTTATTAGAAAAAATGACCTTTAATGCCTCTTACGAAAAGTTTCGGGAAATTTTGTATTATAATGTTATACTTTTTTTTTAATATCGATTGCATTGATTTTTTTTTCATCATTTAGAAATACTACTAAATTGTTATTTTGCGCATTTAATTCTCTTTTGTAATAAAAAAATAATTTTTAGTATTGTATTCTATTTTAAAAGATTTTATTATTTATAAAATCTAGCTCAATTTTAAAGCCAAATCCAGAATTTCACAAAAGCTCAAACAACTGTATTATAACCATAGTAGTGGTTGATTCCTTATAAAACTCTCAAAGCCCGAGTTTCATAGTTTTGGTATAAAATTATCATGTATCGAGGTTCATAAAAATTTTGTATGTTGTGAAAACTAAAAAATCCTCAGCAATGCCTTTTCTGCACTGTTAAAAATGCATTCGCATATTTGACGAAACTTTAGTCATTTTTGACCAAACAAACGCCTGCTATATGATTCGATTAAATATTTCTTCAAACTGAGGAAAATCCCTTTGTCGTTATTTTAACGAAATTTGTTTCGTCAAAGATGAGGACAATTTTAAATAATCTAATTTCGACGAGCTGACTCGAACCGCGGACCTCTCGTCCAGAGTCCGACGATTCGATTGAATTCGAACAATATAAGTATAAGAACCAAGCATGAGCTGATGACCCAGACAAGGGCTGAAAAAGAATCTAAGTAAATGACTTTCGTTCAAAATTTGAGGATTCTTATTTTGTCAAAATTCCCATGGTTCAATGACGAAACAATTGTTAAATATAATCAAAGTAGCCTTGACGATCGCAGAATTCTCAAAAATAAGAGTGTCAGTCCTTAGAATGGTACAAGACCTGCAGCTCGAGTATACCCTTCGAGCATGAATGGACTATAGTAGAGCGAATATGACGTCATCACCGTGTGCAGACATCTCAGACCTGATGGCACCAGACACGTGACTTCCTTTCAAAATTTATGAATGAAAAAACGTTTGTGATTTGGAAATAATAGTAAATTCGTTACTTCATGAACTTCATTCGTTACTTCATTCGTTAGTTACTATTCATGAAGTACAGGATATTTTTATGAATGAACTAGAAAAAAAATTATGAATGGATGGCCACGTGTCTGAGAGCATACATGTTGGCCTCACTTTGACGTTAGCGAGATTATAACCTTACGATTTCTCTACTATGGTTTTGGTTTGGTTTGGTTAATTAATGTCGCACTAGAGCTGCACAGTGGGCTATTGGCGACAATTCGGGGTCTATCTCGAAGGAAAGACCCGGGAACACATACACATTCATACATGCACCTCGTTATTTTAGAACCATGGTAAGATGACGAGGAGTCACCTGAACTGACACCCAACGCCTTCAATAGACGTCGGGACTTTGGACCCCGATCAGATTTATCGTGCACCAGTCCCGTATACACGCCATTAATTTTTGCGGATGTTCTGGACGACTTTTCTAGTATTTTTGTAGCGAAGCTGGCAACCCTCCGATCACAAGATCACTACTTTTTTACTTTTCTTTGTCAAGTCCATCGCACGGGTTCGAACCACCAATCCTCGGATTAGTAGCTAAACGCTTTAACCGCTCGGCCACGGAGGCCTCATTACTCTACCGTGAGGGATCCATGCTCGAAGAGTATACCAGCAAGAAATTAAATTCCTCAATACCCCCAATTCTTTACCAATCCACTTCATTACGAAGACCGTAGGCCAGACAAAACGGCCAAACTCAAAACAACCCTCCCTTCCCAAAATAAACAATATGTCTCTATCCGAAGGGGGGGGGGGGCAAGTCCATTTTGGCAGGATCTTCTGCGAAAAGGGGGATCATTAAAACCAAAAAGACGTCCTCCGTCCAACGTCAACGGCAGCTTATCCGCGGAATTTTATGCTTCATTTCCTGCCGCCCTGGCCGCTCTTATCTCCGTCCTAAATCGCCGCACAGTTTCTGGAGGGGGGGAGGGAGACCTAATGTCCCTTATCGAACCCGGAGCCCCTTGTTTCCAGGCAGCCCGAAATGTGCGTCATATTCCGTGGGTTTATGGACGTGACACGGGACTTCCAAGGGTCCATTTTATGACCAGAGGCTCCGGTTGTGCTCTTGTGAATCAATTCGTCTGTTGGGTGGGTCTGCAACTTGCGAAGTTGGTATCGGATTTTAACCCTTTGCGGTCGAGGAACATGTCAATATTTATGTTATTTTTAAGGAACAGTGACATGCCGTTCCAGTTTTTAACCCCAATCAATGCCTCGATCTTTCCCCCGATGATACCCATGTGATGTCCTAAATTTAACTGTAAAAAATATATACTCAAAAATAAGTAAAATGTACACATTTTTGAGTACATTCGATGCTTATATCATAGCTCCAAATACATAAGCCTAATTTTGAAAATGACATGTACTCAAAAATGTGTAAAAAGGGCAGTTGCTTGCCTACATAGGCTGCCTTCATAAATAACTTTCAATAAATATCGACAATTACAACCAAGACTTACCGGGAATCGAACCCAGATCCTCAGGCACTGCAGCCCTTTGTCTTACTACCAGGGTGACACGAAAGAAGTTATAAACAGAAGATATGTTAAAAAGGCGTGTCAAAAGAATGGGAAGCAAGATAATTGAGTTGTAATAACTCAGTTTCCATTTAAGCAATCGACATCAAATAATGTGGAAAAACCATCTTCTGAACAACCATTTGCAGTTGGTCAGGTTTGTGAAGATGGCTTGAACAGAAGCTGGGAATAGCAATATTAAATCACACTTCTCATTTTTGAGACAGTACTGTTAATTAAATTTGAGTACAAACAACAGAAAAGACATTCCCATGAGGGTATCTCAACATACACATTTCACAACTAGCACCCAACACCATGCGGATTGGGCACACACAGCGAGTTCCTTACGGGAAAAAAACACCCACCCAAAACACCCAGAAATAAATAAACTCCAGAGAAGGAAACGAAAAAAGAAATCTCGAGCCCAGACAAACGCAATCCCTTTACGAGAGCGAAGTTTCAGCGAATTCATAAATCTCCTCCGGAATAAAATCAGGGAATAACCCCCCATAATCCAAAAGACCCTCCCCCCTCTCCTTTCTAAAAAAAAAAGAACAGAAAAGAGAAAAGTAATTCCTTTTTCTTATATTTCCTCCCCCCCTCCCAGATGCATTGTTTCCTAGGAGCATAATCAATGCCTCTCTCTTATTCGTTGTCTTCCCCTTTCCCCCTCCCCCCTATCATGGACTTTCTTCAGCCGACACCTGCCTTCGCCCCTCCCCCGCATATCGATTATTGTCCCACCCCCACCCCCCTCTGTTCGAATGTTCGAAGCACGCAAGAAAATAGTTTTCATTTTTTAAGGCGATTTTTTTTTCTATTGTCGCTAGTATTTTTTTCTCTCTCTCTCCCACCCTCGGTCGTGTTTCTTCTCGAATTTGGCTCCTAGTTGTACTTGGGTGTTCCTAGGACAGGATAAAATGGATTGGGAAGGTTGGTCACGTGTCGCTTTTATTTTTGAGAAAGTATTGCCACGATAATTTAATTGCTTAGTTCTTGTTTTATTATGGTAATAGACACATTATATACAGGTATCCCTTTGAAGGGAGCCTGATGGCTCAGAGGCAAGATATCCTGATAGCATTATTAGGATTTTAAAATACAAATACATCGTTAAAATACGCAATAAAAACTCATCAAATCTGGACATGTTTCAGGAGATACATCTCCCTTCATCAGCAGAAAATGACAAGTCTGTGTGCATTAGAATAGAAATAAACTCAGAATTGAAAGTGTTGCCAAAGAACAAAAAACAAAAAACTATCACAATAGGTTGGAGTTAACTATTGTGTGCCAACAAGCGGGAAATACTGGGACCGCAAATGTTTCATTGACAATCGAATCAATATTGCTAAAAATATGAAACGCCTCCAGGAAGTCAAGTTCAACTGGAGATTTGGGTTTGCAAATTAAATGTGAATTAGAAAAATTAAATATATGACCATGTTCCCAAGAGTGCTTGGCTATGGAGGACTTCTTTATTTCTTGTTTAATAGTATGTGCTTACTGTTAAACAAGATACTTATAATAGGGGGATTGTGAGTTCGAATATCTATGAGGACTTGACAAGTTAAGCTTAATTCGATCTCGTGATCGGTGGGTTGCAAAATTCACTCTTAAATTACAAATATCGCTTAAAAGTACCTTCGAAAATTTTACAAACCTGTATAAGGGGCTTGTGCACATTAAATTTGATCTTGGTTCAATGTCCTGACGCTTATTGAGGTTGCGTTGGATGCCATCTCAGGTATTTCCTCGTCATCTGACTTCGGTCTTTAATTAACGTGGTATTATTTGTTGTGTGTTGACAGTATCTGCCTAGAGGTGAAAATTAATGAATCGCAGAGATAAAGCAGCCTATAAATCTGGAAAATATATATAAACCACAGATCAACTAAAATCTCTTAGAATAGAAAGTGACCATTATAGTGGGTGGAGATATAAGATTATAATTATGAGATATTAAAAAATTAAAAAAATTTCGAAATTATTTCAAGATACCCAGTCTTACAATGAAAGTAAAATATATTAAAATCGATGAGTATTCAGTACCCAGTCATTAAGAGCATCCGTAGAAAAAAAATTATTGTATACTCGGGACAAAAAGAACATTTTAAAACTGCATTTGTTGCATTGAAAATACGAACATTCTTTATCACTATACACAAAAACTTGTGTCTTTTTATACCACTTATAAATTACAAAAGAAATAAACACACAATTTATAATAATATTGTGACAAATTACTTTTTTCGTTAATTCCAGATCATCGATGGTTCCTTTGAAGTCATATTTAGAAATTTTCGTATTCTTTGGATTGTAAAACCTCACTCTACCAGCCAAAAGTAAATAGTTTTAAGATATATAAGGTGATTTCGACCGTCTCATCCACCATTTTCAACAGCCTATGCAGAAATTATTTCATTATATTGACATTACACCAATAACTACCGGAAGTAATTTCCATTCGTGCTACAATTGGAAACGTTTTGGATGTGTAAAATTATTACTTTTAATATTTCTATAACTTTTTGTGGATCTCAAACTGTATTTGAGAAGCGTGCATGTAAAAACAAACATGTTAAAAATTCGCAAATAGGGGAAAGCCACAAAAACGTTTGGTAGGTGCATGCATTGCTATGGACCTCCGGAATTAAAAAATTTAAAATAAAAAGAATATTTTTTGTATGTCAATTTTTTTTTTTTTTTTTTTTTCCAAAAATGGATTGAGATAATGTTTTTTTTTTAATTTAATGCTTATCTCATTTTATATATTTATTTACATGTTTCATTTTGCATGCATCCTCCTAATTTGTATATGAATAGTATCCACTTTTTTTTTTATCTAGAATACAACTCTAAGATTATGAATATTGAACCTTACCATATCCCTTTAAATGTGTACTTTGTACTTTGATGCACTAAATTAACTATTATTTTTTCAAAAACAATTTAAGTTTCCTTTGTATAAAGTTCACAGAAAATAAAGTTGCAAACTCTTCTTATTATTAAAAAAAATCGATTTTCAATGCATTAAATTAAAACTGTTTCACTTTATATATTCTTGTACCTTATAGCTATGCTCCCCTTCCTTTTTTCAATAACCATAATAAACAGATTCAACTTAAGACAAGGCCAGAGTGATGTAAACAACCTAAGCATAACTGAAAAGGTTACATAAAGTAGCATGGAAAATATTTAAATTAAATAAAAACGTGCATTGAAATTCTTTTAACAGATCTCCTTCACCTTCTCTGCAAAATTCTCTGTCCTTCTCTGACAATTCCAAATAATCTCTGGAAACAACTCAACCCCCAAACCACTCCCAACAATCACAATCAAAACACTTTTAACAAACAAAAATCACAGCACCCAAAAATCAGCGGCACTCCACTCCCCCAGTATAAGTCCTGCTCCCCCCCCCCCCAAAAGAAGATCCCGCGAAGCATAAATTCAGAGCCCCCCCCCCCCCTTATCACTTCCCAACCAGCGACCGAAAAAAAAAACCTTTTCCTCTCTCCACGCCAGCAGATATCTATAATTTCTTTTTCTTCCACACACTCCCTCCTCCACCTCATACCCTTCCCATGCCGCCTTGTAACCAATAGAGAGCGAGCTTTAAACGTTGCTTCCTGGATCATTCAGCTTGAGTTTGCACAAGGGGAAGGGGGAGGGTATAAGAGCTTGTTGACAGTTGGGATTAGTAGGGGAAGATAAGCAGAACAG
>OZ010674.1:66636148-66676148 GCA_963932185.1 Troglohyphantes excavatus | reverse complement strand
CCAAATCCTAGTTGAATACTCAACTATGTTAATAATGGAATACAATTGTGAAATATACATTTCGGTTGTATTATTGAAAGGCCAAGTGTTTACTCAGCAATGTTGGTGCACTGTTATAATGCGTATTTTGAAAATCTGTGATGTAATGTTAAATTAGAATGGGTCACAGAGAGTAAAATATTATGCATTGAAATGCCGTGAACATATACATGCTATTTAAACTTGTATCGTTACATTATATTGTCAGCAATTGATTTTAATTTTGTAAAAAAATATCATATTTCTGAGTTTGATTATATCGAAATTCCCTAAATAAAAATCATCCCGATTTTGATTTTGTAATTTTAGAATTGACGATTAATCGATTTGAAAATTAATATATTTGAAGATTAATCAATTAAACGATTAAGTAACTTGACGATTAACACTCGTAAGTCCGGAAGTACAATAGGGATGCTCGGAACAAAAATGGCAAAGTATGTATATTTTTAATAATAAATGAAAACAACAAAATTGTACTATACTCGGGGATAACCAAAGTTGAACCTGAAGCGGAAGCTATGATATGTATAAATATTCAATTGCTTTAGGCTTAACTTAGGTTGTCGCCGAGTATACATGTAGTTCTTAATTTGAAAACAAAAAGTCCAGTTCCTATAAAGTAAGTTTAAGTAATACATCTTTGCGTTTACTTATTGCTACTGTACTTCTTATTGTACATATAAAATATCGATATATCGGAAATACCGATATAACAAAATGTATATATCGAAGATACCGATATAACAAGATGTATATATCGAAAATATCGATATATCGGAAATACCGATATAACAAGATGTATATATCAAAATTATCGACATATCGAAAATACCGATATAACAAAATGTTTATATCGAAAATATCGATACAAAGAAAATATCGATATATCGAAAATACCGACATAACAAGATGTATATATCGAAAATATCGATATATCAGAAATACCGATATAACCAGATGTATATATCGAAAATATCGATATATCGGGAATACCGATATAACTAAAAGTATATATCGAAAATATCGATATACTAGAATACCGATTAATGGGGAATATCAATTAATCGGAAAATATCGATTATTGGATGGCAATTAATCCCGATGGCAAAAAAACGTCATCTCCAAAGCTATCAGCCCACAGTGTGTATTATACAAACGAAAATTTAAATTATGCGTAGAAAAAAAAATGGGTTTTGCTAAGATATCGCTAGATTTTCCAGCAATACGTATTCTTTTTAGTTTTAAAAATACTTTATGGAGAATTTGTTGACAACAATGAAATACTTTAAAATAAATTAATATATATTTATTGTTTTAAGCAATTGCATTTTGGCGATCAAAAAATTGCTTTGGTGAAATAACTCTCTCTGACAATGATGCTTCAACGGGAAAACTAACGGAAAAGCTAACAGTCGGAGATGTAACAGGAATAACAGACCAGCTATTTTACATTGAGAAAATAAAAGAGAAGAAATTAACAGGGGGAAGGAACCAATCGGGTTATATTTTTCTAACGCGTGTGAAATCGCGGGTAACAGCAAAAATAGGTACTTAAATATAAGTAAAATGTACTCATTTTTGATTATATTCCATGCTTATCATAGTTCCGAATAATAAGTTTCATTGTTTAAATAGACGTACTCAAAAATGAGTGCAATGAGTAAAAATGAGCAAAAAGAGCAGTAGCTTGCCTACATAGGCTGCTTCATAAATCCATTTCAATAAATATCAACAATTACGATCGACTTACCGGGAATAAGACCCATATTCTTAGGCACCGAAGTCCGGACCCTTATCCGTTATACTACCAAATCAACGTGAAGACGTTATAAACATGACATGTTAAAAAGGTGTTCCAAAAAAATGGGAAGTAAGATACTTCAGTTGTAATAAATCAGTTTCCATTTAATCAATCGACATCAAATGATGTGGAAAACCATCTTCTGAACAACTATTTTAGGTTTGTCAGGTCGCTTTGTTAAGATGGCTTGAACAGAAGCTGATATTAGCAATATTAAATGCAATTGTACTAAAAAAAACGAGTGTGTTCAGATACTCATTTTTAAATACTCTTTTACAGTGTAGTATTTTAATATTTAGTAGTTTTTTTAATTAATTTTTATTGATAATTTCACCTAATTTGAAAGTAATTTAAATCATTTAAAGATACAAATCTAAAAATGTACAACAATCTGAAATCGCCTCGGCCAAAAAACAAATTACAACATCTGTAAATAAAAGTCATACAATGTCTTACATAAATCATAAAAAAAAGCCCACAATAAATTGTTTCCTAGAATTACATTAAAGTGAAAAACACAATTTGTTAAAAGAAGACCATAATGACTTAACACTCTCAACGCCTTTTTAGAAGAACATTTTTTCTAGGGTCATTTGGCGATGAAAAATAATCCTCCCGAGATCTAAAAATTGAACTTTTTTTTCACAGAGAAAAAAAGATAAGTTCTTAAGTAGAGCCGCAATAAAATGCTGGTACTAGGAGCATCTAACAAAGTAGTTTTTGTAACGCCAGATATCCTTCACTCCTAAGTAGTTAGGGCTGCTTGTCAGAGGTCCTGTGTCCCCAGAGTCCCATTATCGTCTGCTAATGGCCGAAGATGAAAAAACTTGAAAATATCGTCTGCCAGCTTGGGACTTGATTGCGGTTGTAGATAGCGTCATCTTTGGGCAACTAAAACGATATAGTTGGTAGACATGGCTTCGTGCTGGAGCGTCTTATCAAATTCTTATCTTAATTAAATTTACAGTGTCACTTTGATAGTCTTTGCGTTGTTAGATTTGGTTAATCTGCTGATATCTACCATTTTATTTTGTCAGGGTTCTCATTTTAAATAAAAGTAGGACCCGGTTGCCTAGTTGTAAAGTATCCAGCTAGTAATCGGTGGGTTGCAAGTTGGAATATGTATTTTGATTGGACAAGTTGTAGCGATCTCATGACCGGAGATCTGATAGTGGTCCAAAGTTCTGACGCTATTGAGATGCGTTGGGTCCCATATTAACCATGCCATGGCCACGATTAAAAATACTAGGCAGTGTACACGGTTCCTTCATTCGATATGGTTTGGTTTGTTTTTGGCTAATTAATGTCGCGCTAGAGCTACACACTAGGTTATTGACAACGGTTCGGGGCCTATCTCGAAGGAAAGTCCTGGTTGGTATGGTTTATTGAGTAACGTCGCACTAGAGCTGCACAGCGGGCTATTGGCGACGGTTCGTGGCCTATCTCGATAGAAAGACCCGGGAACGATGCCTCGTATTTTTAAACCATGGTCAGATGACGAGGAAACACCGGAACTGGCACCCAACGCCTTTAATAGACGTCGGGACTTTGGATCCCGATCAGATTTATCGTGCACCAGTTCCGTATACACGCCGTTAATTTTTTTTGCGGATATTCTGGACGACTTTTCTAGTATTTTTTGTAGCGAAGCTGGCAATCCTCAGATCACAAGATCCCTACTTTTTACTTTTCTTTGTCAAGTCCATCGCCTAGGATCGAACCAGGAATCCTCGGATTGCCAGCTGACGCCTTTAACCGTTCGGTAACCGGCCTATCTCGAAGGAAAGTTCTGAGAACAATGTACCGAATTTTTGAGCCTTGGTCAGATGACGAGGACAACACTTGAGCTGGCACCCGACGCAACCTCAATATACATCATATATATATATATATATATATATATATATATATATATATATATATATATATATATATATATATATATATATATATATATATATATATATATATATATATATATATATATATATATATATATATATATATATATATATATATATATGAGGATTATTCCAGGGGAATTTTGTAATTTACTAGCGAATCCTCCAATCCTCCAATCACGAGTTCTCAAAAATGAGAGTGTTGAAAATCAGAAAAATGAATAACACATTTATTTTGCACTAATCCCCCTCTACACGACGAATGTTGTAACGGAAAAAGAGGAACGGAACTCTCAACCTTCCACAATTACAAGTTCGCTGTAGTCGGACTGCGAAGTAACAATAAACAAGCCCAGAATAATTGAAATATAATTTTTTCTAAGGATTTTATTGAATACAAAGTTTAAACGAAGGATTAAGTGAATGAGACTAGTGTTACTTGTAAAAAAATATTCTAAAAAAAATCCTTTCTATTTTCTATAGTAAATAAAGCCATATTCTATTAATTTTTCGTTGCATTTTGTTGCCGTCATAAGTTTTGCTGAAACTCAATATTTTTTTTACAAAAAGTCTTTAAAAGTTTTGTCAGTCAAATTTACTTTTACGCTGGATTGACAGAACCATACAAAAAAAGAAATCCAAAGCTATCTTTCATTTTTCTTTCATAAGTCAAAGGACAGCTATCTATACACAAAATAAGATATTTCAATCTTTAAAAAAACAAAACAAACAACACAAAAATATAACATGACGTCTTAAAAAAGACCAGGAAATTAAACATAGAAAGTGACGGATTTCCCCTATTTTTTATAGAATGCAAAAATATTCCTTAGATTAATGACTCAGAATAAAGTTCCATTCAAAAATATCACATTCTTTCTTCACAAAAAAATAATCAACGCCTTGAAAAAAAAAAGTAAGATAGAATCTCCAAAAATAACCTCCATTACTAGATAGTAAGATACATTTTTTCCCTACCTTTATCATTCCAAATTAAATTCCCCGAATGGCAACACCCAAGACGGCAGGTACTACAGCCCCATCTGTCGGCAGAGTCGGAAACCAGCACAAAGAATTTATGATGTGTCTACGGTAATAGATTTTCTCTCCTAAGGAAGTATTCTCATAAAATAAACATAAAAAGTGGACAGTCATCTGTTATCGTGTACTTTACATGTTATTCTGTAGCTGCCAAGTATTAAATAAGTTATTACGGTATTTCCTGGCGGGGATTTTATCTAAAGGAAAATAAATGTATTCTTGGTTTGGCTCCTTTTGGCGCCATTCGAACAAAATAGTCTTATTTATTAGGTGTATAGGGAGTTATTAATATTATTTGTTTTTAAGGTAACAAAAGTCATTTAAATTTTATGTGAAAAATAGTTTGTTTTTTTAAAGTAGTATACGTCTTATTTTATTTGAAAATATCGCATTGGAAAATTTCGCTATAAATATACTAGCACATAAATTATGCTTGCTTTAGAGTGTGTGTATATTAAATATAAATTATATTCCATAGACCAAAAGAATCGGACAAACGATTTATTTTTTAAATAAATATTATTTAGTTTTCAAACATAATAATGCATTAGCAGTGTCGTCACACACAATTTTTTTTTTGGGGGGGGGGGGGGAACAAGAAATTTCCCAACTTAACTATTCGAAATTCTCAACTCAACTATTCGAAATTCTCAACTTCACAGTAATGAAAATTCCCAGTTCCAACTAAACGGCATTTTTCATCTTTATTTTTATATATTAGGTAATATATGTAAAGTTTATTATTTATAGTTGCAGTCGTTATGATTGTGATATATGTCCAATTATGCAGGGGTAAAACTGAGAGCCGATGATTAGTTCAAACATTTATTTTTCAGGACTTCTCAGAACAAGACCTCCTAGCTTCGAGGTTACATCAGGAGTCTGTATATAATACGGAATATTTTGAGAAGGAGACAGAACCCTGGACACCTCTGATTGGTTCATCTCAGTTTTAGTTCGCATTTTAAGGTTTGGGATTTTGAAATGGCGTGGGTGGGAAAGTAGTCACATGAGGTATGTTTTTGTACTCAGAAAAGGGGACTATATCCAAAGTTAAAGAAAGTTAATTAAAGTAATGGTATAATTTTATAGTGGGGAGACGAGTTATAAAATATTTTACATATATATTGACCAGTTCTCTCAAAAGAATTGATTTTTTGCACGCATATTTCAATGCCAGTATTCGTTCTGAGGTCAAATTTAAATGTAATCTTACAGTTGTGCAATATATAATTTTCCCTAGCTTTTATTTGCTAACAATATTAATTTTCTTCGGGCATAAATTTTCCCAACTCGTGGATTTTTAAAACTTGAAATTTCACAACTTTTTGGATTTTGAAATTATTGGGGGGGGGGGGGGAGGTTGTTTGTATAGAGCCTTGTCAACGAAATTGGATGAAAATCCTAGATCCACGGCGACACCTATCAAACTATCTAATTAAGGCTGAAGTGAATCTGGTGGGGAACAAATATTTAAAGCACGTTTAACAAAAGCATAAAAAGCAGCCATTGTTTGTTGACAAGACTTAAAATGAATGGGCAAAGAAACAGCGAAGGGTTTTCTGTATACGCTGGTTGACAAATGGTCATCTTTGCGGGTAATTAAAACATAAAGAAAAGGAAGAGCATTTATTGGATTCCGAATCGACATTGAATTGTATATTAGGATCTATGGAATTTAATAAAGGGAGAATCCTGTCAACTTCTCCGGTGGAGTTGTGTAATAGGGAGAAAGTATCGTTAACATAGTTGATTCAAAGGGGAAATGTGATCTATTGAAAAGTTTTTTTCTCAAAGCTCTTTTTGTTTCTCCCAAAACTTGTCTGTATTTTATGCATTTTTATTACGTAGTTTAACGTTGCATTTGTATTTTAATAAGATATCAAATACTTAATTTTTTAAAAATATCCGTATACTTGAAATTAATTCATTCTTATATGCACATTTAATAAAGATTGTATGGTTTTAAAATCTAGTTATATTTGTGAAGACTTTTCTTATTTTTAAAGATATTTTGTTAAATATAAAAAATATTAATGTATTACCACTGAACTTAATATATATAACTTATAACAACTTATACTTCTTAAAACTTTAACAGTATACTTCTTACAACTTTTATACTATTCTTATTACAACTTTTATATTATACTTCTTACAACTTTTATATTGTACTTCTTACAACTTTTATATTATATTTATTACAACGATTATATTATACTTAATACAACTTTTATATTATACTTATTACAACTTTTATATTATGCTTATTACAACTTTTTGTAGTTGGTGGCAATTTAAAAAATACAAAACTAAATTTTAGCGCCGATTTCAAAAAGGTGAAATAAGTATAAAATTGCTATTAATAATTAATTTTTTTCAACTTGTTCGTAAAATTAAAAATTACTTTTTTTAAAAAACTTTTTAGCGCATTTTTCCTAAAGTCGGTTTAAAAAAGTATGTGAAAACAAAAACTATTTTGATTCGTAATTATAAATGATGCACTATTAAAAATAGGTACTCAAAAGTAAAATATATTCAGTTTTGAGTACATTCGATGCTTATCCTAGCTCCGAATACATAATTTTCATTTTTGAAAAAGACATCTACTCAAAAATGAGCACAATGAGTAAAAATGAATAAAAAAAAGTATATGCTTGCCGACGTAGGCTGCCTTCATAAATCCCTTTCAATAAATATCGATAATTGCAACCAAGGCTGACCGGGAATCGAATCCATATCTTAAGGCACCGCAGCCCAGAGCTTTATCCGTTAAACTACCACGGCGACGTCAAGAAGTTATAAACAGAAGAAATATAAAAAAGGTGTGCCAAAAGAATGGGAAATAAAATAATTGAGTTGTAATAACTCAGTTTCTATTTAAGCAATTGGCATCAAATCATGTCGAAAACCATCTGCTGACTAACCATGTTAAGTTTAAGATAAAAACTCGTCTTATAGAGCATTGCGTTAAGAATATTAAAATACAAATGCAACGTTAAAATACGCAATAAAAGTCCGTAATAATCCGGACATGTTTCGGGAGATACATCACCCTTCATCAGCGGAAAATGTAAAGTCTGTGTGTAATGAAATATAAATAAACCCAAAGAAATCTAAAATGTTGCCAAAGACTAAAAAACTAACTAAAAACTATTACAAACGGTTGGAGTTAACTATTGTGTGCCAACAAGCGGGAAACATTGGGACCGCAAACGTTTCATTGACAACCGAATCAATATTACTAAAAATATGAAACGCCTCCAGGAAGTCAAGTTCAAATGGAGATTTAGGTTTGCAAATTAAATGTGAGTTAGAAAAATTAAATATATGACCATGTTCCCAAGAGTGCTTGGCAATGGAGGACTTCTTTATTTCTTGTTTAACAGTATGTGCTTGGTGCTCCTTGATACGAAATCTTAATGCTCTCCTTGTTTGACCAATATATGACATGCCACATTGACATGAAATACTGTATATGCCCCAGTTATTAAGATCGTATTTTAATACATGTTAAGTTTATCAAATTGCTTTGTTAAGATGAAGCTGAGATTGCAATATTAAATCACACTGCTCATTTTCGAGAAAGTACGGTTTCTTAAATTTGAGTACGTCACCGCTCATTTACAATGTAATTGCACTAAAAGAAAACGAGTAGATTTAGGTACTCATTTTAAGTACCTTTTTAACAGTGTAATAATGGGGTGAATATTGTTAGAAAAACTGGAAATCACAGAACGTAATATCACGTCCATGTGCGTCAGAGGGTTAACCTTCTGTCGCTCAAGGCCGTATATATACGTCCAAGGATGTCCAGTTATTTTAGCAATGCAATTAATTATTATTATATTTAGAAAAATACTTCATTTTACACTATTATTTTAATTCAAAGGTTTGATGAACAACTTGCAATCTACCTCTTTACAATCAATTAAAAAATTAATACACTCAAACCTGTTTTTTATGCGGTGGACGGGGACCGCATAAAAAAAACGTAAAAAAAATTCGCACAAAACTTCACGAGTAGCTATACAAAATAGTTTTCGCAACACAATTAAAAATTATTTTTTTATGCGGTGGATAGGGACCGTATTAAAAAAGTCTCACATAGAAAATAACTCAAAACCTTACAAAAATAACTGGGAATTGCTTTTTTAAACGAAATCAAGACACGAGGCTTGACAGCTACTTGAAATCTCGCCAAACCTGTTGGAATCTGATTTAGAAAATACACATGCGAACATCTTTAAATATTTTATATACATATGTACTTATTTTACACATACAAAACTTTTCAAAACGTATAACCATTATCCTTCGTAGTTTGACAATACGCGAACTTGGTTCAAAATCGCTTTCGTCACTTGAAAATACTACCTCGCACTCGTTTAGAGTTGACTTTTTTTCAGTTACCATGTAGCCAGTGATCAGTTTTTGCGACGACTGTTGTTTCACTAGACACTTGTATATGTCTCGGTAGCCAAATAATCAATTATGTTCCAATTTGATTGAAATTTTCATATACCGCACAAAAAAAAGACCGCACAAAAACAGGTTTGTGTGTATATAAAATAGTATGCGCAGAAAAAATTATTTAAATATCCAACCAGTAAAAACAACTTTCCTAATGCCAAAATCGTTTGAGTGTCAGTTGGTCAAATCAATAACGTTTGAATATTTGTTCAAACTCAAAATAAAAACCTCCAATTCTTCATATAAATGTATAATACTAAAAAAAATTAACCCCAATAAAATCTACAAAAAAATAAATATCCACCCCACAATTTTTTTTTATAAAAAAAATATCGATTTCCCATCTAATCACTAATGAAGCATTAACCCCAAAACTAAAATAACCTCATTTACCTTCCAAATGCGTACTTTGACACTAAAAAAACCCAAACTTTCCAATAAAACCCGCATAGATGAAAGGAACTCGGTCAATATCATTTCACCCGAAAGGACATTTCAGCGTAGAATCCATGATAATAAAAAATACTCCTTTTCAATGCAAAGCAGTTAGAATTTCGAACTCGGGTTGGAATCTCAACTAACGATCCCAACATAATAATTTCCCTGCGTGCAATTTAGGGGCCCCGAATAAAGTAATGAGGAAATGCTAAGCCTAACGACATTTCCACAAATCTTTTGTCGCAGGCATATATAGATAGATGGAATGGTAAAAATGTATGGGAAATGGAAAAGAGATTCTGTGGGAAGTTTTCTAAGTGCGGTTTGATGTATTTATAGATGTAAAAAAAATAAGGAAGTTTTGAAAGTTGGAAGTAGTTATAAGAAAATACATTTTTTTTAAAATTTAACTAAAGGATAAGGATATAAGTTTTTTTTATATCAGTTTTGTATATTGAAAGATGTGAATTAATCTAGTGCAAATAAAATCTTAAATTTTCACAGGAAATACTTATAATGTTTTTAAAGTGTAAACAAGTTGATAAAAGTTCAGAAATACCATAATTTATTTGCTTGGTCAAAAGTTGATTTATGATTATATATAATAATAATAAAGACTGTGTTTTCATTATACAATGTGCTTAAAATATGCTTAAAAATGAGTACATGGACGTACTCGTCTTTCTTTGAATACAATTACATCGTAAATGAGCAATGACGTACTCAAATTGAAGTAACCGTACTTTCTCATAAATGATCCGTGTGATTTACTATTGCTAATCTCAGCTTCTGTTCAAGCCATCTTGAAAAAGCGACCTGACAAACCTAATATAGGTGTTCAAAACGGAAAGTTCCAATTGCGGCCCATGGCAACCTTTTCTCTGGGCGATAAACAATTGTTTTCTTTGAGAATATGGTAAACCCGGCTTCCTTCGGCCGCAATTGGGCTATTGCCGTTCAGAAGATGGTTTTCCACATTATTTGATGCCGTTTACTGATTATTTTATGTCAATTTCTTAAATGGAAACTGAGTTATAACAACTCAAATTTTACTTCCCATTCTTTTTGCACAACTTTTTTTAAAAAAAATTCTGTTTATAAATTCTACACGTCGCCCTGGTAGTACAACGGATAAGGCATTGGGCTGTGTTATCTGAGGATCTGGGTTCGATTCCTGGCAAGTTAGAGTTGAAATTGGCAATATTAAAGTAGCAGGGCGATATTAAAAAGTTATAAACAGATTTAAAAAGGAAAGGTGTGCCAAAAGAATGGGAGGTAATATTATTGAGTTGTAATAACTCAATTTCTATTTAAGAAATCGACATCAAGTAATGTTGAAAACCATCTGCTGAACAACTATTTTATGTTTATCAGGCTCCATTCAAAACCCTTGAACCAAAGCTGAAATTAGCAATATTAAATTACATTGATATTTTTACGTCGCCCTGGTAGTACAACGGATAAGGCATTGGGCTGTGATACCTGGGGATCTGGGTTCCTTTCCCGGTAAATCTTAGTTGCAATTGGCAAAATTGAACAAGCAGGGCGATATTAAAAATTTATAAGCAGATTTAAAAAGGAAAGGTATGCCAAAAGAATCTGATGTAAGATTATTGAATTGTAATAACTCAATTTCTATTTAAGAAATCGACATCAAGTAATGTTGAAAACCATCTGCTGAACAACTATTTTATGTTTATCAGGCTCCATTCAAAACCCTTGAACCAAAGCTGAAATTAGCAATATTAAATTACATTGATATTTTTACGTCGCCCTCGTAGTACAACGGATAAGGCATTGGGCTGTGATACCTGGGGATCTGGGTTCCTTTCCCGGTAAATCTTAGTTGCAATTGGCAAAATTGAACAAGCAGGGCGATATTAAAAATTTATAAGCAGATTTAAAAAGGAAAGGTATGCCAAAAGAATCTGATGTAAGATTATTGAATTGTAATAACTCAATTTCTATTTAAGAAATCGACATCAAGTAATGTTGAAAACCATCTGCTGAACAACTATTTTATGTTTATCATGCTCCATTCAAAACCCTTGAACCAAAGCTGAAATTAGCATAATTAAATTACATTGATATTTTTACGTCGCCCTGGTAGTACAACGGATAAGGCATTGGGCTGTGATACCTGGGGATCTGGGTTCCTTTCCCGGTAAATCTTAGTTGCAATTGGTAAAATTGAACAAGCAGGGCGATATTAAAAATTTATAAGCAGATTTAAAAAGGAAAGGTATGCCAAAAGAATCTGATGTAAGATTATTGAATTGTAATAACTCAATTTCTATTTAAGAAATCGACATCAAGTAATGTTGAAAACCATCTGCTGAACAACTATTTTATGTTTATCATGCTCCATTCAAAAAACACTTGAACCAAAGCTGAAATTAGCAATATTAAATTACATTGATATTTTTACGTCGCCCTGGTAGTACAACGGATAAGGCATTGGGCTGTGATACCTGGGGATCTGGGTTCCTTTCCCGGTAAATCTTAGTTGCAATTGGCAAAATTGAACAAGCAGGGCGATATTAAAAATTTATAAGCAGATTTAAAAAGGAAAGGTATGCCAAAAGAATCTGATGTAAGATTATTGAATTGTAATAACTCAATTTCTATTTAAGAAATCGACATCAAATAATGTTGAAAACCATCTGCTGAACAACTATTTTATGTTTATCAAGTTCCATTCAAAACCCTTGAACCAAAGCTGAAATTAGCAATATTAAATTACATTGATATTTTTACGTCGCCCTGGTAGTACAACGGATAAGGCATTGGGCTGTGATACCTGGGGATCTGGGTTCCTTTCCCGGTAAATCTTAGTTGCAATTGGCAAAATTGAACAAGCAGGGCGATATTAAAAATTTATAAGCAGATTTAAAAAGGAAAGGTATGCCAAAAGAATCTGATGTAAGATTATTGAATTGTAATAACTCAATTTCTATTTAAGAAATCGACATCAAGTAATGTTGAAAACCATCTGCTGAACAACTATTTTATGTTTATCAGGCTCCATTCAAAACCCTTGAACCAAAGCTGAAATTAGCAATATTAAATTACATTGATATTTTTACGTCGCCCTGGTAGTACAACGGATAAGGCATTGGGCTGTGATACCTGGGGATCTGGGTTCCTTTCCCGGTAAATCTTAGTTGCAATTGGCAAAATTGAACAAGCAGGGCGATATTAAAAATTTATAAGCAGATTTAAAAAGGAAAGGTATGCCAAAAGAATCTGATGTAAGATTATTGAATTGTAATAACTCAATTTCTATTTAAGAAATCGACATCAAGTAATGTTGAAAACCATCTGCTGAACAACTATTTTATGTTTATCAGGCTCCATTCAAAACCCTTGAACCAAAGCTGAAATTAGCAATATTAAATTACATTGATATTTTTACGTCGCCCTGGTAGTACAACGGATAAGGCATTGGGCTGTGATACCTGGGGATCTGGGTTCCTTTCCCGGTAAATCTTAGTTGCAATTGGCAAAATTGAACAAGCAGGGCGATATTAAAAATTTATAAGCAGATTTAAAAAGGAAAGGTATGCCAAAAGAATCTGATGTAAGATTATTGAATTGTAATAACTCAATTTCTATTTAAGAAATCGACATCAAGTAATGTTGAAAACCATCTGCTGAACAACTATTTTATGTTTATCATGCTCCATTCAAAACCCTTGAACCAAAGCTGAAATTAGCAATATTAAATTACATTGATATTTTTACGTCGCCCTGGTAGTACAACGGATAAGGCATTGGGCTGTGATACCTGGGGATCTGGGTTCCTTTCCCGGTAAATCTTAGTTGCAATTGGTAAAATTGAACAAGCAGGGCGATATTAAAAATTTATAAGCAGATTTAAAAAGGAAAGGTATGCCAAAAGAATCTGATGTAAGATTATTGAATTGTAATAACTCAATTTCTATTTAAGAAATCGACATCAAGTAATGTTGAAAACCATCTGCTGAACAACTATTTTATGTTTATCATGCTCCATTCAAAAAACACTTGAACCAAAGCTGAAATTAGCAATATTAAATTACATTGATATTTTTACGTCGCCCTGGTAGTACAACGGATAAGGCATTGGGCTGTGATACCTGGGGATCTGGGTTCCTTTCCCGGTAAATCTTAGTTGCAATTGGCAAAATTGAACAAGCAGGGCGATATTAAAAATTTATAAGCAGATTTAAAAAGGAAAGGTATGCCAAAAGAATCTGATGTAAGATTATTGAATTGTAATAACTCAATTTCTATTTAAGAAATCGACATCAAATAATGTTGAAAACCATCTGCTGAACAACTATTTTATGTTTATCAAGTTCCATTCAAAACCCTTGAACCAAAGCTGAAATTAGCAATATTAAATTACATTGATATTTTTACGTCGCCCTGGTAGTACAACGGATAAGGCATTGGGCTGTGATACCTGGGGATCTGGGTTCCTTTCCCGGTAAATCTTAGTTGCAATTGGCAAAATTGAACAAGCAGGGCGATATTAAAAATTTATAAGCAGATTTAAAAAGGAAAGGTATGCCAAAAGAATCTGATGTAAGATTTTTGAATTGTAATAACTCAATTTCTATTTAAGAAATCGACATCAAGTAATGTTGAAAACCATCTGCTGAACAACTATTTTATGTTTATCAGGCTCCATTCAAAACCCTTGAACCAAAGCTGAAATTAGCAATATTAAATCACATAGCCACTTTTTGAGGAAATAGGGATTCTCCCGTTGTCATACGCCCGTTGATGATGCAATTATACTTAAAGGAAAACGAGTAACCTTAGATTCTCA
Organism: Troglohyphantes excavatus; assembly: GCA_963932185.1. NCBI lineage: Eukaryota > Metazoa > Arthropoda > Arachnida > Araneae > Linyphiidae > Troglohyphantes > Troglohyphantes excavatus. Next base: position 66,661,636 of record OZ010674.1, on the reverse strand, counting down.
CCTTTTTTTTTAATATATAGGATTTTTTTGAAAAAAACCCAATACTATTAAAACATATAATATATTTTAAGAAGCGTAAAAGATCGGAAGCGATAAACGCAAAACGAAATACAAATAAGATAAATGGTTTGGTTTTGTTAAATAACGTCGCACTAGAGCTGCACAGTGGGCTATTGGCGACGCGGTTCGGGGTCTATCTCGAAGGAAAGACCCGGGAACACATACACATTCACATACACATTCACACACACATTCATACATGCACCTCGTTATTTTAGAACCATGGTCAGATGCCGAGGAAACACCTGAACTGGCACCCAACGCCTTCAATAGACGTCGGGACTTTGGACCCCGATAAGATGTATCGTGCACTAGTCCCGTATACACGCCGTTAATTTTTGCGGATGTTCTGGACGACTTTTCCAGTATTTTGTAGCGAAGCTGGCAACCCTCCGATCACAAGATCACTAATTTTTTTACTCTTCTTTGTCAAGTCCATCGCCTGGCGAGCCCCAGTTGCTCAGTTGGTAAGGCGTTCGGCTACTAATCAGAGGATTGGTGGTTCGAATCCGTGAAATGGACTTGACATAGAAAAGTAAAAAAGTAGTGATCTTGCGATCGGAGGGTTGCCAGCTTCGCTACAAAAATACTAGAAAGTCGTCCAGAATATCGAACAAATTATACTGGCGTATATACGGGACTGGTGCACGATACATCTGATCGGGGTCCAAAGTCCCGACGTCTATTGAAGGCGTTGGGTGCTAGTTCAGGTGTTTCCTCGTCATCTGACTATGGTTCTAAAATAACGAGGTGCATGTATGAATGTGTGTGTGAATGTGTATGTGTTCCCGGGTCTTCCTTCGAGATTGACCCCGAACTGTCGCCAATAGCCCACTGTGCAGCTCTAGTGCGACGTTAATTAACGAAACCAAACCAAAACCATCGCCTGGCATCGAACCACGAATCTTTGGATTCCCAGCTGACGCCTTTAACCACTCGGCCACGGAGGCCCAATAAGATAAATGTACTTAAGTTTATTTATAATACAATTTCACATCGAATACAAATATATATTTTGAGCTAATTGTAAAGTATCCAATATATGTTTATACACAGATCTGTTGTTGCAGCAGTAATTAATTCGTAGTTAAACGGTCTCATCCCATCAGTCAATTAATTTGAATAATAGCACCGGAATTCCATTTCCACTCAGATTAATCGGGGTCATCTCATTTGATGTTTGGCGCCCCGAATTGTGTACACACGGCCCCAATTATGCAATGTGTAACAAGTAAAGTAAATATTGTGAACTCGCTAATTTCTCCTTCACAGGATAAACTGTTCAGGTACACATTTAATCTTGGGTATTCTATTAGGTCAATATCGACGGTATATTTGATTATAAACAGGGCGACCCAAGCCCCCCAAATCCTAATTTGTTTATTAATGAAATCAGGAATACCATTTTTTTTTAATATTATTAGAACATTTGTAACGCTAAGAACTAATTGGCTGCCCAGCAAAAAAAGTCAGCATAAAACCTTCATCAAAATTTTGAAATTGAAGGTTTTATGCAGGAAAACTTAAGTTTTTTTGGAAGATCTATAAAATTAAAGGTTTTTGTTTCAATGTCCTTCATAAAAACTGCAAAAAACCTTCATAAAATTCTGCAAAAAAAACCTTCAATTTTTTAATCATGAAGGAAAAATGCAGATATTTTAAAGGTTTTATGCAGGAAAATTAAATTTTTTTAAAAAAAATGCAGTTTTTGTTTCAATATCCTTTATAAAACCTTCAATAAACCTTCAATTTGACAATTTTGATGAAGGTTTCATGCTGACTTTTTTTGCTGGGTACGCTCGGTATCGAACCGAGGAACTTCGGCTTGCTACGCCGATACTCTGCCAGTCAGGCCAAAGTGATCACTCTGGCCTAAGCGGGAGTTTCGGGTAGATGAAGTGAACCTCACAGTACCCCCCTCTCAGTAAGTCGGACGGAGGAACGAATGATTGAGATGCCCGTGAAGTGTTATCACGTGGGAAGTAGTTGACGCCGTGAAGTGTTATCACGTGGCAATGGTTGACGACGTGAAGTGTTATCACGTGGCAGTGGTTGATGCCGAGAAGTGTTATCACGTGGCAGTGGTTGATTCGATGTGGTGTCACAAGTGCTTTTTTGACGGTTGCGTTGATCTGCAGTCCGGAGGTCACCATTGTAACGCTAAGAACTACTTGGCTAACCACGGTATCGAACCGAGGAACTTCGGCTTGCTACGTCGATACTCTGCCAGTCAGGCCAAAGTGATCACTCTGGCCTAAGCGGGAGTTTCGGGTATATGAAGTGAACCCCACACATCTTTTTCTGAGCAATAATCAAAAACAAAAATATATTTAAAAAAAATATTTTTGTTATTTTTTGCATTTTTTAAGTTTAAATAGACGTTTTTAAAAAATACAACTCCTCTTTCAAGTTTTAATGTTTTTAATTTTTTTAAATTTATTAAATAACGTCAAAGTATATACTACAGACGTATGAATAGACTTTACAGATTTAGGTTTTAATTGTTTTTAAAAATCTTATTTTAAGTTTACAAACGAAAAAATATTAATATTTTTATGTTTAATAATTCGTAAAAAATAATTTATAACCTAATTTAAAAAAGCTCATCATATGTTTATAACACAAATATTAGAGTTTCAAAAACTATTAACAGTTTAGTTTTAAGTTAATTATTACAAAGCCTTAGCATTTTAAACATGACCAAATTGTAACAAAAAAAATATTTTAAGGAAATGACGATTGTTGTAGACGAAAAGTATGTAGAAAGATGATAAAAAGGTATATAAATATCTAAAAAAACATATTTTCTGTTTCTCTTACTGTTTTGAAATTTTGTATACACCTTCTTATGTATGTATAGCAACGTTTTATGAAGGCACAATTTTTTTTTTAATTTGAAATTCGGGGCTTGGGTCTTCCTCATAGGGGTATAGTACCCATTTAAATTTTTTCTTTAATTTTGGAGATATACTTATAAATTGTTTTCCTCACATGTGTGTAAAGCATATTAACATAATCACGTGGTCAAACATTAAAAAATATATATAATTTGTCTTTTTAAAAATAAGAATTTACCAAAAACCGACCTTTTTATATTTGATATATGTCAAGAAAATATTTCCTGAAAAACTATATTGTTGCCTTTTTATAAACAAAATAAATTGTATAACAACTGTGAAAAATATTCGAAAAAAAAATCTCTAATTTCACTGGTCAAACTGTTTTTAAAAAATATTTAAAAAAACATATAATCTATATATGACTAATCCCTAAACAAAAATTAAAGTAATATGTTTGAAATTGCACTGTAACAAATTTAAATCAGTTTCTTCAAGTAGATCTGAACTTGTATCAATTTAAACTGGATCAAACATGAAAAAAGTCGTCACTGAGAAAAATGTATTCCAAGTTACGTATTCAGGCAATCTTGTACAAAAGCTTAATATTGATTCGAAAAAATAATTAGTTGTACTATACATAGAAATATAGTTTTGGTGTCGTTCGATTAAAAATAAAATGAACTATTTTTTAAAGTAGTAAAATATTTTTGGATATTTTTGATAATTATATTTTGGAGTTTTTTTATGATGTATCTCAAGCTCTCTCCATTAACAATAAGAAAAGTACCATTTCCTCATTTTTGAAGTGAAACGTCGTTAAAATAGGCTTGGAGTCTCAGGATAAAAATACCAGGTAACACTTTGAAAGGATCTTTGACTGTAACCGTGACAAATAACACGATTTGCGTAAATTTGGTCTCGTTCGATAGGAAATTAGGCGCACATACGGAGAAGGGATAGGACTCACTTCGTCAGGCGGAACATCTTGTTTATCTTCTTTCTGTTGGAGAAGCTTTTGTTTGGCGACCATTCTCTATTTATGTAATCTTCTGAAATGGCCTTTTCCGTAAAATATTTTTTAACGTGTAGACCAGCCAAACCCCTTTTGTACCAGGGCTGCTCAAAAGATGCTAGAGTCGAGACTCTATACTATGTATTCTCTAACGTAAATATTAAACATCATTTGAATTGTTTAATTTGTCAGTTATTCAACCTACATTGCATAAAAAGGTACTTAAAAATGAGTACATGAACATACTTCTTTTTCTTTGGATACAATTGTATCGTAAATGAGCGTTGACGTACTCAAATTTAAGTAATCGTACTTTCTCAAAAATGAGCAGTATGATTTAATATTGCTAATATCAACTTCTGTTCAAGCCATCTTAACAAAGCGACCTGACACACTTAAAATAGTTGTTCAGAAAATGGGTTTCCACATTATTTGAGGTCGATTGCTTAAATGGAAACTGAGTTATTACAATTCATTTATCTTACTCCTTATGATTATTCACACACCTTTTTAACATTTCTTCTGTTTATATTATGTTTATACATTTCTTCTGTTTATATTATGTTATACATTTCTTCTGTTTATATAACTTCTTCAAAGCGCCCTGATAGTACTACGGAGAAGGCACTAGACCGGGGTGCCTAATGCTATGAGTTCGATTCCCGATAAGTCTTGGTTGTAATTGTCGATATTTATTAAAAGTGATTTATGAAAACAGCCTATGTACATTTATTCAATATACTCATTTTTGAGTACATGCCGTTTTCAAAATTGAAGCTTATGTATTGTGGAGCCATGACAAGCATAAGATGTACTCAAAAATGAGTACATTTTACTTAATTATGAGTACCCATTTTTAACAGAGTAGGTTTCAAACTATATGGTTGCCCGAAAATCCATGAATTTTTCATGGATTTCAGACTTCTCTAATGACTTCTTTAAACATTCACAAATAATGGCCACGCAGTAGATTTACGGATATTAAGTTTCCTTATTACATATGCTGAACCTCATTTACGGGAACAAGTACGTTATCAAAGTTCGCAAACCCGTGAGACCGAATCAAAAATTTAAACTTCTGAAAACACATAAAATAATTCATTATTAAATAGATCAACTAATACGTTCCGATGTTATTTCGATGGAAACTAAAGGTAAAATTTTCAGTGAGAACAATTCTATTTGAAATTAGATAATCCCATATTAAAGCTTTACAGAAGATTAGAGAAAAAAACAGTTCTAGTCTAATATTTCGCTTGCTGGAAGATAGAACATCCATGGTGTAGACTAGCAATTATTGAGTAACGTGATTTATAAGCTAACCGAATGCAACAGGAATCGAAGAGTAATTGTAATTCCCTATGGTTTGAATATTTCCGTTTCAGAAAAGGATTACAGTTCATGTAATTGGAAAATGGATGTTACCTATAAACTGTGAGCAAGACAATTTCAATAGGAGTAGGATATTTTTAATTTTGTTATTGTTTTGGGAATAATACAACGTTGTGCAAGTCTTTAAAATGTAAAATATTTCTTTAAGCAAGACATATATGCTTAAACCATTCATCGCAAATTCAGAAAATGCATTTGTACGGAATTATTAAGCCTTTGGATCCGAGTAGTTTTCCTCAGTCACCAAAATAACGACATGTTCTTTAGTTCCCTGTTCTTTAAATTAAACAACTGCATGTTCTTGAACGTTAAAAACTATTTTCTTTCGTTCGCCTGTTCTTTTACTAACTTCATTGAAAAGAACGACACCATTTGTGTATAATTTTATTTTATTAACCCTTTGCACTCAAGTGTCGTCTTTAACTCACAAAAATAACGACAAGTTCTTTAGTTCCATGTTCTTTAAATTAAACGAGAAATTTGAACGTTAAAAACTATGTTCTTTCGTTCGCCTGTTCTTTATCGAATTTCATTTAAAAGAACGACACCATTTGGGTAAAAATATATTTTATTAACCCTCTGCACTCGAGTGTCGCCTGTAACTCACCAAAATAACGACAAGTGTTCTAGTTCCATGTTCTTTAAATTGACCGAGAAGTTTGAACATTAAAAACTATTTTCTTTCGTTCGCCTGTTCTTTATCTAATTTCATTTAAAAGAACGACACCATTTGGGTATAAATATATTTTATTAACCCTCTGCACTCGCGTGTCGCCTGTAACTCACCAAAATAACGACAAGTTCTGTAGTTCCATGTTCTTTAAATTGAACGAGAAGTTTGAACGTTAAAAACTATTTTCTTTCGTTCGCCTGTTCTTTATCTAATTTCATTTAAAAGTATGACACCATTTGGGTATAATTATATTTTATTAACCCTTTGCACTCAAGTGTCGCCTTTAACTCACAAAAATAACGACAAGTTCTGTAGTTCCATGTTCTTTAAATTGAACGAGAAGTTTGAACGTTAAAAACTATTTTCTTTCGTTCGCCTGTTCTTTATCTAATTTCATTTAAAAGAACGACACCATTTGGGTATAAATATATTTTATTAACCCTTTGCACTCAAGTGTCGCCTTTAACTCACAAAAATAACGACAAGTTCTGTAGTTCCATGTTCTTTAAATTGAACGAGAAGTTTGAACGTTAAAAACTATTTTCTTTCGTTCGCCTGTTCTTTATCTAATTTCATATAAAAGAACGACACCATTTTGGTATAAATATATTTTATTAACCCTCTGCACTCGCGTGTCGCCTGTAACTCACAAAAATAACGACACGTTCTTTAGTTCCATGTTCTTTAAATTAAACGAGAACTTTGAACGTTAAAAACTATGTTCTTTAATTCGCCTGTTCTTTATCTAACTTGATTTAAAAGTATGACATCATTTGGGTATACATACATTTTATTAACCCTTTGCACTCGAGTGTCGCCTTAATAACTTACCAAAATAACGACTTGTTTTTTGGCTCTGTTCTTCAAAATGAAAAAAAGAACAACATATTATTAAGTTTAAAATGTTATTCTCTCACAAACTTTAATAGAAATTATTTTTATTATTTTTGTCATCAAGAATAATCACGTGTATTGGTGTTTTAAAACTTTCTTTAAATTTAAATTTCTCATACCCCTATTTAAAAAAAAAAACATTATAAATCACTAAACATACACTGTAAAAAAAGTGCTTAAAAATGAGTACATGAACGTACTTGTATTATTTTTAAGTACAATTGCATCGTACAGCCGTGGAAAAAAAAAAACGAACCACTAATGATTATTTCGTTAGTTTTTATAGTAGAGCTAAACTTAATATACCATTTTGTAGGGAATAAAGTCTACTATACATTGATATATAAAAAATTTGCATAGGGGACTATCTTCATACTCGAATCCGTACCAACTTTAAAATTTTCAATAGCAACACCTACTTTTGATATCGCAGAAATGTTCCCCGCCCTCAAAATAATCTAAATATAAATTTTCGTTAATTTCCTACCATTATATGCAGAGATATTAGACAATATGTATCGATCTTATTTGAGGGGCTACCTCCACATTGAACAAAGTATTAGTTGAACTAAGAAATGAATGACGCGGGTAGAAAACGTTTGGCTTTAGCCGTGTTTCTTCTTTTCGTGGTCAGATCAGAGATAAGATGAGGCTAGCATATAAATTGTTCAAATAATATGATGCAGTATGTATTATTCTTACAGATATGTTACTACTTCAATGTGATTGTATATGGTATTTTTGATGACGACAAATTTCATCATTTGTATTCTTAAAATGTTCTGAAATTGTATAGGCAAATGACAAAATTAATATTGTAAGAAAAATTTAAAATTTTAGATATATCTTTAAAAAATTATTTATTCAAAGTTTAAAATACATATACCAATGATTTACTTTTAAAATTTATATAATTGTTTTTTAATTCTATATTTAAATGAAATATTGCAAATGTTATATTACAAACACAGTTTGAATTGAGGTTATGTAATTGCTCATTTTCCATAATATTGTGCTATAAGGCGTATTGACTAAATAATTGCTCAAGGATAGAACATAAACATTTTTAATCACATATGCCTAACATTACAATATCTCGGGGAGGAACGAAACCTTAAATACGCATCACCGTAAGAGGCAGTTACATGACTGAAGCTTTCCTGCGCAGCGGGAAAGACATAACATATGTAGAGGGCGTTACAATCGTAATAACGGGAACAATATATAGACACGTAACGGGAACATGAAAATATATACAGGTGACGGGTACATGATAATAGGATAAACATATAAGATAATAACATAAATGAATAACGCTGGTTACATCCTCCCCCTCTGGCTCCGACGTAGTCCCGACGAGGGGCCAGCACCAGTTCTTTTGTATTAAGTTTGGTGGCCGTCCTCGCTTTCGAAACGGATTGCAAGGACGTTCGATGGGGTCCTGGGTGTAGGCCTTCAGGGCAGAAGTGTGGTACACGCCCAGGGGCACTTGGGGATTGTCCAGGCTGGCAATTTTGAATGTGGATGGTGATCTTTGTGTACGGATGACATAGGGTCCATCTCGTCTTGGCATAAACCTTTTGGATTGTCCAGTGGCAGCTTTGCTGACGGGATGCAGGGTCATATACACTTTATCACCTGGAACGTATTGAGGAGTAGCACAGGGCGACTCACATCCTTCGATTATTTTCTTTTGCAAGAGGTCATCCAGTTCCTTTTTCAATATTTCCTTCTTCGCAGGAGAAACTCTGTAGGGTGGATAAGCGACTGGAGCATGCGTTCCCGTATTAATGCGGTGCTCTATGAAAGTCGTGCTCTCTCCCCCTGGTTTGAAGCTTTCCTCGAAATCCTGAAGCAAATTATTGACCTGGAGCCTTTGCTCGATGTTCAAGCTCTCGCCTTCTTCTTCACGGAGATTACAGCTGTTGATGGGAAGAGTTTGGACAGGTTGCTGAGACGTCGATGTGATGTCATTCCCAAAATAAACCTTTCGGCGAGGGTTGTCACAAAAATTCCACCTTTTGTTTCTTATGTCGAGAACAATTTCCGACTTTTCTAGGAAGTCTGTTCCTAAGAGAGTTCGATTTCCTTTTGCATTTGGAAGGGCAAGGAGATCCAGAATAATTGTTTTGTTTTCAATCTCAATGGACACCGTGGCTGTGCAAGCCTCTTCAGTAGTTTGGTAACCATTTGCCAAGGTCATGGTTACTGAAGTCTCCTGGAACTCCACTCCTTTTCTCTTCAGCAGGTTGTAGAGGATCTCACCAGCGACTGATCTGCTGGCACCTGTGTCTGCACAAACTCTGGCTCGTACACCGGATATGCACACATCAATCAGTGCAATAGGGGACATCTTGGAATGGCAAGTGTACATGGTAAGTGAATTTGCAGGGAAATTCTCATTTCTCGCCGTTGGAGAGCATGTCGGACACTTTGCCTTTATGAAACCAGGTCTGGAACATCCATAGCAGTATATGGCAGGCTTGTTCTCTGGATTAGGATTTATTTCATTTTGCTTTGGCTTTGGATTCTGCGCCACTTTTCTGAAGTTTCCAGTATTAAATCTTGGACTGGACCACTTCTTGGTATTCGACGTAGAGTCATTTCTGTTGTTTGGACGAACCGTCTCGTAGTCATCTAGCTTTTGTACTAGATCTGTAGTCGTCTTTATTTGTGTCCAGTCATCGATGAAGTGCTCTTTGACTTCTTGTGGAACACGGCGTTTAATCTGGTCTGTAACCATCAGATCAGACAATTCTTCAAAAGTTGTTATCTCGAGACCTGTAATTCAACCTTGAAAGTAATTCCTGAGTTCGTAGGCGAAATCTGTCCAAGTGCCTTCTTGACATTTCGAATGTTTTGTGAACAATTGACGAAATTTTTCTGGAGTGAGCTTATAGCGCTTTAGAAGCAGCTGTTTCACTTTTTCATAATCTTGTGCAACTTCTTCGACTTCTCTTGCAATGATCTGAGCAATATCATATGGCAGCAACCCAATCAGATGAGAGGCCCAGAAAGTCCTTGGAATCTCAGCTCTGTGAGCTTGTCGCTCGAAGAGAACGAGGTATATGCTGATGTCATTCGTCACTGGATCGAATCTCTGGATCAGCGTCTGCAAGTCCAATCTTGGTTTGGCTGCTTGAAAACCATCGTTCTGGGTAAGAGGAACTTGGGATCGTGTTGCCTCATCCTGGAGTTTCAGCTTCTGAAGTTGGAATTCGTAATCGTCTTTTCTTTTCCGCTCTTCGTACTCCAGTTCCAATCTTCTTTTTCTTTCTTCAGCTTCAAAGTCTTCTTTCCTTTTCTTATCTTCAAGGCCTTCCTTCCTTTTCTTATCTTCAAGGTCTTCCTTCCTTTTCTTATCATCAATTTCAAGGTCTTCCTTCCTTTTCTTATCTTCAATTTCAAGGTCTTCCTCTTTTATTCTTTCAGCGATTATCTCTTCAAACCTTGCTTGGACAAACTCTAAATCGTCCTTATATGCTTCACTCTCTTGAATTCTCGTCTTCAGTTGAATAACTTTGAGATTATCAATACTATCCAAGTCCAGGTCAATTGCCAGCCGGACCAGGTCAATCTTCTTTCCCCGTGCGAGAAAAGCCATCGTGGGATTTCAGTCTAGTTCTTTGTGAGTTCAGAATATGGCAGTAGATAACAGGCACACAAAATAATTACCTCAAAGTCCTAGAGCTATTTCACAGTTCAATGCACTTAAACTCACTACAATTACCCTACCATGAAATATTAGCACTCAAATCGTCTATAATTATTTTTCAGAAAACCAATTAATATCAGTTAAAATAATATTAAATCATTTAAACTATTATAAATTTATTGTAAACCATTATAAAATCATTCCAACTATTCATTTATTCAAGCAAATAACACTATGCAGTATTAAATCTTTTCAAGTGTAGATGACACTGTATAACACCCGATCTCTAGTTAAAATGCACTATTTCTATGGTACCATTTCAATATTAGATTACCAGAATACCAAAATATATTTTAACATGATTGAACAAATTTATTTATAAGAAGAATCACTTTTGCTTAAATTATTTAGAAATCTATGAAGTACTTAAATATAAAATCAAAACAATAGCATTAACAAACTTCCATTTCATAACGAATCAATTCAAGTGTTCTTTCAAAATAAATTTTAAAAACAACATTAAATTTTATAATATAATCAATTATCCAACTGATCAAAATAACTAATAATTAGTTAATGCCAATAATTAAATTAAATAAGCACTATCACAAATAAAACTTCCTGCCAATATAAAATCTACTACTCTGAATCACACTAAGAACATTTATTTCTTATGTTTGCATGTCAAACCACATTCTTTTATTTTTCCCGAAAGAGAACAAAATAAAATAAATAAAACCCACAATCATAATTTTCAAGGCCAGCAATAATTTCAAATAAAAGAGAACAGAAATAAAACACTCTCAGTTACGTGGAGAGGAGGGGGGAAAAATTGCTTTTCTCCGAGCGTACGAATTTGAATTCGCAATGCGAATACGATTGTCAGAATCAGTGTTTACAGAACCAAGGTGGTTTTTTTTTAATTTCAAATTCAGTGAAAAACACAGCAAACCATTGCGGTTTAATTTCAAAAGACTAGTTAAAATTAAATCATTAGAGATAACACTCCAAACGAGACACAGCATACGTGTTATGCAAAATTGTCTCCTCACAGTAAACAGGATGTATACTGAAAAACGAAACTTTGCGTTTCGAAACTGAAACTTTGCGTTTCAAAACTTTAACCTAGCCTACAAATTAAAAACTTGTAACACTGAACAGAAAACAAAATAACACTTATCTTAAACATCCGATGATATTCCTTCTTGCCTGAAGAACAGAAATATAGTTCGTTTAGAAACGAACTTCAAATTGGCGGCCCTCGCCATTTTCATCAATCGGAACGAAAACCTAAAAACGAGCCATGCAATTGCTGTTCTTACAGTGTTGCGCCACGTTGGGTAGCCATTTATAAGGCGTATTGACTAAATAATTGCTCAAGGATAGAACATAAACATTTTTAATCACATATGCCTAACATTACAATATCTCGGGGAGGAACGAAACCTTAAATACGCATCACCGTAAGAGGCAGTTACATGACTGAAGCTTTCCTGCGCAGCGGGAAAGACATAACATATGTAGAGGGCGTTACAATCGTAATAACGGGAACAATATATAGACACGTAACGGGAACATGAAAATATATACAGGTGACGGGTACATGATAATAGGACAAACATATAAGATAATAACATAAATGAATAACGCTGGTTACAGTGCTTGTTTTAAGTTATGCAGGGTGGTCCAAAATTATTTTAATGCTTTTAAAAATCCTTTAAAAAACAAAAATATGCACATAAGGTTTTTTGTATTTAATAAAGAAAGCATTGAAGTTTCTTAAACAACATTTAGACCACTTCAATAATGAATACAATAAAACTTAACAATATTTTTGCATCTTTAAAAAAATAGTTTAAAAATATAATCACATATGGTGTGTCCAATCCGGCTATGCGAAATATTTGAAAATTTGTAATTTCAATTGTCGCTGTAATTCAATTCGGCTATTTCAATTAGTCAGTAACACTGATTGTGTTTTAAATTACTGTTTTTCATGTTACCGACAAGGGGGTTACTTTACACCTTGCAGGGTAACTTTATTCCACCTGTTAAAAAAAAGTTTCATATTTGAAAAAAGGCGGGGCATTCAGCGAAAGAAGTCAGTAATATATTTTTTCCGTGAGGGTTATGGGCCGTTTTCCCCTCCCTTTCTTTAGGGGACGTTACAGCTAAAAGTGTTTTGTAGGTATAACCAACACACCAGTGTATAACACGGGTTTTCATCCAGTGGAAAAAGTTGTATTTTTTACATAACCACGTGTACCCTGTATAAGGTAGGGCACAATTCTGTTATGAAAGAATTTAAAAGTATAAAATATATTTTCTTCTTCTAGTTCAGGTTACAAAACCTTTGGTTCACCAACCTCACTCCAGTCCAACATTCGGGGTTACTTTACTCCACCAGTTAAATTAATTAAACCTTATAATAGTAAAGTAAAAAAGAATGGGACAACGGACATAATTATTATATAAAAAAGTTTAAGTATAATGAACTAAGATATTCACATTCTTTAAATATTTACATGTAGTATTATCAACTTAAATCAATGATTCTCAATGGCACTAGAAAGTTGAAAATTAGACAAAGAGCACGGATCAAATTTTTTTTTATTAACACATATAGATACCAAATGCAATTCTGACACTAAATACATGTCTAGTATTAAATATACTTCAGTTATTAAATACAGTATTTTGAAATAAATATATTAATTAAAAATTCAAGGAAGTTATGTATATTTATCTTTCCTTCGAAATAGGCCCCGAACCGTCGCCAATAGCCCACTATGCAGCTCTAGTGCAACGTTAATTAACCAAGTTAATATTTTTTAACCATGGTCAGATGGCGGGAACAACGTATGAATTGACACCCAACGCAACTTCAGTAGACGATAGGACATTCGACTTGAATGATATTTAACGTGCACCACTCCCGTACACCGCTCGCCTTTATATAAGAATTTAGAAATTTATGCCAACGCGATCACAGCGCTTTTAATTCTCAAAATTAGTGAAGATTTCTGTTAAGTTCTGCTGATTTTAAGTTTGTGTATGACCCCTGAAATGATTATTTGATGCACATTTTAATATATCGTAAAAACTACAAAGAGGAAAATCACGAAATTTTAGATATGGATATAAAGCATTTTTCTGAATCCATCACTATCAAAATATAGCATGGTTGCTATTCATAAATTTTATGAATATTAATATCCTAATTTAAATAAAAATAAAAAATATACATATAAGTAATGAAAGTTAGTGTATTTTATTTGGGTCGTTTAGAAGTAACACAGATAAAAATTTCAGCTTAATAAAATTATTATTTCGAAAGATATGATTAAAAGTTTAAGAAATTCATTTAACATTACGAGTTCTAAACTTTCAAAATTCATAATTAAAAAACTACTTAACCAAATGACTTGCAAATTGATATTCAACGATAAATTTTGTCGTAGATTCTAAATATTGAATCAAAATTGGGAGTTGCTATTGGAAATTTTAAAGTTGATGCGGATTTTAATATGAAGATAGTCCCCTATGCAAATTTTTTGTATATCAATGCGTAGTAGACTTTATTCTATATAAAATGGTATATTAAGTTTAGCTCTACTATAAAAACTAAAGAAATAATCATTGGTGGTTCGTTTTTTTTTTCCTCGGCTGTACATGAGCGATGACGTACTTAAATTTAATAAATCGTACTTTCGCAAAATGAGCAGTGTGATTTAAAATTGTTAATCTCGGCTTCTGTTCAAGCCATCTTAACGAAGCGACCTGACAAACTTAAACTATGTGCTCAGAAGATAGTTTTCTACATTATTGGATGTCGATTGCTTAATTGGAAACTGAGTTATTACAATTCAATTATCTTACTTCCTATGTTTTTTGCCACATCTTTTTAACATTACTTCTGTTTATGACTTATTCTGTCATTGACATTTGAACGAATAAGACAGTAGACAGCTGTGCTGTAGGTCTAGGTTCGATTCCCGGGAAGGCTAAGTTGTAATTGTAGGTATTTATTAAAAGTGATTTAGGAAGGCAGCCTCAGTAGGCAAGCTTCTGCTTTTTCTATTCATTTTTGAGTACATGTCTTTTTCAAAAATGAAACTTATGTGTTCGGAGCTATGATATGAATCGAATGTAATAAAAAATCAGTACATTTTACTTATTTTTGAATACCTATTTTTAACAGTATATCTTTGGTCTACTAAAATGAATATTTAACTTCACGCAGTAGTTTTTTATTTTTATTAATTATCTGCCCCAAACGTAAAAAAAAAAACACTAAATAATACCTTATTAAACGGGAATGTAACTGTTCTATTAAGAGAACGTAAATATCACACATGTTCCGCGACAGCAAAGGATTAAAAGCTAAATTGACCAAAGAAATTTGCAATCCATTTGTACGTGTTATATGCAATTTAAACTTATAATTGAAAACATACTTGGAAAATATTTGTTTCAAAGTTTTAATTGTACATATAAAAGTTAAATACATATACAAATAAAATACATATTAAGTAAAATATATCTAAAGCTGTTATTGTACAAACTGAAGTGATATACTTTTGGCAAACGATATAACAGTAGATTACTTTAAAATTATAATTAATCTTCTAGTTTTAAAAATTCAAATGAACTTATTCATAATATTTAGAAAACGTTACAAGTTAGAATTTGCCGATTAATTAGGATTAAAACAAAATGTTATTCACTTTAAATCTTTGTGTACTATTGAACATATTTATGGATTAAAGTACCTAATTATAAAATTGTTGGCAACACACAAAGCTCGTTTATTTCAGAACAATGTTTATGTAGAAATATAAATGTAATTTTAATCAATTAGTTTTGCTTGGGAGAATTGTACAAATGCGATTGACAATAAAATTTTATATAACATTCAATTTATTAAAGTACTACAATTCTTTAAGCATTTAGAAAAGGATTACAAGTAATTTTAGAACAAGTTACTTATAAAAGTTTACAACAAAACGAAGTCCACATAAGACGATTTTGTTCTTTTTCGAATTTTAACACAAGCATTTTCCAATATATCAGGATATCGCTGACAGACAATCCTCTTTAACTTATCTTAAGGTTTAAGAAGGATTTTTGAAAAGATTCTGCTTTCAAAAAGATCGTCGCGTCTCCTTCGGCTTTCGAAATTAAACCTGTTGTTTGACACTTTGATTAAAAATACCGAAATGTTTAACTTGCATACCAGATTCTTTTCATCGGTACCTGAAACCAATAACTGTTCCCCAAATCAATGTTATCTTTTCAAAAACAAACCTGGTAGTCACAGTGCCTTTCTACACTGTTTAAAATAGGTACTCAAATATAAGTAAAATTTACTCATTTTTGATTACATTCGATTCTTATCATAGCCCCGAATACATGTTTCGTTTTGGAAAAAGATATGTACTCAAAAATGAGTACAATGAGTAAAAAGAGCAGATGCTATCTGACACAGGCTGCCTTTATAAATCACATTTAATAAATATCGACAATTACAACCAAGACTTACCGTGAATTGAACCCAGATCCTCCAGCACTACAGTCCAGAGCCTAATCCGTTAAACGACCAGGGCGACTTGAAGAAGTTGTAAACAGAAGAAATGTCAAAAAAGTGCGCCAAAAGAATGAGGAGTAAGATAATTGAATTGTAATAACTCAGTTTCCATTTAAGCAATCGACATCAAATTATGTGGAAAACCATCTTCTGAACAGCTGTTTTAATTGTGTAAGGTCTCACTGTTAAGATGACTTGAATAGAAGAGCTGAAATCAGCAATATTAAATCACACTGCTCCAATTTTTGAGAAAGTACGGTTGCTTAAATTTGAGTACGCCATCGCTCATTTACGGTGCAATTGTACTCAAAGAAACGATTGGTTCAGGTACTCATTTTTAAGTACTTTTTTGTTTGGTTCGTGAATACATACACTGTGAAAAAAAGGTACTTAAAAATGGGTATCTGATCCTACTCGTTTTTCACTGAGTACAATTGCATCGTAAATGAGCAATGAGGTACTTAAATTTAAGTAATCGTACTTTCTCAAAAATGAGCAGTGTGATTTAATATTTCTCATCTCAGCTTTTGTTTAAGCTATCCTGACAAACTTGAAATAGTTGTTCAGAAGATAGTTTTTCACATTATTATTACTCTCCACGATGGTGTGTCATTTATACCCAACGTTAATTTCGGCGTGGGGATATGTGGTTCGGTTCCCCAGGCACTAAGGTAAGGTCTAAACAAGGATTCCCAAAATTTAAATTTGTTTTTAAAATTTATTTCATAATTAGGGAGTGTTTTACTAATTTAAAAAATACACTGTAAAACAAAGGTACTTAAAAATGTGTACCTGAACATACTCTTCTTTCTTTGAGTACAATTCCATCATAATGACCGATGACGTACTCAAATTTAATTTATCGTACTTCCTCATAAATGAGCAGTTTATAATTGCTAATCTCAGCTTCTGTTTAAGCCATCTTAAAAAAGCGACCTGGCAGACTTAAAATAGTTCTTCGCAAGATGGTGTTCCACATTATTTGATGTAAATTGCTTAAATGGAAACTGAGTTATTATAATTCAATTATTTTACTTCCCATTCTTTTGACACACATTTTTAACATTACTTCTGTTTATAACTTCTACAAGTCTCCCTCCCTCCTTTTTTTGTCTTTATATAGAAGTTTTCATGCATCAAACAATCACAAGTTTTTTTGTATACTCAAACAAATCGACTGTTCGACTTAATAAAAATTATCCAGAAATTGAATTTCTTGCTAAAATGTACTCCATTAATATAAGTAAGTTGTTTTTAAAAAACGAGATCAATACATAAGTTTAACAATGTGTAATTTAATATTTAATTTCAAAACACCCATTAACCCATTTAATCCCACGTTACCCTAGAGTTTAATTAAAAAGTAATTAATATCAAATTTTAATTTTACAACAAAATACCATCTAATTGTTTATCCATATATTTTTTTAGGATAATTAAAACTATAGGATAAAATATAAACATTCCCATTTTTAATGTAACTTTAATAAAACGCAGTTTCTTCATTAGAAAACTAAATTTATCTAAATTTAGTAACTCCTCATTTTTACTTTTAAGTTGATTGCTTTATGAACTGAAATTAACTCAAATAGTTTATGCTTTTAAATGTCAATTAAAATAATGGGTCCGTTTTAAAAAGTAATTAGTTTTGATTTGTTTAATCGTGAAATAAATGGGGATAGAATGATAACATGCTCGTTAATTAATAAAAAACAATACGTGCTCGTTATGTGGTGTTTTTTAATGTTTATTGCAGACATTTTCCGTTAAATTATAAAATAGAAAAGATAATGGAAAGAAAGATAGGATTTGATGTATTATTTAATTATCGAGTAACAATTAACTTGCGTTTTATTAAAAGGTCATCGCAAATTTTTTATTTAAAAAGAATTTGATTATTTCACAGAAGAGGATTTATAAGTACACTATTAAAAATTTCAGTTCAATGATGTACCATACCTTGGTGCAAAACAGAGATCTACAACAAATTACACCATATTTTGGTGGAATCTGGGTTGAACCAAAATCTTTAATCGGGAGAAAAAAGCGGAGGTTTCACCGATAATTGGTACAACCTCATTTACTACAACCGAAATTTTCGCTGCATCAACAAGCCAGGGGATCGCATCCAAGAAAGGCAACGACGAACAACGGTCTTCGTGGCCCAGTAGATAAAGGTCGAGTAATTGAGTCGTAATAACTCAGTTTCCATTTAATCAACCGACATCAAATAATGTGGAAAACCATCTTCTGAACAATTATTTTAATTTTTTCAGGTCTCTTTGTGAAGATGGCTTGAACAGAAGCTGAGATTAACAATATTAAATCACACTGCTCATTTTTGTGAAAGTACGATTTCTTAAATTTCGGCATGTCATCGCTCATTTACGATGCAATTATACTAAAAAAACTGAGTACGTTCATGTACTCATTTTAAAGCACCTTTTTTTCTCCCAGTGTAATATTATGAATTCAATTCTAATGCGATACAATCCGTCATAGAACTAAAACTTTATTTTACCGAATTTCGATTAGGTTAGTAAAAATATATATTTCCTCGATTATCGTAAAATTTGATAAGGCAAGTTTTGGCTCAGTTCTTACTTATACTATTACCACAAATACCGGTTCTCCCACACACAATCTAACACTAAGTGCCAAGGGAGACACGAAAACGCGCTCCGTTATTAGAATTAAATTGGAATAGCACTAAACCGAATTTCAAACTAAGCTGTATCTCGGCAACTGGGTGCAACCGAATCATTTTGAGGAGACAGTTGCTATCTGCGAGCCCCAATCCCTTGTCAGGCAATTCCACGGGAGACTGTTGCCAGATACGCTGTTTTCTGTATATGCGGAGAAATTGCAAATATAATTCTTAATAGAATAAAAGGAAGTTCTTTGAAATTGAATGGATAAAAAAAATGGAAACCTTTGGGATATATCTTTTAGGATGCTGATGTTTATTTTCTGTTGAGAAAAGTATTTGTCAAGATTTTGATATATATTCGTCTGTTATGTAACTGTGACTGCAAAAGAATATGTCATTGAGTGCTTAGAAAGACGATATATTTCATAATATATAATAATACGGATTTCATATATTTGGTTAATTTAATCAGTCAATTCGAATTTTGATAGGCCTATTAGTTTTAGAATTTTGAGTGCAAGTAAATATCCTACATTTTCATTCAAAGTGAAACAATTTTTATTTTACTTGCGCGGAAATATATTTGTGTGCACTCAAACATAAATTTCGAGCTACCTTATGAATGACGGTTTAGTGAATTCGTAATATTGGATACTAAAAACACTTTTCATTTTTTAATGTCGTGTTATTTAAAAATAATCTTGACATCTTTAGAACAATTTTTCCATGGATTGCATTAATATTAATCATCGTAATTGATTTGCAGCATAATTTTTTTGAGTGAAAATCTTCTTTCAAGACTAATTTATTCCGAATATTGTAAAAGATAATATAAGATTTATTTTTTCAAGTATACAGATATTCAAGTAGAATGTAATATATTATAAAACAATTCGAAACTGGGGATATTATTTTTCTGTACTCCAAATAATGATTTTTGTAACACAAATAAAGAATAAGAAGAATATTACATAAGACCATTAGATTTAGAATGAATACCTCACAAGAATTTATTTGTAATTTTTTCATTTGTATATAAAAAACAATAATAAAATAATCTTTCAAAAAAAAACGACTTGAAAAATGCGCTAAAAAGTAATTAAAAAAAATTTACTAATAAGTTGAAAAAACTTAAATAATTTGTACTTTTTACAACTCTTTTGAAATGGACGCCAAAATTTAGATATGTTTTTTGCAACATAGCACCAACTTCAAAAAGTTGTAATAAGTATGGTATTATATTAAATAATTCAATTTTTTCAACTTGTTCGAAAAATTAAAATTATTTTTTACTTTTTAACTCATTTTTCTTAGTCGTTTAAAAAAAATTATTTTATTTTCTCTTTTTAGTTTCTAAAAAACAGTCCGGTTAATCGATAGTTCCTGATATATAACTGCCGGATAACTGATTTTTTATGTAAAAATTTGCAAAAGTGGTTCTTTCTCCATTTAAAAAAAATCGAAATCGGATTATATTTTTTTAAAAGGTCCGGTTAATTGGGAATTCCGGATAATTAAATGCCGGTTAATCAGATATTTTTTTTCAAAAGGTGCCCAAGTGATTTATCAGCTATCCAACAAAAAAAAAACAATTTTCGAATTAACTGAATTAGAAAAGATATCCTGCCCGAGCATACATGAAAAGAAATACATAACAGTCGAATTGATAACCTCTCTTCTTTTGGCGGTGCAGGCGCATTTCAGTGGGTTAAAAATTAAAATGAGCCGTTACAAATGTCGTTTCAATGTAATAACTTTAAATACGTTTTCCCCACGTGAAACCGGAATATCAATACACCTACAGACAGACAATTCAAAACAGATCCCTCAATAATACAATCCACAAACACACGAGCGACAATCTTAAAGTAGTTTTGACACTTCAGATCCCCATTGATGAACATCGAAGCCTGAGGTTTATGGCATTCAAATTCACTTGCCCGGACTTCGAAATGACTTGGCGACATATTCGCTTCGCCAACGAATTATTGGATTTCGGTTCTCGTGTCTTTCACTCGGGAAGTCCGTCGCCGAAGTTTTAATTAGGGGCTTGAAGTTGGCGAGTTGGGTTCAAATGCGAGAAGTGGTTCGGGGTTGCTGAGATCAGTTTCTGATTTTGGGAAGTAGAGGGTGTTATGAGACTTGATTATAATTGTTGGAAATGGGCGATGTATGGACATGTGAAGATTCTATATTTGGGATGAAGATATCGTTTGTAATTAGTTTCGATATTGTGTATCGCTATTAAATATAGTAAGGCTTTCTTCTTATTACTTAAATGATTTTGTGTTTAAAATGTGTGGATTTTTACTGTAGTAAAAGTATCAAGTTTTAAGCTTGAAAAAATATTTAAAAAAAATAGTTGAGATTTACACTGTAAAAAAGGGTATTTAAAAATGAGTACCTGAACATATTCGTTTTTCTTTTGAGTACAATTGCACCGAAAATGAGCTATGACGTACTCAAATTGAAATAACCGTATTTTCTCAAAAATGAGCAGTGTGATTAAATATTGCTAATATCAGCTTCTGTTCAAGCTATCTGAACAAAGCAACCTGACAAACTTGAAATAGCTGTTCAGAAGATGGTTTTCCATATCATTGACGTCGATTGCTTAAATGGAAACTGAGTTACTGCAACTCAATTATCTTACTTTCCATTCTTTGGCACACCTCTTTATCATTTCTTCTGCTTATAACTTATTCACGTCAACCTGGTAGAACAACGGATAAGTCACTGGACTGTCGTGCTTTAGGGTATTCTTTGGTTGTTCCATTCCCGGTAAGTCTTTGGTTGTAATTGTCGATATTTATTGGAAAAGTGACTTATGAAGGCAGCCTACGTAGGCCTCTCCTTACTCATTGTACTTATTTTTCAGTACATGTCTTTTTCAAAAGTGAAATTTATGTATTCGGTGCTATGACAAGCATTGAATGTACTAAAAAATGAGTACATTTTGCTAATTTTTGAGTACCTATTTTTAACAGCAGATTTTTTGAGTTTACTTTGTAAAATTTCTAGAGAAATATCGAATAATTGCACACTCCACCACTACTTTATAATAGCTTATTTCGTCAAACATTACCGTCACGTCAATACAATATTACATTACAATACAATATGTCATAGAATAGTAAATTTCATATGTAGATTAAATGACATTATATTATACACTTTGAATGTAGTATGTGTTCACAAACACTCGCACAGATCAATTTTTAGAAACTACATTTTTGGTCTCTTTAGTATTGTAAAACATTAAACACCTACAACAAAAGTTTAACCTTGCAACACTACTGCAGTTCATTCCCCTTTGTATCTCTCTCAAGCAGTTCACAGAAAGTATTTCCACTTCTCAAGTGCTTATACCCCGAAAACAATGGGAGATCTTCAACAATGAGGCCCTCTGTAAGGAGCGGCCGATTCTGATGAACACTGACGCAACAGAAACATTCCTAGAAACTCAACAAACAAATTCACACGCGCTTCTACGCGTGATCCTCATCATAATTGTAATGCCTTTAATTTGATTTTATATGTAAGCGTTTAACTGTTATACTTTCATCATTAAATTACTATATATACTGTTATAATATCATACCAGTTTTCTGCTCAGTTAGCGCCAAATATCCCTCTGTTGGTGATTTTTGGAACTAAAATATTTTAACGAAAATTTTCACCCCGTCAATTATTATGAAAGGCGGTGTGTTTACGTTCATTAGATTTGGCTACAGATGTTTCTAAACACGGAAGAGCCCCAGTTGCTCAGTTGGTAAGACGTTCAGCTACTAATCAGAGGATTGGTGGTTTGAATCCATGAAATGGACTTGACAATAAAAGTAAAAAAGTAGTGATCTTGCGATCGGAGGGTTGCCAGCTTCGCTACAAAAATACTAGAAAGTCGTCCGGAATATCCAACAAATTATACTGGCGTGTATACGGGACTGGTGCACGATAAATACGATCGGGGTTCAAAGTCCCGACGTCTATTGAAGGCGTTGGGTGCCAGTTCAGGTGTTTCCTCGTCATCTGACCATGGTTCTAAAATAACGAGGTGCATGTATGAATGTTTGTGTTTGAATGTGTATGTGTTCCCGGGACTTTCCTTCGAGATTGACCTCGAACCGTCGCCAATAGCCCACTGTGCAGCTCTAGTGCGACGTTATTTAACAAAACAAAACCTAAACACGGAAACGTATTTGATGAAAAACCCTGTATATAGACAAAAAAATAGCAACCGACTTACATTACCAATTTATCTGAACCAGATAAGATTTAACTTACTCCGTAAAATATACGCCTGAACCTTATCCACTCAATTAAGCGAAACTTTAGTTGATTACATCGAACCTAACTCACTACAGCCACTAGTTGAAGGGCAGATAACAATGCGAGAGAAGCAATTGATTTCCAGAGAGCCCGACGAAACAACTGGCAAGAGATTAATTTTCTGTTAGAGAAAAGAGAGGGGAAATAAAATACCCGGCTAGGCTTCTCCCTTCAGATGGATTTGTTGTAGCAATTTTATTCTTGGTATTATTCTCTTCAGGTAGCTTCGACACTTAATTAAACCCAGGAGGGGATTTGCAGCGACGAAAGTTTAATCTTGTGGTTTTTGATGGGGGAAAAACCGAAGTCATTATTTGATTTTGTTTGCAATATGTTTTGCGATTTTGCTGTAGTTAAAGATCATATAACCTGGCGCTTATATTATTCTGTTTTATTTATTGCCGGTATATTTTTTAATCTTCGATTAATTATCAATAAAGGGACCTATTTTAATGATTGTTGTAACATCATGATAAGCGGATTATAATAATAACAAGATGTATTGATTTTTTTTTTAGATCTTTAGGCTGATCATTAAATTAATCTTTTATTTTAAGTGAATAAAAATGGCAAGGGATTAAAATGTGTTCTGATTTATTAATCAGAGGTTATGCTCATTCTATTTTGGAATATATTTATAAATATTTGCCTTCTTTCATTTTCTGCTATCGTTATATATGCAAATATGGATACTATGAATAAATACTTTTTAACAGACTTAAAGCGAGAAAACCAATATCAGAAAGCGCGCCAAAGAAGAGAGGTTATCAATTCAACTGTTACATATTTTTTATGTATGTTAAATATTTCTGTTCTAATTCGAATATTTGAACAACAAAAAAATTGTTGGGTACTGGATGTCTCACTTAAGTAAGTTTTGAAAAAAATATCCGGTTATCCGGCATTTAATTATCCGGAATTCTCAATTAACCGGAGCGTTTGAAAATATTGTCGTATTTGGAAAATTCTTTTTTATTGTTAAATATAGAAAAATCCACTTTGACAAAAAATGCAAAAAATTGTTTATCCAACTGTGATATATCCGGAAATATCAATTAACTAGATTTTGTTTTTAACAATTTCTCCGGTTTCAAAATATTTTTTTCATTGTTGGATAAAGATTATACAACAATAACATTTCTTTCATCCGACGTATTTATTAAACTGGATTATCTCAAAATGTAATATCTAGAGCGAGGAAAAAATTAATAACAACTTAAGTTTCCAGGTGAATAATATCAGGCAAAGCAGCCTGATAAATAAAAAACTAAAAATAAGAATAAAATATACTTTTTAAAAAAAGGAAAACTAACTTTAACAAAAATGCGTTAAAAAAGTATATAATAATGTTTAATGTTACGAACAAGTTTAAAGCATTTAATTTTTTAACATTAATTTTATACGTATTGTAACTTTTTGAAGTTGGTGCCAATTTATAAAAACCTTATCTAAATTTTGTCGCTATTCTTAAACATACATAAGTATAAAATTAATATTAAAAAATATTTTTTATAAACTTGTTCGTAAAATTAAAAAAATATATTTTTTATTTTTAGCGCAATAAATATATTTTTTATTTTTGTCGGTTTTCTTTTTAAAAAAAGATTATTTTTTAAATAACTGCATTAAAAATTTATTTTTAAACTACCAATACATATTATCACGCATCGCCGCTATCAGAAAGCTAAAAGTAGGTTTACATGATGCACGCGCAAGTTCGAAAAAAATATATGTCGTGGAAGAATATATAGGTTGTGGGATTGTACGTAGTAAGAATACAGTAAAATTTCATATTTTGGCATGTTTTTTTTCCTTCTTCTGAGAAAAATTCACAACAATATCCACCTGACAGATACAAACATGTATATCCTTTCGAGAATATCCAGTTTTTCTAGTAGTACACCTAATATAAAATTTAATAAAAATCTGTTTTTTAAAATAATTTAAAAATATAAAGCATTAGAATTACTTTTAAATACCTTCTCTACTGATATAAATAAAAAAATAATATTGTAAAAAAAAAAGAATGTATTGGAAATAAAAATTAAACATTCCTGCAGTGAAAACAAACCTACAGATTCGAAATTTAGCTTATTCATTGGAGGGATATATTACACAAAATTATATTGAAATTGTGTAAAATAATCCAAATTGCGGATAATTTGAGATTTTTGTATATGAATGAATTCGGGAAAACCCAGTGTTTTATTAGTTAGAACGGAAGTTTAAATATTCCTTATAACCCTAAAAATATTCAAGTCATAAAATATGTTTAACCCTGCAGAGTCCGCGCTCCTCAATCGAATTGGAGATGAGACGAATTCTAAAGATTCTTACTGGAATTTTATAATTTACTATGAAGGACCGTCACTTATTACGCCCGAGAGACTCGCAAG